>CM022954.1:28685806-29011430 GCA_012931725.1 Litsea cubeba | reverse complement strand
GGCTTTATTTCTCGTCGAGGGCCTTATTTTTTCTCAGGCTTTATTTTTTCTAGGGCTTATTTTTCTGGGATTTATTTTTTTTCCGAGGCTTTATTTTCTGGAGGGCTTTATTTTTTCCTCAGGGCTTTTTTTTATAAGGGCGTTATTTTTTTCTCGATGGGTTTATTTTTTCTCAGGGGCTTTATTTTTTCTCGAGGGCTTTATTCTTTCTCAGGGCTGTATATTTTTTCCCCAGGGCATTATTTTTGTCAGGGATTATTTTTTTCTCAAGGGCTTTATTTTTTCTTTCTCAAAGGCTTTATTTTTTATCAGGGCTTTATTTTTTCTCAGGGCTTTATTTTTTCCCTGGGCTTTAATTGTCCTCAGGGCTTTATTTTTCTCCAGGGCTTTATTTTTTCTTAAGGGTTTAACTTTTCTCGAGGGCTTTATTTTTTCTCAGGGCCTTATTTTGTGTCTAGGGTTTTATTTTTTCTCGAGGGCTTTATTTTTTCTCAGGGCTATTATTTTTTCTCCAGGCTTTATTTTTCTCAAGTGCTTAATTTTTTTTTCCAGAGCTTTATTTTTTCTCAGGGCTTTATTTTTTCTCAAGGGATTTAATTTTTTCTCGGGGCTTTATTTTTTTAACGAGGGCTTTATTTTTTCTGAGTGCTTTATTTTTTCGTAGGGCTTTATTTTTTCCCTAGGGCTTTTTTTTTCTCAGGGCTTTATTTTTTCTCGAGGGCTTTATTTGTTCAGTGGGCTTTATTCTTTCTCAGAATTTTATTTTTTCTCGAGGGCTTTATTTTTTCTCAGGGCTTTATTTTTTCTTAGGGCTTTATTTTTTCTCAGGGCATTATTTTTTCTTAGGGCTTTATTTTTTCTCTAGGGCTTTATTTTTTATCGAGGGCTTTATTTTTTCTTAGGGCTTTATTTTTTCCATAGGGCTTTATTTTTTCTCAGGGCTTTATTTTTTCTCGAGGGCTTTATTTGTTCTGTGGGTTTTATTTTTTCTCAGGGTTTTATTTTTTCTCGAGAGCTTTAGTTTTTCTAAGGGCTTTATTTTTTCTCGAGGGCTTTATTTTTTCTCATGGCTTTATTTTTTCTCGAGGGCCTTATTTTTTGTCAGGGCTTTATTTTTTCTTGAGGGCTTTATCTTTTCTCAAGGATTTAGCTTTTCTAGAGGACTTTATTTTTTCTCGAGGGATTTATTTTTTCTCCAGGGCTTAATTTTTTCTCAGGGCTTAATTTTTTCTCGAGGGCTTTATTTTTCTCAGGGATTTTTTTTATCCGGGCTTTATTTTTTCTCGAGGGCTTAATTTTTTCTCAAGGGCTTAATTTTTTCTCGAGGGCTTTATCTTTTCTCAGGGCTTTATTTTTTCCCCAGGGCATTATTTTTTTTTCTCGAGGGCTTTATTTTTTCTCAGGGCTTTATTTTTTTTTCTCAGGGCTTTATTTTTTTCTCAGGGGTTTATTTTTTCTCGGGCTTTATTTTTTCCTAGGCTTTATTGTTCTCAGGGCTTTATATTTTCTCCAGGGCTTATTTTATATTAGGGTATTATTTTTTCTCGAGGGCTTTATTTTTTCTCAGGGCCTTATTTTTTCTCTAGGGTTTTATTTTTCTCGAGGGCTTTATTTTTTCTCAGGGCTTTATTTTTTCTCCTGGGCTATATTTTTTCTCTAGGGCTTTATTTTTTCTCAGGGCTTTATTTTTTCTCAAGGGCTTTATTTTTTTTCACGGCTTTATTTTCTCTCAAGGGCGTTATTTTTTCGCAGGGCTTTATTTTTTCTCGAGGGCTTTATTTTTTTCTCAGTGCTTTATTTTTTCTCAAGGGCGTTATTTTTTCGCATGGCTTTATTTTTTCTCAGGGCTTTATTTTTTCTCGAGGGCTTTATTTTTTCTCAGGGCTTTATTTTTTCTCAGGGTTTTATTTTTTCGCAGGGCTTTGCTTTTTCGCGAGGGCTTTATCTTTTCTCAGGGCTTTATTTCTTCCCCAGGGCTTTATTTTTTCTCGAGGCTTTATCTTTTCTCAGGGCTTTATTTCTTCCCCAGGGCATTATTTTTTTCTCAGGCTTTGTTTTTTTCTAGAGGGATTTATTTTTCCTCAGGGCTTATTTTTTCTTTCTCAAGGGCTTTATTTTTTCTCAGGGGTTTATTTTTCTCATGGCTTTATTTTCTCCCTGGGCTTTATTTGTTCTCAGGGCTTTATTTTTTCTCCAGGGCTTATTTTATCTCAAGGGATTATTTTTTCTCGAGGGCTTTATTTTTTTCTCAGGGACTCTATTTTTTCTCTAGGGTTTTAATTTTTCTCGAGGGGCTTTATTTTTTCTCCTGGGCTATATTTTTTCTCTAGGGCTTTATCTTATCTCAGGGCTTTATTTTTTCTTCAGGGCTTTATTTTCTCTTGAGGGCTTTATTTTTTCTCATGGCTTTATTTTTTCCCTAGGGCTTTATTTTTTCTCTAGGGCTTTATTTTTTCTCAAGGGCTTTATTTTTTCTCAGGGCTTTATTTTTTCTCAGGGATTTTTTTATCAGGGCTTTATTTTTTCCCCGGGGCATTATTTTTTCTCAGGGCTTTATTTTTTTCTATCTCAAGGGCTTTATTTTTTTCTCAGGGCTTTATTTTTTCTTTCTCAAGGTCTTTATTTTTCTTAGGGCTTTATTTTTTCCCCTTGGCTTTATTTGTTCTCAGGGATTTATTTTTTCTCCAGGGCTTTATTTTTTCTCAAGGCTTTATTTTTTCTTAGGTCTTTATTCTTTCTCGAGGGCCTTATTTTTTCTCAGGGCTTTATTTTTTCTTAGGGCTTTATTTTTTCCATAGCGCTTTATTTTTTCTCAGGGCTTTATTTTTTCTCGAGGGTTTTATTCGTTCTGCGGGCTTTATTTTTTCTCAGGGCTTTATTTTTTCTCGAGGGCTTTCTTTTTTCTCAGGGCTTTATTTTTTCTCGAGGGCTTTATTTTTTATCTGGGCTTTATTTTTTCTCGAGGGCTTTATTTTTTCTCAAGGCTTTATTTTTTCTAGAGGACTTTATTTTTTCTCGAGGGATTTATTTTTTCTCCAGGGCTTTATTTTTTCTCAGGGCTTTTTTTTTATAAGGGCTTTATTTTTTCTCGAGGGGTTTATTTTTTCTCAGGGCTTTATTTTTTCTCGAGGGCTTTATCTTTTCTCAGGGCTTTATTTTTTCCCTGGGCTTTAATTGTCCTCAGGGCTTTATTTTTTCTCCAGGGCTTTATTTTTTCTTAGGGGTTTAACTTTTCTCGAGGGCTTTATTTTTTCTCAGGGCCTTATTTTTTGTCTAGGGTTTTATTTTTTCTCGAGGGCTTTATTTTTTCTCAGGGCTTTATTTTTTCTCAAGGGCTTAATTTTTTTTTCCAGAGCTTTATTTTTTCTCAGGGCTTTATTTTTTCTCAAGGGCTTTAGTTTTTTCTCGGGGCTTTATTTTTAACGAGGGCTTTATTTTTTCTGAGGGCTTTATTTTTTCGTAGGGCTTTATTTTTTCCCTAGGGCTTTTTTTTTCTCAGGGCTTTATTTTTTCTCGAGGGCTTTATTTGTTCAGTGGGCTTTATTCTTTCTCAGAACTTTATTTTTTCTCGAGGGCTTTTTTTTTCTCAGGGCTTAATTTTTTTTCGAGGGCTTTATTTTTTCTCGAGGGCTTTATTTTTTCTCAGGGCTTTATTTTTTCTCGAGGGCTTTATTTTTTGTCAGGGCTTTATTTTTTATTAGGGCTTTATTTTTTCTCGAGGGCTTTATTTTTTCTCAGGGCTTTATTTTTTCTCGAGGGCTTTATTTTTTCTGAGGGATTTATTTTTTCTTAGGGCTTTATTTTTTCCCTAGGGCTTTTTTTTCTCAGGGCCTTATTTTTTCTCGAGGGCTTTATTTGTTCAGTGGGCTTTATTCTTTCTCAGAACTTTATTTTTTCTCGAGGGCTTTTTTTTTCTCAGGGCTTAATTTTTTTCGAGGGCTTTATTGTTTCTCGAGGGCTTTATTTTTTTCTCAGGGCTTTATTTTTTGTCAGGGCCTTATTTTTTCTCGAGGGCTTTTTTTCAGGCTTTATTTTTTCTCGAGGGCTTTATTTTTTCTCGAGGGCTTTATTTTTTATCTAGGGCTTTATTTTTTTCTCTGGGCTTTATTTTTTCTCGAGGGCTTTATTTCTCAGGCTTTTTTCTCGAGGGCTTTATTTTTTGTCAGGGCTTTATTTTTTTGTCAGGGCTTTATTTTTTTATCGAGGGCTTTATTTTTTCTCAGGGCTTTATTTTTTCTCGAGGGCTTTATTTTTTCTCAGGGCTTTATTTTTTCTCGAGGGCTTTATTTTTTTCTGGGCTTTATTTTTTCTCGAGGGCTTTATTTTTTCTCAAGGCTTTATTTTTTCTAGAGGACTTTATTTTTTCTCGAGGGATTTATTTTTTCTCGAGGGCTTTATTTTTTCTCGAGGGCTTTATTTTTTCTCGAGGGATTTATTTTTTCTCGAGGGCTTTATTTTTTCTCGAGGGCTTTATTTTTTCTCAGGGCTTTTTTTTATAAGGGCGTTATTTTTTCTCGAGGGGTTTATTTTTTCTCAGGGCTTTATTTTTTCTCGAGGGCTTTATCTTTTCTCAGGGCTTTATTTTTTCCCCAGGGCATTATTTTTGTCAGGGCTTTATTTTTTTTTCTCAAGGGCTTTATTTTTTCTTTCTCAAAGGCTTTATTTTTTATCAGGGCTTTATTTTTTCTCAGGGCTTTATTTTTTCCCTGGGCTTTAATTGTCCTCAGGGCTTTATTTTTTCTCCAGGGCTTTATTTTTTCTTAGGGGTTTAACTTTTCTCGAGGGCTTTATTTTTTCTCAGGGCCTTATTTTTTGTCTAGGGTTTTATTTTTTCTCGAGGGCTTTATTTTTTCTCAGGGCTTTATTTTTTCTCCAGGGCTTTATTTTTTCTCAAGGGCTTAATTTTTTTTTCCAGAGCTTTATTTTTTCTCAGGGCTTTATTTTTTCTCAAGGGCTTTATTTTTTCTCGGGGCTTTATTTTTTAACGAGGGCTTTATTTTTTCTGAGTGCTTTATTTTTTCGTAGGGCTTTATTTTTTCCCTAGGGCTTTTTTTTTCTCAGGGCTTTATTTTTTCTCGAGGGCTTTATTTGTTCAGTGGGCTTTATTCTTTCTCTGAACTTTATTTTTTCTCGAGGGCTTTTTTTTTTCTCAGGGCTTAATCTTTTTTCGAGGGCTTTATTTTTTCTCAGGGCTTTATTTTTTCTCGAGGGCTTTATTTTTTGTCAGGGCTTTATTTTTTGTCAGGGCTTTATTTTTTCTCGAGGGCTTTATTTTTTCTGAGGGCTTTATTTTTTCTTAGGGCTTTATTTTTTCCCTAGGGATTTATTTTTTCTCAGGGCTTTATTTTTTTCTCGAGGGCTTTATTTGTTCTGTGGGCTCTATTTTTTCTCAGGGATTTATTTTTCCCTAGGGATTTATTTTTTCTCAGGGCTTTATTTTTTTCTCGAAGGCTTTATTTGTTCTGTGGGCTTTATTTTTCTCAGGGATTTATTTTTTCTCAAGGGCTTTATTTTTTCTCAAGGCTTTATTTTTTCTCGAGGGCTTTATTTTTTCTCGAGGGCTTTATTTTTTCTCAAGGGCTTTATTTTTTGTTAGGGCTTTATTTTTTCTCTAGGGCTTTATTTTTTCTCAAGGCTTTATTTTTTCTAGAGGACTTTATTTTTCTCGAGGGATTTACTTTTTCTCCAGGGCTTTATTTTTTCTCGAGGGCTTTATTTTTTCTCCAGGGCTTTATTTTTTCTCGAGGGCTTTATTTTTTCTCAGGGATTTTTTTTATCAGTGCTTTATTTTTTCTCGAGGGCTTTATTTTTTCTCAGAGCTTTATTTTTTCTCGAGGGCTTTATCTTTTCTCAGGGCTTTATTTTTTCCCCAGGGCATTATTTTTTTCTCAGGGCTTTATTTTTTCTATCTCGAGGGCTTTATTTTTTCTTAGGGCTTTATTTTTTCTTTCTCAAGGTCTTTATTTTTTCGCAGGGCTTTATTTTTCCCCTAGGCTTTATTTGTTCTCAGGGATTTATTTTTTCTCCAGGGCTTTATTTTTTCTCAGGGGTTTATTTTTTCTCGAGTGCTTTTTTTTTCTCAGGGCCTTAATTTTTCTCTAGGGTTTTATTTTTTCTCGAGGGCTTTATTTTTTCTCAGGGCTTTATTTTTTCTCAATGGCTTTATTTTTTTTAGAGCTTTATTTTTTCTCAGGGCTTTATTTTTTCTCGAGGGCTTTATTTTTTCTCAGGGCTTTATTTTTTTCTGAGGGCTTTATTTTTTCATTAGGGCTTTATTTTTTCTCAGGGCTTTATTTTTTCTCAGGGCCTTATTTTTTCTTTCTCAAGGGCTTTATTTTTTCATTGGGCTTTATTTTTTATCAGCGCTTTATTTTTTCCCTGGGCTTTATTCTTTCTCAGGGCATTATTTTTTCTCCAGCGCTTTATTTTATCTCAGGGGTTTATTTTTTCTCGAGGGCTTTATTTTTTCTCAGGGCCTTATTTTTTCTCTAGGGTTTTATTTTTTCTCGAGGGCTTTATTTTTTCTCAGGGCTTTATTTTTCTCCTGGGCTATATTTTTTCTCAAGGGCTTTATTTTATCTCAGGGCTTTATTTTTTCTCGAGGGCTTTATTTTTTATCAGGGCTTTATTTTTTCTTAGGGCTTTATTTTTTCCCTAGGGCTTTTTTTTTCTCAAGGCCTTTATTTTTTCTCAGGGCTTTATTTTTTCTCAGGGCTTTATTTTTCTGTGGGCTTTATTCTTTCTCGGTGCTTTATTTTTTCTCAGGGCTTTTATTTTTTCTTAGGGCTTTATTTTTTCTCAGGGCATTATTTTTTCTTAGGGATTTATTTTTTCTCTAGGGCTTTATTTTTTATCGAGGGATTTATTTTTTCTTAGGGCTTTATTTTTTCCATAGGGCTTTATTTTTTCTCAGGGCTTTATTTTTTCTCGAGGGCTTTATTTGTTCTGTGGGCTTTATTTTTTCTCAGGGCTTTATTTTTTCTCGAGAGCTTTATTTTTTCTCAGGGCTTTATTTTTTCTCATGGCTTTATTTTTTCTCGTGGGCTTTATTTTTTGTCAGGGCTTTATTTTTTCTCGAGGGCTTTATCTTTTCTCAAGGCTTTATTTTTTCTAGAGGACTTTATTTTTTCTCAAGGGATTTATTTTTTCTCCAGGGCTTAATTTTTTCTCAGGGCTTAATTTTTTCTCAAGGGCTTTATTTTTTCCCAGGGATTTTTTTTTTCAGGGCTTTATTTTTTCTCGAGGGCTTAATTTTTTCTCAAGGGCTTAATTTTTTCTCGAGGGCTTTATCTTTTCTCAGGGCTTTATTTTTTCCCTAGGGCATTATTTTTTCTCAGGGCTTTATTTTTTTTTCTCAAGGGCTTTATTTTTTCTCAGGGCTTTATTTTTTTCTTTCTCAAGGGCTTTATTTTTTCTCAGGGGTTTATTTTTTCTCAGGGCTTTATTTTTTCCCTAGGCTTTATTTGTTCTCAGGGCTTTATTTTTTCTCCAGGGCTTTATTTTATCTTAGGGGTTTATTTTTTCTCGAGGGCTTTATTTTTTCTCAGGGCCTTATTTTTTCTCTAGGGTTTTGTTTTTTCTCGAGGGCTTTATTTTTTTCTCAGGGCTTATTTTTTCTCCTGGGCTATATTTTTTCTCTAGGGCTTTATTTTTTCTCAGGGCTTTATTTTTTCTCAAGGGCTTTATTTTTTCTCACGGCTTTATTTTCTCTCAAGGGCGTTATTTTTTGGCAGGGCTTTATTTTTTCTCGAGGGCTTTATTTTTTTCTCAGTGCTTTATTTTTTCTCAAGGGCGTTATTTTTTCGCATGGCTTTATTTTTTCTCAGGGCTTTATTTTTTCTCGAGGGCTTTATTTTTTTCTCAGGGCTTTATTTTTTCGCAGGGCTTTATTTTTTCTCAGGGTTTTATTTTTTCGCAGGGCTTTATTTTTTCTCGAGGGCTTTATCTTTTCTCAGGGCTTTATTTCTTCCCCAGGGCTTTATTTTTTCTCGAGGGCTTTATCTTTTCTCAGGGCTTTATTTCTTCCCCAGGGCATTATTTTTTCTCAGGACTTTGTTTTTTCTCGAGGGATTTATTTTTCCTCAGGGCTTTATTTTTTCTTTCTCAAGGGCTTTATTTTTTCACAGGGGTTTATTTTTTCTCATGGCTTTATTTTTTCCCTGGGCTTTATTTGTTCTCAGGGCTTTATTTTTTCTCCAGGGCTTTATTTTATCTCAAGGGATTATTTTTTCTCGAGGGCTTTATTTTTTCTCAGGGACTTATTTTTTCTCTAGGGTTTTAATTTTTCTCGAGGGCTTTATTTTTTCTCCTGGGCTATATTTTTTCTCTAGGGCTTTATCTTATCTCAGGGCTTTATTTTTTCTTCAGGGCTTTATTTTTTCTTGAGGGCTTTATTTTTTCTCATGGCTTTATTTTTTCCCTAGGGCTTTATTTTTTCTCTAGGGCTTTATTTTTTCTCAAGGGCTTTATTTTTTCTCACGACTTTATTTTTTCTCAGGGCTTTATTTTTTCTCAGGGATTTTTTTTATCAGGGCTTTATTTTTTCTCTAGGGCTTTATTTTTCTCAGAGCTTTATTTTTTCTCGAGGGCTTTATCTTTTCTCAGGGCTTTATTTTTTCCCCGGGGCATTATTTTTTCTCAGGGCTTTATTTTTTCTATCTCAAGGGCTTTATTTTTTCTCAGGGCTTTATTTTTTCTTTCTCAAGGTCTTTATTTTTTCTTAGGGCTTTATTTTTCCCCTTGGCTTTATTTGTTCTCAGGGATTTATTTTTTCTCCAGGGCTTTATTTTTTCTCAAGGCTTTATTTTTTCTTAGGTCTTTATTTTTTCTCGAGGGCTTTATTTTTTCTCAGGGCTTTATTTTTTCTTAGGGCTTTATTTTTTCCTAGGGCTTTATTTTTTCTCAGGGCTTTATTTTTTCTCGAGGGCTTTATTTGTTCTGTGGGCTTTATTTTTTCTCAGGGCTTTATTTTTTCTCGAGGGCTTTATTTTTTCTCAGGGCTTTATTTTTTCTCGAGGGCTTTATTTTTTCTCTGGGCTTTATTTTTTCTCGAGGGCTTTATTTTTTCTCAAGGCTTTATTTTTTCTAGAGGACTTTATTTTTTCTCGAGGGATTTATTTTTTCTCCAGGGCTTTATTTTTTTCTCGAGGGCTTTATTTTTTCTCAGGGCTTTTTTTTATCAGGGCTTTATTTTTTCTCGAGGGCTTTATTTTTTCTCAAGGGCTTTATTTTTTCTCGAGGGCTTTATCTTTTCTCAGGGCTTTATTTTTTCCCCAGGGCATTATTTTTTCTCAGGGCTTTATTTTTTTTTTCTCAAGGGCTTTATTTTTTCTCAGGGCTTTATTTTTTCTTTCTCAAGGGCTTTATTTTTTCTCAGGGCTTTATTTTTTCCCTGGGCTTTATTTGTTCTCAGGGCTTTATTTTTTCTCCAGGGCTTTATTTTTTCTCAGGGGTTTATTTTTTCTCGAGGGCTTTATTTTTTCTCAGGGCCTTATTTTTTCTCTAGGGTTTTATTTTTTCTCGAGGGCTTTATTTTTTCTCAGGGCTTTATTTTTTCTCCAGGGCTTTATTTTTTCTCAAGGGCTTTATTTTTTTTCAGAGCTTTATTTTTCTCAGGGCTTTTTTTTTCGAGGGCTTTATTTTTTCTCAGGGCTTTATTTTTCTCGAGGGCTTTATTTTTTCTCAGGGCTTTATTTTTTCTTAGGGCTTTATTTTTTCCCTAGGGCTTTTTTTTCTCAGGGCCTTTATTTTTTCTCAGGGCTGATTTTTTCTCAGGGCTTTATTTTTTCTCGAGGGCTTTATCTTTTCTCAGGGCTTTATTTCTTCCCCAGGGCATTATTTTTTCTCAGGGCTTTATTTTTCCTCAGGGCTTTATTTTTTCTCGAGGGCTTTATTTTTTCTCAGCGCTTTATTTTTTCTTAGGGCTTTATTTTTTCTTTCTCAAGGGCTTTATTTTTTCTCAGGGGTTTATTTTTTCTTAGGGCTTTATTTTTTCCCTGGGCTTTATTTGTTCTCAGGGCTTTATTTTTTCTCCAGGGCTTTATTTTATCTCAGGGGTTTATTTTTTCTCGAGTGCTTTATTACTGCAGAAGATCAAAGGCAATACTACTGCAGAAAATTCCAGCAACTAGTTTGCTAATTGCAAGTCTGAGTTCGAGCCTTTGGATCTATTCTTTCAGAGATTTGAAGTCTACAAATCTTCGAGGTAATAGTCTTCTTCATTCTCCTTTAATTATACACTTGTTGGTCATGAATTCATAGAGTTCTCATGCGATCTCTATGGCTGATTTATGATGCCCAAATCAGATTTTTTAAAATCTGTCATGTTACAAATTAGCCATGAATGTCTTCCGCTAATTCAGATCTGAATCGCAGTTTCTTTCAATGGTATCAGAGCCACTCCATGTGAAATCATGATCCCATGTTGTGTATAATTAATCCTAGATTGATTATGGGCATGGTGGCACCCCATTAAAGTTATGTTTAGATGCATGTTGTGTACAAGTTTCATTAACAATGCTGGAATTTATTTTCCAGATTTGTTTAATAATGTACATAGTGTGTTTGCATGCACTAACCTCTTTGTTTGCAGCCATATAATGCATCCTTGATGGTTCGCATGATTGTTATGTGGATTTGGATGTTTTTTCAATAGTTGGAAAGTGTACGATTGCGCGTTTAGCAATCATAGGAAGTTGTAATTCTTTCTTTACTTTTATTCCAACTAGTCTTGATGTAAGCTTTCTTAAAAAGCATAGGTATCTCCAATGTAATTTGGGGTTTTTGTTTTTTATGGGTTTGCTTATATAAATTTAATTTATTGGAACAAGCAAGAAGAAGAAAGTTTCAAGCAAGAAAGGTTGCAAGTAACCGGATTCCTTAGTGGTGGAGGAGACAAGACTTCTTGGTGAAAGATGAGATCTATTCTTGATGTCCTAGTTCGATAAGGATTAGAAGTCTGAAGAGCAGGGAGCCATCAAGGATTGCATACTTTTATTTGCTCTTATATATGGAATGCATGGATGAATGCTTTATATAATTGCTATAATTGTCACCTAGAAACATGGCCACCATTAGGTTCTAAAATTGGCATCTTTTTGTATTAGATTGTTTTTAGTTTGGCAAATTGTTTTAAACGGGACTTAGACCAGCACCTTCTATTTTGTCTAAGGTTTAAAATTGGATAGGGTTTAGTTTATCTTGGTACCCTTGGTTTCCAAAGAAGGCTAAACTAAAATCTAATTAGATGCTACCTATGGGTTTCCATAACCCAAGATAGGTTTTTGATTCTTTAAAGGGATTTTCTCAAATATTTTAAAGCAAAGGTTATTTATTTTTAAGGTGACTTAAGTCATAAATTTAATTAACCAAGTTTGCTAGATTTAAAAGAGCTTTTGAGTAAAACAATGTAAAGGTCAAAAAGTATAAACCCTAGTGATAAGTAATCAAGTGGGAGAGGGGTTTTAGGAAAGACCCCACGGCCTTCCATTTTCGGTTCATGTTATCTCATTAAAGTGTTCGTAGGAGCAGCCATCCCTCCGGTGGAGTTCTTTACTAAAGACCGCTTTGATGGGTTAATGGGTGAACTAATGTGAATATTCGTAATGAGGTGTTGGTAGGAGCGGCCATCCCTTCGGTGGAGTTCTTTACTAAAGATCACTTCTATAGAATGTCAATGAAGTGTTGGTGGGAGCGGCCATCCCTTCGGTGGAGCTCTTTACTAAAGTTCACTTCTAGAAAGGATAAAAGTCTCTTCCCTTCGGAGGACTTAATCATAGACATTCTGGGAAATTTCATAAGAGATGGTTATACACTTGACATAAGACGGTGATGACCTCTCCGTAGGAGTTAAAGGTTATTTGTCATATGAGGCCAAACCAATCAGTGATTGGACTACCACTGGATGTGTATCCAGATAGTGATAATCCAAATAAGTATGCCTTAATTCAACGTGACTGTAGGCTCGGCCATCCCTTCGATGGAGGGTCTATGAGGAGGTTGAAACACTGATACATTATGATTGGGGTTGAATAATGTAAAAAGTTTTGTGCTTTGTTTTTCCTTTTATAACAAGCACCATATGCATATTACATATACTGCATGTCTAATTATTAACCGTGTTATATCCAGAAAGAGATGGGTAAAGATTCTTTTAGTCCGTTGATGTGCATTCTTCGTGAGAACAAACTGACTGGCCCTAACTATGTAGATTGGAAAAGAAATCTTGACATAGTACTCACAGCTGAGGAGTACAAGTATGTCTTGCTGGAAAACTGTCCTGATATTGATGCTAATTCTACTGATGACCAGTTAGAGGCTGAGAGAAAATGGAAGAAAGCGAACAGCATGGCTAAATGCTACATGCTCACTTCCATGTCCAACGTGTTGCAAACACAGCACGAGCATATGGACACGGCCTATGAAATCATGATGTCCTTGTCTGAGATGTTCGCAGACAAGAGCAGGCCAGCTAGGCAAGCTGCTATGAGGACTATCATGAATGCTAGGATGGCTGAGGGAACACCTGTCAGAGAGCATATGCTCAAGCTGATGGATTGTTTCAATGAAGCTGAGATTCTAGGGGCTGAGATTGATGCAGGGAGTCAAACTGACATGATTCTTGAAACTCTGCCGGACTCTTTCAATCAGTTCAAGCTTAATTTCAATATGAGCAAGATGGACATGACTCTACCTGAGTTAATGAAGGAACTCCAGGCGGCAGAGGCCATCATGAAGCCCAAAGCCCAAGCTCATTTTTTCCAGTCTTCCTCTAAACTAAACCCGAAAGGGAAGAAGTTCAAGAAGAAGCAGAATAAGGGAAAAGGGCGGAAAAAGGACAATACTGGCAATAAGAAGGACAAGGGTACAGATGGAAAGCCCAAAGGGAAATGCTTCAAGTGTGGCCTCAAAGGTCATTGGAAGAAAGATTGTCCCAAGTTCCTGACCTCAGTTAAGAAAGGTACATCTTTTTCGTACTACATTGAAACTTGTCTAGTGGTTGATTCTACTGACTCATGGATAGTAGACTCAGGAGCCACTAATCATATCTGCAATTCATTGCAGGGGTTTCAGATAATGCAGAGAATTGAGAAAGGAGAGTTTGCCTTTAGAGTCGGAACTGGAGCTAAAGTTTGGGCAGTTGCAGTAGGAGTAGTTACCTTACATTTTCCATGTAATAGGATATTAGTTTTAAATAATGTTTTCTATGTTCCGGACATGAGGAAGAATTTAATTTCAGTTTCCAGACTCATTGAATTTAATTATTCAGTTTCTTTCCATTCTGGTAATTGATATCAGTAGAGATGGAAATATTATATGTTCCGGTAGAATACATGACAACTTATTTTATATATATCCTATTGCTCCCACACTGCATAATGTACAACAAGAAAACTCAACTTCCCTTAAGAGGAAGGTATCTTCAATCAATGACACATACCTTTGGCACTTACGTTTGGGTCACATTAACCTAAAACGGATTCAGAGGTTGGTAGAAGATGGGCCTTTAAGCTCATTAGATTTCGAACCTTTTCCTCAGTGCGAATCTTGTCTCAAGGGAAAGATGACCAAAAGGTCATTCTCTGGAAAGGGACTAAGGTCAAAGGAGTTGTTAGAATTGATTCACATTGATGTGTGTGGTCCTATGAACAAACCGGCTCGAGGAGTGGTATGAGTATTACATCACCTTCACCGATGATTACTCTAGGTATGGATATGTATACTTAATGCGACGCAAGTCTGAGGCGTTTGATAAGTTCAAGCAATTCAAGGCTGAGGCGGAGCTACAACTAGGGAAACATATCAAAGCCTTTCGATCTGATCGAGGTGGCGAGTACCTCCTGGGTGGGTTCAAGGAGTACCTCACACAACATGGGATTGTGTCTCAGTTGTCTGCACCGGGTACACCCCAGCAAAATGGTGTAGCAGAGAGAAGAAACCGTACCCTTCTTGATATGGTACGGTCCATGATGAGTCATGCAACCCTACCTATATCTTTTTGGGGATATGCCCTAGAAGCGGCAGCATACATTTTAAATCTGGTACCTTCTAAATCAGTACCTAGGATACCCCAAGAAATGTGGACAAGTCGAAAACCTAGTTTAAGACATATTCACATTTGGGGTTGTCCGGCCTATGTACTGAATGATAAAGCTACCAAGCTGGAACCCAGATCGGAAATGTGCTACTTCATTGGGTATCCTAAGGGAACGAGAGGTGGCATCTTTTATCATCCAAAGGAGCAAAAAATGCTTATCAGCACTCATGCTAGGTACTTGGAGGATGATTGTATGATGCACCAAGAGCTTAGTTGTAAAGAAACCCTTGAGGAGATTCTTCCGGGATCTCCTATAACATCTGTACCAGATCCTGAGGTGGTAGACGGACAAGATATTCCTTTAAACACTCCGGAGCCTCGTCGTAGTGGGAGAATTTCTAGACAGCCAGAAAGATATCTAGGAGTGTCTTTTAAGACAGACTCTGAAGATTTGGTTGAGGATCCTACTAGTTATGATGAAGCAGTAACGGATATAGATGCTAACATGTGGCAGCAAGCGATGAAATCTGAAATGGATTCTTTGTATTCCAATCAAGTCTGGGAACTTGTAGATGCACCTGAAGGGATTAAACCCATAGGGTGCAAGTGGATCTACAAGAGGAAGAGAGGAGTGGATGGGAAGGTGGAAACCTTCAAAGCAAGACTGGTGGCGAAAGGATATACTCAGAAAGAGGGTATCGATTATGAGGAAACCTTTTCACCAGTGGCTATGCTTAAATCCATAAGGATTCTCTTGGCCATCGCATGTCATTATGACTACGAGATATGACAGATGGATGTCAAGACAGCTTTTCTTAATGGAAGTCTTGACGAATGCATCTATATAATGCAACCAGAGGGCTTCATTGCTAGTGGCCAAGATAACATGGTTTGTAAACTTAAGAAGTCCATTTATGGACTTAAGCAAGCATCTAGAGCATGGAACATCAAGTTTAATCAGGCAGTCAAATCTTTTGGCTTTGATCAAAACATTGATGAACCATGAGTGTATAAGAAAGGAAGTGGAAGAGCAGTTGCATTTTTGGTTCTGTATGTAGATGACATATTACTCATAGGAAATGATGTAGGTTTATTGTCATCCACAAAGGTTTGGTTATCCTCTCAATTTCAGATGAAGGATTTGGGTGAGGCGAGCTATATCTTAGGGATCAAGCTTTTGCGTGATCGCAAGAATAAGATGTTAGCCCTATCCCAATCTTCATACATTGAGAAGATATTGGTCAAGTTTAACATGCATGACTCCAAGAAGGGCCTCCTACCTTCTAGACATGGAGTACCACTGTCTCAAGATCAATGTCCAAAGACATCTAAAGAGATAGAGAGCAAGAGGAGAGTTCCATATGCATCCGCTGTTGGAAGCCTCATGTATGCTATGTTATGTACTAGACCAGATATTTGCTTTGCCGTTGGCATGGTTAGCAGATATCAGTCAAACCCTGGACCTATGCATTGGAAAGCTGTTAAGCATATATTCAAGTATCTTCGGAGAACGAAAGATTATATGCTAACCTTTCGAGCAGATGATCTAACGCCTTTGGCGTATACAGACTCTGATTTCCAATCTGATAGTGATGCCAGAAAGTCTACCTCAGGGTATGTTGACACCAAAAATGTCACATTGCCTCTTCAAGATCCAAAGGGCTACATGAAGTCGCAACCTGCCATAAATAGGCAATGCTACTTCCAAAAAAGCAAATCTTGTCAGAATCAAACAAAAACTGCAAGATCCTTCAAGACAGGCAAAAGAGGAGTACACAAGAAGTTTCGGGCCATTTCAAAATTATTTGGCCTAACCTTGCTTCTCCGGCAGCTGAAAAGGAGCTCCCGGCAGCAAAAACATCGGAGACACCAAATCTTCGATCAGAGCCGATGGATGGTCTCAAAATACATCCAAAAGGCTCCACGTCAAGTTCCGAGTCAAACCGACAACGTTTGACCCTACATCAACCCTTGAACAGCTAAATCAGGCCTCTTGGCGGCGAAGCTCCCCGGGACCATGGTTTCTAAGACAGAGCCTATGGATCATCTTAAAATGACTCCAATAGATTCCCTGTCAAATTTCAAGTCAATCGGACATCGGTTGACCGCACATCAAGCCGCGACATCTTCATCGCGACAAAAGCAAGTCTACTGGTAATAGGAACCCAAACGGCTTCAAAAGCCTATGGTTGGTCTTATTTATTGCTCAGGAGGCTTCACACCAAATTTCAGGTCATTCCGACATCGTTTGACCCAGTTTCAGCTTCTGACGGAAAATCGGCAGCTCTGCGCAACAAAGTCTTCGGCTTTCTCAGAAAATTGGAAAGTTTGCAAACCAAAATGCAAGGATTCTCATCAGGTTCTCTACAGGGAAATCATGCCAATAAATGATCAAAAATGTCAAGGAAAAATACAGAAGAAAAAAGAATCGAAAAACAGCAAAAACGGACACAAAACGGGACAAAAGAGGGGAAAACCCCCCAGGGTCGCAGACCCCTGCGACCCTGGCCCAGGGTCGCCGGCGACCTTGGAGCCCGGGATCGCCGGGAAGGCCCCGGAAACCCCGGTTTTCGCCGTTTTTTCACGATTCGAAGCGTTCGGCCTTTAGTATTTTCCAGAATTCATACTTTTGAGACACCAAATCCTCTGACATCCGTCAGAAATACGGGTCAATCATCAAGAGTATCGGAAACAACATTGATCGCCACCCGGTCAACCAAAAAAAAGTGTGCTTTCTACCCGACCGATCGAGAAATCGACAGGACAGATGGCACCGACCCGCTGTTGGCAACCAACACCTGAAGTTACATGGTCATCCGATGTCGATCTACATGAAGATCCATCGATGATCATCGCCAGAAGAATCCCAAAAGACGCGGCACGGCCCCGCGACTCTTCAACTGCTCGGCGACCACTTAATGCGATTAATTGACTAGCTTTATTACAGTCATTAATCCATTTCTTTGGACGGCCCAATCAGAAGCAAGCATTCGGGAGTTACAAGTCAAGAGATTCATGGAATTTAACCCATGAAACTCCTCCCATCATGGCGATTAAAGGTGATTAAATGCCCTCAATCTCCTCCGGCCAATTAGAAGCCAAGAAAAAGGAGTTACAAAATAAAGAATTCAATTTTGTAACTCCTCCCTTTATGTAGCTTTATGACAATCAAGGCTCATAAACCCTCCTAAATGGCTACCTAAAAGCCTATAAATAGGAGACCTCTCCAAGAAGAAAGGACAGCACACAGACAGCAGAAAACACACAGACAATAGACTGCAGAAAATCCGGAAACTTAGACAGAAAGAGGCATCAGAAATCTAAAGAGAGAAAACTCTGCGGAAATCCTACACCGACCACCGCTACAAGGTGACAAAAGTCCCTTGGGGGGTACCCCCCCCCCCAAGGTCCTTGCCTTCTCCTTCTGCCTCCAATGGCTTAGACGTGGCTTTTCAGCCCGTCTACTTGGTTTTTTATTGGACATAGGACCTCCTTTTGGTCTTTGTCCTCTAAAAACCCGAGGTTATAGCCAAGCCAAGCGAATCAATAGCATCCTCTGTTCTCATCTGCATGGATGATGGCGAAGCCCACATATGGCTTGCGACCGTCAATCTGAACGGGTCCCCCACAATCTCCTGAGAAGTTAGATCCTCCTTTTCTTGCTTTTCATTGTAGTTTGTATTTTTTCAAAAGAGACAAAAATCACAACTCTTGTCTTTCATTATTGATAAGAATTGTAAATCGGCTATAAACGCCAAAATCGGCTATAAACGCCAAAAATCGGCTATAAACGCCAAAATCGGCTATAAATGCCAAAAAAATCGCCTTTCACGGCAAATCAAGAAAATGTCTCTTTTCTTAAATATATGTGCAATGGAAAACTTGAAAGAAGTTGATTTCCTTTTTACTTGCGAAGGTTGATCTCCGGATCACCACTAGCAATTCCAAGTAAAATAGAAAATCTGGCACACCCACACAAAGAAATGTTGATGCACGCATCTGCCCCCCGGTTGCGAAAGGGTCGTACCCAACGGACTCCCACGTCCGCCGACCTCGGTAGGACCCAGGCAGGAGCGCGGTCCATCAAGCTGGCACACCCGGTGGGACTCGTTCATTTGAGAACACGATGCTAGAAATGAAATATTTGCATATCATGTCTACTGCTCTATGCTTATACTTCTTTTCTTGATTCTTTGGCTACTTTTTGATTGGTGGCCATGTTGGATTCCGCATCTAAAAAAAATGAGATGAGATTTTTTGGGAATTTCTAATTCTTTGAATTTATTTCCACTCTTTCTCTTTTCAAAAAAAAAAATCTATTAGATTTCTCATTTTAAACTCAAAATTGAGAAACCTTGATCCGTTCCTATCGTTCATCGCGCTTGCAGAAATGTTGAGCCTGTTCGACTAAGGTTTTGGGCCATCGTTTCTCTTCGATGAGTTCATTAAAGATCTAAAAAATATATATATATATAAAAACAAAAAATCAGATTTTGTCATTTTGAATTCAAAATTGAGAAACCTTGATCCGTTCCTATCGTTCATCGTGCTTGCAGAAATGTTGAGCCTGTTCGACTAAGGTTTTGGGCCATCGTGTCTCTTCGATGAGTTCATTAAAGATCTAAAAAAAAAAAAACAAAAAATTGGATTTCTTATTTAAAATTCAAAATTGAGAAACCTTGATCCGTTCCTATCGTTCATCGTGCTTGCAGAAATGTTGAGCCTGTTCGACTAAGGTTTTGGGCCATCGTTTCTCTTCGATGAGTTCATTAAAGATCTAAAAAAAAAAACAAAAAAAAAACAAAGAATTAGATTTCTCAGTTTGAATTCAAAATTGAGAAACCTTGATCCGTTCCTATCGTTCATCGTGCTTGCAGAAATGTTGAGCCTGTTCGACTAAGGTTTTGGGCCATCGTTTCTCTTCGATGAGTTCATTAAAGATCTAAAAAAAAAAAAAAAAGACATAGACCACTAAGGTTAAACCAACTGCGTTCTTTGATCACGGTTGATTCAAGAAAAGCCTTGTCCAGAGTGTGGAGACAGCTTGACTGTTCTAGGCAAGGGTCCTCCAAACGGGTTCATTAAGTAATCCTACCCTTACCTGGGGGCAATTCTATCAATCGAGATTTCATAAGACCGGGTTAGGAGGCCTATGTGTACTCTCTCGTCTTTTAAATAAATAAATTTAAAAAAAAAATAAAACTTTTTAAAATAAAAATTTTAAAATAAAAAAAAAAAAATTTCAAAAAAAAATAAAATCTTAAAAAAATAATAAAAAAAGTTTTTTATTAAAAAAAAAATCTTGAAAAAAAAAATCTTCAAAAAAAAAAAAACCTCCGTCATTTTGGGTTTAGATTGGAGAAATCTTGGTCTTCTCCTTTCTGAGCACTGGCGCTCACGGAAATCGCTGAGCCCGTGTTCAGATTGGAGTGCCTTTTGCTCTCTTTGATGAACCCGATATTGGCCTTTCAAAAAAAAAACTCGTCATTTTTGGATTCAGATCCGAGAAATTATGGTCTATTTCTTTTTGAGCACTGGCGCTCGCGGAAATCGCTAAGCCCGTGTTCAGATCGGAATACCATCTGCTCTCTTTGATGAATCCAATCTTGACCTTTCAAAACAGAGAATCTCATCTCATTGATGCGGTCTCAAAACATTTGTGTCTAGCGGTACTAGTACGCCCTTTCAGGGTCTACTGTATTGCGACCGGCACATTTGTAACTCCAACTTTATATTCTTCTTACCTCGAGCAAGCTCTGCTTCTCGATAAGTCGAATTTAAGTTCACAATTGCTTCTAGCAGTCACTGGGACGCTCATTCCGGGCTTACCATACCTGTGATCAGAACAATTATATCCTCTATGGCTTTCTGCCTTCTTCATATTGCTTGGGTTATCTCCCTCGAGCAATTTGAAAAGACAAAACCATAGAACTTCCCATTTATGATCATTACATTCTTGTGATTACTAATGGATGTGGTCTTGTTTCAGAAACTTTTCGAAAAACTAACAATGGCAGCTTCACTAACCATTACTTTCGATGAGAGCAAGCACCAACTCATGCTTCAATAGAAGCAAGCTACGCGCACCTACAAGCGCCCCATTAGCTGCCGAAGCGTAAACTCCTTCGGTAACTCTCTAAGCTCCGGGTCGACCTCGACTCCCCGGACTATCGTCTTTGGGACGCTGGGACCATTCCCACTTCCCGAGGAACAAACTGCTCCCTCCAAGAAGCAGAAACTCGCCTCCCAACGTGTCACTACAGTGACACCAAAGGCGAGCACCAGAAGGCCTGAAGCCCGTGGCAGCCCCACGAAGCCTGGACCAGTAAATGACCAGGTCTATCCCAAGACTTGGTCCCCAAGACCTTCACCAAAACAAAGAAGGTCCCAAACATCCACCAAGCCAGCATTCCTGGCCCCACTCAAGGAGAACCAGTTCTACCCTCTTGCCTACATGAAAGAGGAGAGACCCATCTCCAATCTGACTCCCAAGTCAACCCAGCATGAGCCGGCTTGTTCATACAAGCCCAAAATCAAGTCATGCATCACAAGGCCTCTGCAAGCACCTGCTAAGGCCTACAAACCTGCAGTTCGACCCTTCATCTCTACAGGGGCCGAACTCCAAAAATTCAAAGCTTCGCTGCAACAGGCGAAAGACAGGGTTCGCATCCTGTCCTTGCCCAGCTACAAAGAAAATAGCCTCGGCTGCTGCGCCCGAGGGAGCACATCCTTCATCGTCAAAGCCCAGCCAGAGCTGATCGAAGCTCAAATTGCTCGTCGCATACACCGCCGCGCGTCGTATCGACAAAAGAGACTGGAGAAGCAAAGGACTCAGCCTCCTACACTTCAAGTCTCTCCCAAATGGGTCGAAAAAGAAAGACCCAACCAAGTTGCTGCCGTCCATATGGTTGGAAAAACCAGAAGATGCCAAAAGTCAGCATCCAAAATCCATGTCCGACGTCCGATGACCCGCAGCGTCTCCAGGACAAGAAGACATTCAGAAGAATCCCCTTCTCCTTCAAGCAAAGGACGGCAGAGTGATCCTTCCTCAAGCTCTTCATCAAAAGGAATGAGCCCCAGCTCAGTCACCAGGACAGTTTCTTCGTTCGAATCACGAAGGATGAACGTCTTGGCTACAAATTCTGAGCCACCACCCCGCAATCCACCTCCAGATGATGCGATCACCCGCATCCAGCAGTTGGAACAAGGCCAGCAGAGGATTGAAACTCTGATGGAAAACCTTCTCCTCGCCTTCCAAAATCAGGCGAGCAATGAACCTCCTCCGAATCATCAAGACGTTGAGGTAAATGGAGAAGAAAATGAGTCACGCGCCCTTACCAAAAAGGACGTAGACAGTATCCTCGCCAAAGCAAAAGAAGAGGATATACTCAAGGAGCATGGGATCAAGCCACCATATCCCTTATGGATGGACTCGGTCCCGTTCCCCACCAAATTCAAGCATCCTACTCTCCAAACATATACGGGAAAAAGATCAGCCAGACAGCACGTCATCCACTTCAAGATCCTGACGGGAGCTATCGCGGATCAAGATGCACTCAAGATCCGCCTCTTTGCAAGTACCCTAAAAGGTACGGCCTTCGATTGGTACTCCACTCTGCCGGAGGACTCCATCCAAAACTGGGCCATGCTAGAGACACGCTTCCTGACTCACTTCAAAGGTGAGGATCATCCCGCTACTATGGCTCAGCTGTGCAGCCTAAAACAGGGGGAGAATGAGTCAACATATGACTTCATTCACAAATGGAAAGCAATGGCATACAAATGCTCTGATGTATTGCCACAAGCGTCGCTAGTCGACATCTGCCGAAACAACATGAGGGCTAGAATCCGCTCCATGATCATCGGCAACAAATCAAAAAACCTGGGAGAACTCCTAGAAGCTTCCATGGAAGCTGAAACGGTGATTAAAGACCTCAACAGTCAGAAATCATCAAGAAAAGAGCCAACCGCCATTGCGACCTCAAAACCAAAGAAGAAAGAGGTCCTCAATGTGCAGACCAAGACAGCTCCTCAGCCACCAAAGAAAGCTGAAAACAAAGCTGCTGGTAAGAGACCTGAACTTTCTGATGCCTTCAAAGAACGAGTAGAGAAGAAATACCCGTTTGATGAAGATGTTGATGAAATCTTCGGGGCTCTTGTGGCAAACAGCAAGCTCACCTTGCCTGAACCAAAAAGACCGGGTGATGTTGGCAAAACCAACGATCCTCGGTACTGTCCATACCACCAGATGATCTCGCATCCTCTCAATCAATGCTTCGTTGTGAGGGAGAAAATAAACGAGATGTGGAAAAACGGAGTCATCACCTTTGACAAAAACTATGGGTCTGCCTCCGTCAACATGGTGAAATGTGGACAAACATCAAAATCACCGAAGAATAAGATCACTACTTCCTTCAAGGTGATAAACTCAATCAAAGCGTCCGAGCAACTGGTTCCTTACCCGACACCAGACGGATAACCCATATGGGTACATCCCGATCTCCTAGAAGATGAAAATTGGGAGGTCGTGAAAACAAAGCCTACAGCTCAACAGCGAAGGCAGGCTAGGAAATATCTCCTCAAGCTCAAACGGCAAGAGAAAACCCAGCCAAAACAAGAAGTCAAAGAAAAGGCAGAGGCTTCCTCTACCGCTTCACTGGAGGCAACAAAAACATCCCTTCCAGAGACTTCAAAGGGGGTAAGAAAATTCACTCTCAGTGATTTCATGCCACCTCAATTCAAAGAAGCCACGCAGGAGGCATCATACTCTTGCAATTCGGTAGTTGGATTCTCCATTGATGGATACGAGTCCAGCGACACCGATGATGGATTCGAATCCAACTACACAGACGAGTGGGAGGAGTCCCTTGAAACAGGAGAATATCTCTCTGATGAAGAATGGGTTCCTGAGACTCATCTTATGCCAGTAATCTGATATAACCCCCTACAGCCACAAGGATCCTGGTCTGATGATGAAGAAGACCAAGAGGCTGTACAAGAAAATGTTGCTGAACCAGCACCCCTCATTGCTTCAGTGGAAATCAACTATGTTGAGCCACAAAGAGTTGATGAAGAAGAAGATTTGGCTCCCATGCCGGATCTTGAAGAATATGCAAGGATCTTGCAGCATCTCGCTCTAGAACAAGAGCAGGACCGCGCCAACGAGCCTCCTCGCAATCCAGAGCCTGAAGTCCCTGAAGACCATCAGGTACATCCTCCCTTAACTCCTGAAAATGGAGAAAATTGCTGGATAGACGATCCTCTTACATCCGAGGATGAGTCTGACTCCGATCAGGCAACGTCTCCTGTCAGAGCTTCCTGTAATGTGATAATTCAGGATTATAGCTCTTCCGAAGCATCGTCTGATGAGAGCTCTTACACTCCAGCGACGCCTAGCAATGTATCTTCTGGAGCCACCTCATCTCACGTGACTTTCACTGAGATGACACCCTCTCGGGTTTCTTCTCCTGAGACTGTGACTTCAAAGTTCACACCCTTCCTGACCGAAGAATTCCCAGCTATTGATGCTTGGGACGATCAATTGGTCAATAAAGAAGAAAGGTTGCTGGATGCTGTTCAGGACTTGTTCCCGGAAAATGCTCCATGCAACACAATCACTGAGGGTGGCAACTCTACTGCTGATACATCCTCAGCAAATTAAAAACGACAGCCTCTTGATCCTGAAGACAATCTTCCAAATGAAGACCCTTCTCAAGAAGCTCTCGAAGTTGGTAGAGGCACCCGCTCTGGCCGGGACTACCACAAAAATTACAACCAATCTTCCTTTACTTATGTAAATCCTTCGGGAAAAGATGTTGTAAGCGCCCCTAGTGGCAACAATGATGAACATGCAGGCCCTAAGGAGGCTTTCAAGTATGACTTGATTGAACACTTCAAGCACATACCTGCACGTCTGCACATCCTAGATTTGTTGCGAATGTCTCCGCACACTCGTGATAATCTCATCTCAGAATTACAAAAGCTGAATGAGGATGTCGACAAACATGCCCCGCAAGTCCTCCAAATTGAAATGGATTACCGGGTCAAAAACTCAGAAGCCTCCTCAAAGGGAGAAAAAAAGAAAACTGAGGGATCATGCATTGAATGCCTCTCGGTTAAAAAAGCAGCCAGTGCAACCATCGCCTTCACAAAGGACGACCTCCTACTTGGCGAAACAAGGCATAACCGACCCCTGTACTTCACAGGGTATATCAAGGAAATGCCTATGCACAGAGTTCAGATCGACCCAGGTTCTGCACTCAACCTCATCTCCACATCGGCTCTCGAAGAGTTGGGCATCCCACCCAGCAAGCTGAGCCACACATCTGTATCTATCTTTGGATACGATGGGAGTACTCAAAGGCCTATCGGCAAAATCAGGTTCAAATTGCAAATCGGTGATCTTATCTCTGAGGTCACAGTGTATGCCATAAAAACCCCTTCATGCTACAACATCCTTCTCGGACGCCCTTGGATCCACGAGAATGGTGTTGTCCCTTCAACTTTACATCAATGTATCAAGTTCGTTGGCGACGACGGCATGATACATCGAGTCTTTGTGGACAGAAAACCCTTCAAAGGTAAAGAAGTCCACTTTGCAGACTCCCAAATGTATGAAGGTGAAAAAGAAGAAGAGGAGAAGCAAACAGCATCCTTTGCCGAAAATCTCCAGAAAAATAAAGGCAAGGCTCCTCAACAATCGCCGGAAGAAAACAAACCATCCGGTAAATCCGAAGAGAGCATTCAAACTCCCTTCATCATCTCCCTCAGACCTTCAAAACCTTTGGTCATCACAACTAAAGTGAAGAAGGCAAAACAAAAGCCTGGGGGCAAATTTGTTGTCTCTTTCGTGTCTATCATGCAAGACACGGACTCGGATTCAGAGCCAGAAGACGACACATCGTCAAGCCAAGCTGACACTCAGCAAGTTCAACCTGCTCTTACTCCAATGGAGACAACTTCTGACATAGAAGATCCTACGTCAGCTTCCTTCGTTGTTCCAGCAACTTCAACAAAGGAAAAGCCGATCTTCTTCCATAGATCGGATGCTTCTTCATCAAACTCCATGCTTGAACCTTTCCAAAATGAAGGTATGCCTCAACTATCCTTATATAGTTCTGTGGCACAAGCTATTATGAAGAAAATGGGCTATGACGCTCAAAACGCAGTCGGTTTGGGAGAAGGACGCGGTATTCTCACGCCATTGGGGCCCGTCTTGACCAAAAGCCAGCTGGAAGATTGGAGACTCTACGGCTATGTAGAAAAGTCTTCACACGGGTTAGGGTATGATCCCGACACTCCCCTGAGACAGTTGACACAAAAGCTTAAAAGTCAATTTACTGACCAAGCCTCAACATCTCAAGTCCATGAAGACATCGATCTCCCTGGATATCTCTTTGATGAGTCACCTGACAAAGATCCAGGAAGCTCATCCAATTGGCATGATTTCTCTGAAAATGAAGAGGAGTTGTCCGATGGCACAGACGTGTGGTCTTCTGACCCAGAAGAACCCTCATCTCCAAAAGAAGTAGCCTACTTCGACCCGGTTTCAACAGGCGATTGGGATCATCTCATAGCAAGCCTTGGGAAAATTACCGATCAAGAAGACCCGTGGAAAGGAACAAAACCTTGGTCTGGAAATGCCCTTGAAACCCCAGAAGGTTTCGTTGAGCTGGAAGCCTCCGAAAATATTGTGGAGGAACCACCTTCGAACCTTCTAACAGAAGATCCTGTTCAAAAGATAGACTTGGGAACACCAGATAACCCACATCCTGTATTCATAAGCAAGAATATAAAGGATGATGAGTTACCCGAGTATATCGCCTTTCTTCGTGAGTTCGTTGATTGCTTTGCATGGTCTTACGCTGAAATGCCTGGCTTAGACCCCAAAATAGCGGTTCACAAACTCAATCTTCAAGAAGACATCAAGCCTGTCAAGCAAGGCCAAAGAAGATTCCGTCCAGATGTGATGGATAAAATTGAACAAGAAGTTCAAAAACTCAAAAGCGTCGGCTTCATCCGTGAGGAACAACATCTTGAATGGTTAGCCAACATTGTCCCCGTGACAAAGAAAAATGGGCAGATCAGGGTCTATATTGACTATAGAGACCTGAATGGCGCATGCCCAAAAGATGAATTTCCGCTCCCCATACCAGAGGTAATGATTGATAATACCTGTGGATTCGAGCGAATGACATTCATGGATGGTTTCTCTGGCTACAATCATATAAAGATGCATCCTGAAGATGAAAAACATACATCTTTTCAGACCCCATTTGGCGTGTATTGTTACACTATCATGCCATTTGGTCTGAAAAATGCTGGTGCCACATATCAGAGGGATATGATGAAAATATTCCAAGATATGCAGCACAAGACGGTTGAATGTTACGTTGATGACCTCGCCGTCAAAAACAAAAGAAAAGAAGATCATCTCAAAGACCTTCGAGAAGTCTTCCTCCGGCTTCGCAAACACAAACTGCGAATGAATCCTTTGAAATACTTCTTCGGCGTCTCGTCGGGTAAGTTCCTCGGATTCCTAGTTTGGAAAGCTGGAATAGAGCTTGACCCCATAAAAGTCAAAGCCATTCTAGAAATGCCCTCTCCGAGAACCTTGAGAGAACTCAAAGGGCTTCAAGGGAGATTAGCCTACATCAGACGGTTCATCTCCAATCTTTCGGGGAAATGCCGTCCATTCTCTCGGTTGATGAAAAAGGGTGTAAACTTTGTCTGGGATGCTGACTGTGAAGCTGCTTTCCAAGACATCAAGTCATACCTGACAAAACCCCCAGTGTTAGCTGCTCCTACCACTGGAAAACCATTCATCTTGTACACAAGAGCCCTTGATCACTCTTTGGGAGCTCTGCTTGCACAAGAAAATGATCAAAGAAAAGAAGCTGCTCTATATTACCTCAGCCGCATGCTAGTAGGTGCAGAGCATCGCTACTCTCCAGTTGAAAAAGAATGACTTGCAGTGATGTTCGCCGTACAAAAGCTGCGTCACTACTTGCTTTCTAACACAGTCTACCTGGTCTCGAGGGTCAACCTCTTGAAGGTCCTTGTCACAAAGGCAGGTTCTCTCAATGCTCGACTGGCAAAATGGTCCATCCTTCTGTCACAATTTGATATTAGGTATGTACCACAAAAAGCAATCAAAGGGCAAGCTCTAGCGGACTTTCTCGCAGAGCATCCATTGCCTAAAGATTCCCCACTCAGAGATGATCTCCCAGACGAACCAGTCTACAATGTGGAGACTTTCTCACAAAGTGCCTCCTGGGACATGTACTTTGACGGTGCAACCAAGCCAAATGAAAAAAGACAGTTGATCTCGGGAGTTGGCATCCTCTTTGTTAGCCCTGACAAATACATGATTCCACACGCTTTCTCGCTACTGGAACCATGCACAAACAATGCAGCTGAATATCAAGCTCTGATCCTAGGATTGGAACTCGCCATCGAATCCGGTATCACCATGCTGGAAGTCTTTGGAAACTCTCAACTGATCGTCAACCAGATGAATCAGAAATTTGAAGTCAGGAAGCCAGATCTGCTGCCTTACTACAACAAGGCACAATCACTTCTGCAAAAGTTTGACATCTGTCACATCACCCACATTCGTAGAGGTGAAAACATACGTGCAGATGCCCTTGCTGGACTTGCCGCATCTATGGCAATCCAGGAAGGGGAAAACATGCAAATCACAGTGTGCGAAAGAAGAATCCTTCCTCCTCTTAACACACACCAAGCAGTTGCTGAATGCCACCAAGTGGTTGGAAGTCGGATTTCAATCCTTCAAACTTCAATCGGCGACTGGAGGGATCCGTTCATTGATTACATTATGTTCGGAATCCTACCTGAATATCCAAAAGAACGGGTAAGCATCCAAAGGCGAACCCCAAGCTTTCATTTGGATATTCCTTCAAAAACTCTTTATAGGAAATCCTTCAACGGAGTACTTCTACACTGCTTGTCACAACAAGAGGCTGAGGAAACACTCAAAGAAGTTCATGCTGGTCATTGCGGAGCTCATCAGGCTGGTCCCAAGCTCTATGATCAGATAAAAAGGTTAGGTTATTACTGGCCTACCATGGTAGTTGACGCAATGCAATTTGCTAAGCGCTGCCAACAATGCCAAGTTCATGGAGATTACATTCACATGCCTCCAGAATGGCTGCATCCTACAGCGATTTCATGGCCTTTCGAAGCCTGGGGTATGGACATCATAGGTCCTATTTCTCCCCCTTCGAGCAAAGGTCATCGCTTCATCTTCGCCGCTACGGATTATTTCTCCAAGTGGTCAGAAGCATTTGCGTTCAACGAAATGAAGACCTCATCAGTCCTTCAGTTCCTGCGCACCAACATCATTTGTCATTTCGGCATACCCAAAAGATTCATCCATGATAACGGACCACAATTCCGGGATCATCAATTCTACAGGTTCTGCGACAAATATAAAATCCAAAGCTGTCCTTCGACTCCATACAATCCGGCAGCAAACGGATTAGCAGAAGCTTTCAACAAGACACTCTGCAAAATCCTCAAAAAAATGGTCTCTAGTCACAAAAGAGACTGGAGCGATAAAGTGTCTGAAGCTTTGTGGGCCTATCGAACCACCGTTCGAGGACCAACCCATAGCACACCATTCTCCTTGGTCTATGGATGCGAAGCTGTCGTACCCTTGGAAGTACAAATTCCTTCCTTGAGGGTATCCTTGGAAAATGACATGACTCAAGAAAGCAATGTCAAATTGCGACTCCATGAGCTGGACAATCTCGATGAGAGACGGCTCGAAGCCCGACAAAGCATTGAACTTTACCAAGCTCGCATGGCAGGATCTTTCGACAAAAAGGTCAGGCAACGCGCCTACAAAAAGGTG
Organism: Litsea cubeba; assembly: GCA_012931725.1. Classification (NCBI taxonomy): domain Eukaryota; kingdom Viridiplantae; phylum Streptophyta; class Magnoliopsida; order Laurales; family Lauraceae; genus Litsea; species Litsea cubeba. Next base: position 28,982,520 of record CM022954.1, on the reverse strand, counting down.
AAAGTCCAAGATCGAATCCTAGAGGGGGGGGGGGGTGAATAGGATGCTATTAAAAATTTAGGCCACTTCTGAACATTTTGATTATAAGGTGACTTATTCTTGATGATAGTAAGTTAGCTTGAAAAGAGAGATAGTTTCTAAGTTAATCATACAACTTCAAAGGACAAATACATCTTTTGATCAAGCTCATACCCAATTAACAAGGTCAACAATCAATATAAAGAAGGGTAAACACAAATCACCATAACACAATCAGATATAGTGGTTCGGCCAAGTTGCCTACATCCACTCCCGGTAACCTTACCGGATTTCACTAATCAATTCAAGGTTTAGGATCACCTCAAACCTTACAATCTCATCACTATGCTTTTCAAGGCTAAGCATAAACCTTTACAACACAATATGTGCTTTTCAAGGCTAAGCACCAACCTTTACGACATTGATTTTTTTCTTAAGTAAAATGCCTATTTGTGCATTGGTAAGAGAGCAAATTAACCAAGTGGTTTGCCTCTAGATAGGCTGAATGGACAATGATAATATACTACTAGAAGCATGCATATGAATGATAATGTTTATGACTAATGCATGGACTAGAAAACACACTTTCTCTTTTGAAAAGATGTAACTTCAATTAATGCATAGGATGATAATCAAATGTAAGAGAAGGAGTTGTATTACTTCAACACATGGTTTGTCAAAAGATCAAACTTAAAACAATAGATTTGAAAGTTAATGTTCAAAAACACATGTGAATGAGAAGACATATGTTGATTTCATAAGGCTAATGTGTTCAAAGATCAAGGCATGTTATGAAAAGAAACGACGTCTTTAGAAGAGGATTAACACTTTGATCATGCTTAAATGAAAACAAAGATTAAAAGTCTAAGCATGAAATAGAGATAGAGATTTAGAAAGCACACCCATCTTAAAGATCAAAGATTGGAAGGATGACATGCTTCCATAATGAAAGAAACTGCGATTCAGATCTGAAACTTCTCATAAAGAGACTACTATGGCTGATGCAAAGCATGACAGATTTTAAAAAATCTGATTTCTGCACTATGCAGCGGAAATCAGCCATAAAGAATCGCATAGAAACTCCATTAAATCATGATCAACAAGTGTATAATTAAAGGAGAATGAAGAAGACTCATACCTCGAAGATTTGTAGACTTCAAATCTCTGAAAAAATAGATCCAAAGGCCCGAACTCAGACTTGCAATTTGCAAACAAGTTGCTGGAATTTTCTGCACTAGTATTGCCTTTGATCTTCTTCTCTATCTCACTTCCAAATCTGATTGGCTAAGATAGTGGGATCTTAATCTAGGAGTTAAGAACTATTTCTCCAAGGAAAAATCTCAGACCTTAAGCCTTCTTCAATGAAGAAGAAAACCTCCAAAGGGCTGGACGTGTGGGACTCCTAGGAAGCTAAAAAAGTGTTGGACGTCCATGGTCTTGTATGGTTTCTTTTATAGAAACTTTGTGGAAGCTTTCCCAAAAAGTTATCTTTCCTAATTCTTATGGATGTCCTAAAAGGAAAAACTTATTTCCTTTAAGAAACACTCCAATTAGAAAAGGAAACTAAAAGGAACTTCCCATGCAATTAGTAATCCTAGTTGTAGAACACTTACTAATTTTAAGTTCCTAATCCAAAAAGAAAACTTTCACATAGGAATACTAATCCAAAGAGGAGTCCAACTTTCCAAGTAGAGAGTCCTACTCAAAGTTGGAAACCTTACCCATGGAAATCCTATTATGGACGTCCCTCATGATAATGCACACCATGGCCCACATACAATTTTATCTAGAGTTAAATTCATGTATGCCATCAAAGGCCTATTTGAATTTAAACTCAAAATTATTTTTCCACTAAAATAATTCACCCTTATGTTATCTAAACATTTTAGGAAACCATGCCAATCTTGGAAAGTGACTAGAGAAGGGACCAAAAGACATATTTGCCATTGGCTCCCAAAATGACCAAAATGTCCATGCTAAACCCATAGCAACATTAAGACCATTTTAACCTTAACTCATTCCACTAAAGAGTTATGGTTGAACTCCAAGGACAAATATATAATATAATAAGCTCGTCATAAAATGATGGTTGTCTTCGACCTACTAAGTGTAATGACCTGAATGCCCTCTATGTAACATCCATAATCGAGTCAGGTTATCACATGTACTATCAACCTTCCCGATTACATCTAAACCTTAGAACTTCATATCCTTAACATAATCATCATTCGAATATCATTCTCTTGATCCAGGGAGCGACCCACAAGTTCAATATCCATATGGAACATCCATATACTAAGATCTTAGATTTTGATGATTAATCAGATAATTCTAAGGGGACGATTATTCCATCATCAGATGGCATAGATTCTATATTGCATCTGCACGTCCCAACTGATCAAGTCCGAGTACCCAAAACACAGAGCTGTTGACCCATGAAAAGAATCTCACCCATAGTGAATTAAAGCACAAGGACTTGACTTCGTCAGTTCATCCACAAATGCTCAAGATTAAGAGCACCGGTTACTCAGTAGCATGAGGTGACTTGATCTCTTTTCTGTGATAGTACTATTTTAGAGATCACACCTACCATGGTCCTGTTCAATGCATGACACATGCACTAATGAGATAGATCCGGGAAAGCCCTCCCATGACTTAGGTAAGTCACCCTGAATACAGGAGAGTCTCTCATTATAACTTATACCAAGATGAAGTGCCCAGCTCCATCTTTCAGTTATGAACAAATATGATGTTTCCAGTTGTACATGAATTAGACCTATCTGTGCGTAGACACTACACACCTAATCCATTTACTAGAAACAATGGGCCTTACACAACCATACATATATACATGTTTAAGCATAAAAGAGTCTTTCCATTAAATAACCAGTTAAATATCCAGTAACAAAAGATGAGAGTGCAGCTAGTGGGCTTTAGGGCATACACCAATCCCAACACATAATCCCTTTTGAAAAGTTCTTGAAAAGCTCCTCTCCTTTTGGCTCAAAAGATCTCAAAAATTCAGCAACTTTCCCCAAATAGAAAGTCACTTTTTATAGAATAAGTGTTCCCAACGGATAGCTATCGGTCAGCCGACAACTTGGTGTCTGTCAACCGATAGCCTAACGGTCATGCGCAACGGCTATATTTTTGAAAAATTTCTGACCAAGAAACACCTGTCGGTTTGACCGACAGCCTCGGTCGACCGACCTAGGAACCGATGGAGCAAAAAGGCTAAAAATGTAGCTTTCTGATATTGGGACCGATGACCTCTCGGTCTTACAATTCACGCACTGTCGGTTGACTGATAGGAACCGAGAATCTGACCGACAGAGAAGATTTGAAAATGAAGCTCTCTGGAACTGGAACCGACGATCTATCGGCTGAGCTCGGTTCTTATGTCGGCTGACCGATGAGAACCGACAGGAGGACCGACAAAAAGAGCAAGCAGAAAACATAAAATTCTGAAGATTTTCCAAGTAAAAACAAAACTTATGACAGAAAGAAATGCAAGAGGATCCTAAGAAGGAGAACATGAATGAGAGAGAGATCAAGATGAGACAATGAATGCATCCAATCAAATTGCAACAAAATAAACACTCTAACAAAAGGGTGACTTGGTTCTTGCGGTAAAAAGACCAATGGTCTTCGCTCATAAATCCAAAGGCAAAATTGAGCCAAAATGGGAGGGACCATACGTCATCGACAAGGTTTTCTCCAACGGCACATACGCACTCCTAAACATGGAAGGTGACAGATGTATGCTGCCCATCAACGGCAAGTTCTTAAAGCGGTACTACCCTTGAAGACTTACCCAACTGGGTAAGAGCAATGCCTGTACGGCCAAAACCGATTTCCAGGTACACGCTCGTTAAAACCCACCTTTTTTAGAATTTTCATGTCAAATGTTGAAATTCCTAGAAATTTAAACAATGCTTACTTTCATCGTTTCATTGTTAAAAAATCCAAGTTTAGGAACCTTTCCCTAACTTGACCAAAATTTTCAACCCTTAAACCCAAAATTCATGGTTTGAAACAAAATCCGGATTCAGGGATTTCCACCCTAGTCCACCCTACCTTTTACCGCCTAAATGGTTTTAGGTCAAAACTTATGACCCTCGTGTCTTTAAACAAAAAAAAAATGGTTTTTCAAAAAGCCGCGGGGAAACGACATTTAGTCGATACTCGCACAAATCGGAAGCATGCGAACCACGTTCGACACTTCCAAAATCGCAGGGAAGCGACATTTCGTCGATACTTGCAAAATCCAAAACCGTGGGGACGCAACATTTCAGTTTGATACCCACAAACCAAATTTCAAAGATTCAAAAAAACCTAAAAAACCATGGAGACACAACATTTCAGTTGATATCCATAACCCAAAGGTTCGAGAAAACCACAAATTTCAAAAATCATGGGGAAACGACATCAAGTCAGTACCCGCAAAACCAAAATTTTTGAAAAGCAAGGATGCGACATTCCATCGATACTTGCACCCAAATCCGCGAGGAAGCGACATTCCATCGATACTCGCAAATGAATGAGCAAGGATGCGACATTCCATCGATACTTGCAAAAACATTCAGCAGGGAGGCGACTTTTAGTCGATACTTGCATTTTTAAAAACCAAAACCGGCTATAAATGCCACCAAACCGGCTATCAATGCCACAAACCGGCTATCAATGCCACCAAAACAGGCTATAAATGCCACAAACCGGCTATCAATGCCACAAACCAAAAACCTGGCTTTCAAAAAACCCGGCTATCAATGCCACAAATCGGCTATCAATGCCACAAAAAAGAAGCTGGCTCTCATGCCAAAAATCGGCTTCCATGCCACAAACAAAATCTGGCTCTCATGCCAAAACAATCATTTGACAAAAGATTTTCACAAAATGACAAGCTTTTGATCAAATCTCATTTAGCAATTACTTTTATCACAAAAAGATTTAAGTGAGCGTAGGGATAACAAAAAAAAGTACCGAAAATACATGTGGTACAAAAAAAAAAGAAAGTGTTCACAAGCACTACAAAAAAAGGGTACCAAAAAAATACAAGTGGTACTAAAAAAAAAGAGAGAGAAGGATGGTTTCTGTTAAAAAAAGATAGGAGCTCAATCAAAAATGGTCTCCAGCCAAGAGTTCAGCTCATTAAGCAAACTTTTGGCCTCAGCCGTCAAGGATTCCAAGGCACGCTTCTTCAAGAACCTGCCATGAGATGCTGGGGTGGGCTGTAACCCTTCTTTCGCACCGGGAAGCTTCCCCCGAGCAGTTTTCCATTGTTTGTTATCATCAGACTTCCTTTTAAGAACTCGATTGGCATCCGCAACCCGGTGAATCAGAGCAGTCTCCCTTTCACGAGCCTCTGTTATTGCAGTCCACTTGGCAGCGACTTGTGCCTGCAGATGCTCAAGACGTTTCCTGGCCTCATCGACCTCCCTATCAAGGATGTTAAGGTCATGTGTCAGCCCAATGATGTTTAGCTCTTCTAAGTTCTTCTCTCGGACTACCTGCTTCCTGCTTTCTGTAGCCTCATCCAGGTTAGACTGAGCCTTATCCGCAGGGTCCAGGAACATCTCCTTGAAGAACTGGTCGTCAGGAAAACCCATGGTCTCAAACCACTTGTCACCCAGCTCAATGATCCTATCAACGATCGGCCTGGCACCTGTGACATCCAGACCAGCCTCTTCGGCATCACTGAGAATCTCACGCACATGCTGGATCATCCCAAATCCGGCATCTAAGTGCCTAGAAAGCAGAGTCTCAATCCAAGAGCTCAGAACTCGCACCACCACCTTCTTCGCAAAAAGAAGAGATGGCCCAGCTGATGATTCGCCCAACTCCGTTGGTCGGCTGCTCATGTCATCACCTGTTGGAAGAGTAACAAAAGAACTCTTTCCAGTTGAAGTTGCTCCTGCTCGGGAAGGAATTTCAGCACGAGGTATCTCCTCAACATTGTCAGAACTGGTCCCAGGAGTCTCTACCTCTGGATCAACCTCTGGCATCCCTTGCTCTGGAAGCGATGGATCCTCCTCTGTCACTTCAAAACCTGCCAAAGAAACACAAAAAGGTATGAATATGATCCTGTTTGAAAATCATTATCAGGGTTATTACTACAAAATACCTTCTTCGACGACTGGTGGAACACTCTCTTCCTCCATGAACTCATCGGAAGCATCATCAACATTTGCGTCCATCGATGGTTCAAAGTCATCAGAACCCTGTGGCAAGTCAGCTGACAAAAAAAAAATGTTAGCAAACCAAGTCACAGACACAAAAAAAAAGAAAGCAAAAGAAGTTATACCAATTGGAGATTCTGGATTCACTCTAGAGTCCCTCGGTTCTTCTTCAGGTGCCCCGACAGGATCCATCACAACCTCATCGGTTGGAACCTCAGGCATCACCAAGTCTTCCTCTGCTAAAAAAAAAAAAAAAAAGCAGAAACAAGAAGCAAATCAGAACATGGAAAAAACCCATGAAAAGAAATGGAAAGAGAAAAAGGAAGAATCATACCTTCACCAACGGTCTCTTCTTCTCGGCTTCTCTTCTCTGGAGGCTCGTCAGCATCCCCTGGCGCATCCTCATTGATAGTAAGAGGGACTTCCAAGTCAGGAGAGTCCTCATGCTGCCCCTTGCTGCGATGATGACTCCTCCTCCTCTTGCTCCTGCGGGCTCGCTTTTTAGAGGAACCTGCCCCACTGTCAGAGTCAGGTTTCCCACTTGACTCCTCACTGGATGGTCTACCCTTATCAGTAGACTCCACGGAAGCTTGCCTTTGTGCCGCTTGCATCCAAGCACCAAGTTCGGCTTCCTCCTGTTCTAGCTGTTCTAAAGCCTCATCAGGTATTTCTCGAACAGCTTCAGAACCAATGACGCCCTGGTCACCGAGAAAGCCTATCTTGTGCTTCTCTCTGGAAAGGAAGGTCCAGACTTCCTCTCGCCGAACGCCATCCGACTTTCCAAGGCCCTTTCCAGATGCCAGCTTCACATCAAGCTCCTTCTTGGAAAGCCCCCGATACGCCGAAAAGCTCTCCGCGAACCACTTCGCAAAGCCGGCAGTCCGGGAAGTCAACAACACAGGATAAGAGATCATGGCTGTAGTGTCTTCAGCACTATAAAAAGCCCATGCATTTCTCCCGTCCTGTAAACCTCCAAAGCGCTTCACCATGCTTGAAGGCGCTCCAACAACGCCTTGAGAAAAGCCCAACTGAAAAGCAAAGCGAGAGGGTACATACGGCTGGATGTCGATGAAAAGATGTCTGCGGTACACCATCGTGCCGACACGTATGCTAAAAGCCACTCCTTCTCTGCGTTCGTCAAGGAGTAATGCCTTCCCGACCCCGCCCTGGTAGAGTCTCGGGAGGCACCAAAATCAAAAGCATTCTTCCGCAACTCCGGAGAAAGCTTCACTGAAGATTGCCCCATCTCGACGTCCCTGAATTGTCGGATCCTCATGCGGGCAAACAAAAGTGATTCGGACACGGCTTTGCCCTTAGCCAGCCGAATCATCAGAGGATCATCATCCTGTGCGGCACCCAGCCGGTGAAAGCCAGGACAGTGGTACACGTACCACAAATAAAAGATATGGGCTGAAAATACCCTATTCATGGGAAGCCCAAGCCGAACCAAAAAAAGCAGCGGCCTGCAGTTCGGTACACATGTAGGAGTAAAGAGCTGGCACCAAAGCAAGCTGCTCCCCAAACGCCATCTGACAAGCCAGAAAAATACAATGCGGCCTGATGTGCGTTCCATCTCCTCCAGCAAAAATAGCCTCACCAAGCCAATAAGTGAGGTAAACAGCGAGATCTCTCCACAGTACAATGTCAGGACATATGGCGTTTGTACTCGCACATAAATCTCTCAACTCTTCTTGCATAGCCAAGATCTTCTTCGAACTGGGATCCTGATCCCTGGCTTCCTGGGTCACACTATCAGAAGACTCCCTGCTATCAAAAAAGTTAGGGAACGAAGAGCTAGAACTCTTCCAACTGCTGGATCTAACTTTTAAACCCCCCCTTCTCCTTAAAAAAATCATAGAAGGCGACAAGCTGAAAGTATAGAAGCCTGAACTCCTCAGACTGTCCCTCAAGGACGCTGTCGATCGGCATAAACTCCTCATAGAGTTTGCCAAGGATGGGCAATCCAGTAATGGTGCTCAGCTCCTTCAAAGAAAAACCAATCTCACCATTCGTCACAACGAAGGTATTGGTTTGTGGGAGGAATGACTCCAGCATAGCCATGAAGGCCTCGTCAGAAAAGATCACGGTCTCCCTAAAAGCGCGGACCGCATCAAAAATCCCGGCTTCCTTCAAAACGGCGCCACCAATCAGCAGGATGCGATCCGTCCACGACTTCCACTCGGAGTCAGCATTGAAACGGCCACGAAGTCGAAAAGGCTTTAATCAGAACCCTGGTAGCCGCTGGATGGCATCAACAGGTCCATGTCAATAGGCGACCTCTCCGTATATCCAGGAGAACCGCCAACAAAAACCCCGGTCTTGATTACATTTGTCCTTCTCACCCAGCTTGGAGGATCTTCCCTCTTAGAGCACGTAGGGGTAAGGCTCATGATCGAGACGGTGCGATCAAACATCGACCGGGTAGCAACAGTCTTCTTCTCACCATCTGCTGTGAAAGAGAACTGAAAACATCTCCTCTGGTATGTCATGTCATCAGGGACTGCATCACCAAAGAAGAAGGTAGGCTTGGGCAAAACCCTCTGATCTTCCATCATCCATGGACGACCGCTTACCATGATCTTATAGAATTCTTCTCCCTTGAGAGTAATCAGTCGCTGCCTCATCTCATCTCTGTTGAGAGAGTCGCACTCTTCCAGATTTCTCTCAACATACTGGACCTTCTCAAAAGCCTGCTGAACGGCCGGATTAGAAGATCTAGCAGACCGACGAGGTGCGCTTGTAGCGGGCTCTTTACCCTTGTTCGTTCTGGAGGAACCACCTGCAAAGGTTGGAAAAGAAAAAGATCAAACATCAAAATGACAGAATCTCGCTAAAAATCTGGCGAAATTTTGACATGATGTCGGGGCAATTCCGAAGAAAAGGAATTATCCCGAAAGAAATAGAAAGCTTGAAGATGGGCTCAACATTGCTGCGAGCTCCGAAACTCCAAACTTTCGAAACCTCAAAGTCTCCGCAAAATCAGGAAGGGCTCAACATCGCTGCGAGCTCCAAATTCCCAAATTTGCGAAAACTTCCAGGTATGCTATCACATCATGCTACAATTCAATTTACAAAAAAATATACATGCATGAACATCTTGGTTTGCGAAAAAAAAAATGCGTTATCATGATGAGCAAAAAAAAAAAAAAGAAGAAAAGAAACTTTCTCAAAAAGAAAAGGAGAGAGAAAACAAAAAAAAAAGGAAAAGGGGCTGGCCCACAAGCCGTGGCCCACTGGCCACGTGGCCGTACGGCCAGATCCGTACGGATCTGTCCGTACGGCCCACAAAAAAAAAACATGCAAAAAAAAAAGAAGAAGAAGAAAGCAAAAAAAAAAAAAAAAACGTGTAAAAAAAAAAAGGGAAGCAAACACGTGAAAAAAAAAAGAAAAGAAAGAAAAAAAAAAAGAAAGAACCTTTTTTTTCCTACAATGGAGTTTTCTTGAAAAAGGGAACTTACTTGAAGCCATTGATGGAGAAGAAGAAGAAAAGTCTTGAAGATCTTGAAGAAGAAGAACTCTTGGTCTTGAAGCCCTCTTGGGATTGTTGCAAAAGAAAGCAATGAGAGCAAGAGATCCAACCTCCTCCTTGCTTTTATAGAAGAGAGCAAACCGAAGAAGGAAAGAAGAAAGAGGTAAGTGTTACTAATTAGTAACCTTACCAAAAGAAAGAGATTAGAAAGATTCTTTCCCAAAAGAAAGATATCTCGAGGGATTCTCTCCCAAAAAGAAATCAATGAGAGATTTTCTCCCAAAAGATAGGATCAATGAAGGATTCTTTCCCAAAAGAAAGATATCTTGAGATATCCTATCCCAAAATAAAGGGAACATGAGAGATTCTCTTCAAGTAAAGATATTCTTAGATATTCTCTATCCAAATGAGATGTTTTTGGATATTCTTTACAAAAATGACACCATATGAGATCTAAGCCATTTCAAAAGCTTAAGGTCCCATGGGTTAGCCCATATGAGCCAGGTTTGACCACCTAGGCACTTAAAAAAAATAATAATAAAATTTGGGCTTTTAGTCAAAGAGAAATCCCTCTTACCAAGAGCATACAAAAATGGTTCCATGCCTCTTTTGAGTTGATTCGACCATACAGAAGAGAATTCCAAGCCCCATGAGCTTCCAAAAAATCAAACCATCCAGCCTCATCTACCAAATTGAGCCGAAATCTTGAAATTGACATTCCACAAAAAACCAAACCAAATCCTGGTCCCCTAACTTACCACATACAGCCTGTTAGGTCACAAGACCGAAACCAAAAACCAAAACCTGATCCCCTAACTTGCCACATACAGCCTGTTAGGTCACAAGATCAAAATCAAAACTGATCCCCCAACATTCCACATACAGCTTGTTGGGTCACACGGTCAAAACCAAACCCGACCCCCTAACCTGCCACATACAGCCTGTTAGGTCACAAGGTCAAAACCCAAATCCACATCCCTGATGTCATCTTCAAAACTTTGCCTCGAGATGGTACGTGATCCCTTTCACTACCATAAAATTCCCCTTCACAAAAAGAAAGACTGCTCAAAAACTCTTGGTCCAGTCACAGGCTCTCCTTCACAAATCTCTTCGAGGCACATCGACTACAAAAGTTAAGCAACTCGTCGCTGTACCTCGAGGGGGCATTTGTTGACACCAAAAATGTCACTTTGCCTCTTCAAGATCCAAAGGGCTACATGAAGTCACAACCTGCCATAAATAGGCAATGCTACTTCCAAAAAAGCAAACCTTGTCAGAATCAAACAAAAACTGCAAGATCCTTCAAGACAGCCAAAAGAGGAGTACACAAGAAGTTTCGGGCCATTTCAAAATCATTTGGCCTAACTTTGCTTCTCTGGCAGCTGAAAAGGAGCTCCCGGCAGCGAAAACATCGGAGACACCAAATCTTCGATCAGAGCCGATGGATGGTCTCAAAATACATCCAAAAGGCTCCACGTCAAGTTCCGAGTCAAACCGACAACGTTTGACCCTACATCAACCCTTGAACAGCTAAATCAGGCCTCTCAGCGGCGAAGCTCCCCGGGACCATGGTTTCTAAGACAGAGCCTATGGATCATCTTAAAATGACTCCAATAGGTTCCCTGTCAAATTTCAAGTCAATCGGACATCGGTTGACCGCACATCAAGCCGCGACATCTTCATCGCGACAAAAGCAAGTCTACTGGTAATAGGAACCCAAACGGCTTCAAAAGCCTATGGTTGGTCTTATTTATTGCTCAGGAGGCTTCACACCAAATTTCAGGTCATTCCGACATCGTTTGACCCAGTTTCAGCTTCTGACGGAAAATCGGCAGCTCTGCGCAACAAAGTCTTCGGCTTTCTCAGAAAATTGGAAACTTTGCAAACCAAAATGCAAGGATTCTCATCAGGTTTTCTACAGGGAAATCATGCCAATAAATGATCAAAAATGTCAGGGAAAAATACAGAAGAAAAAAGAATAGAAAAATAGCAAAAACGGACACAAAACGGGACAAAAGAGGGGAAAACCCCCGCAGGGTCGCAGACCCCTGCAACCCTGGCCCAGGGTCGCCGGCGACCCTGGAGCCCGGGATCGCCGGGAAGGCCCCGGAAACCCCGGTTTTCTCCGTTTTTTCATGATTCGAAGCTTCCGGCCTTTGGTATTTTCCAGAATTCATACTTTTGAGACACCAAATCCTCTGACATCCGTCAGAAACACGGGTCAATCATCAAGAGTATCGGAAACAACATTGATCGCCACCCGGTCAACCAAAAAAAAGTGTGCTTTCTACCCGACCGATCGAGAAATCGACAGGACAGATGGCACCGACCCACTGTTGGCAACCAACACCTGAAGTTACATGGTCATCCGATGTCGATCTACATGAAGATCCATCGATGATCATCGCCAGAAGAATCCCAAAAGACGCGGTACGGCCCGCGACTCTTCAACTGCTCGGCGACCACTTAATGCGATTAATTGACTAGCTTTATTACAGTCATTAATCCATTTCTTTGGACGGCCCAATCAGAAGCAAGCATTCGGGAGTTACAAGTCAAGACATTCATGGCATTTAACCCATGAAACTCCTCCCATCATGGCGATTAAAGGCGATTAAATGCCCTCAATCTCCTCCGGCCAATTAGAAGCCAAGAAAAAGGAGTTACAAAATAAAGAATTCAATTTTGTAACTCCTCCCTTTATGTAGCTTTATGACAATCAAGGCTCATAAACCCTCCTAAATGGCTACCTAAAAGCCTATAAATAGGAGAGCTCTCCAAGAAGAAAGGACAGCACACAGACAGCAGAAAACACACAGACAATAGACTGCAGAAAATTCGGAAACTCAGACAGAAAGAGGCATCAGAAATCTAAAGAGAGAAAACTCTGCGGAAATCCTACACCGACCACCGCTACAAGGTGACAAAAGTCCCTTGGGGGGTACCCCCCCCCCAAGGTCCTTGCCTTCTCCTTCTGCCTCCAATGGCTTAGACGTGGCTTTTCAGCCCGTCTACTTGGTTTTTTATTGGACATAGGACCTCCTTTTCGTCTTTGTCCTCTAAAAACCCGAGGTTATAGCCAAGCGAAACGAATCAATAGCATCCTCTGTTCTCATCTGCATGGATGGTGGCGAAGCCCACATATGGCTTGCGACCGTCAATCTGAACGGGTCCCCCACAATCTCCTAAGAAGTTAGATCCTCCTTTTCTTGCTTTTCATTGTAGTTTGTATTTTTTCAAAAGAGACAAAAATCACAACTCTTGTCTTTCATTATTGATAAGAATTGTAAATCGGCTATAAACGCCAAAATCGGCTATAAATGCCAAAAATTGGCTATAAACGCCAAAATCGGCTATAAATGCCAAAAAAATCGCCTTTCACGGCAAATCAAGAAAATGTCTCTTTTCTTAAATATATGTGCAATGGAAAACTTGAAAGAAGTTGATTTCCTTTTTACTTGCGAAGGTTGATCTCCGGATCACCACTAGCAATTCCAAGTAAAATAGAAAATCTGGCACACCCACACAAAGAAATGTTGATGCACGCATCTGCCCCCCGGTTGCGAAAGGGTCGTACCCAACGGACTCCCACGTCCGCCGACCTCGGTAGGACCCAGGCAGGAGCGCGGTCCATCAGGGTACGTCTTTACTTTGTCAGGAGGGGCTATATCATGGAGAAGTGTTAAGCAATCCTGTACTGCTGATTCTACCATGGAAGCAGAGTATGTGGCGGCATCGGAAGCTGCGAAGGAAGCGGTATGGCTCAGAAAATTCCTGTTGGAATTGGGAGTTGTTCCTGCACTACAAAAACCGATTGTCATGTACTGCGATAACACTGGTGCTGTAGCACAGTGCAAAGAGCCCAGGAATCACAAGAAAGGCAAGCACATTCAGAGAAAGTACCACTTGATCCGGGAATTCATTCAGGATGGAGAGATAGTGGTGGAGCATATTGCTTCAGTAAATAACTTAGCTGACCCATTCACTAAGACTCTTACTGAGAAAGTCTTCACTTCTCATGTTGAGTCTATGGGTGTTAGGTTAGGAAGTAGTGATCTTTAGTGCAAGTGGGAGTTTGTTGGGATTGGTGTATGCCCTAAAGCCCACTAGCTGCACTCTCATCTTTTGTTACTGGATATTTACTGGTTATTTAATGGAATGACTCTTTTATGCTTAAACATGTATATATGTATGGTTGTGTAAGGCCCATTGTTTCTAGTAAATGAATTAGGTGTGTAGTGTCTACGCACAGATAGGTCTAATTCATGGACAACTGGAAACATCATATTTGTTCATAACTAAGAGATGGAGCTGGGCACTTCATCTTGGTATAAGTGATAATGAGAGACTCTCCTGTATTCAGGGTGACTTACCTGAGTCATGGGAGGGCTTTCCCGGATTCATCTCATTAGTGCATATGCAATGCATTGAACAGGACCATGGTAGGTGTGATCTCTAAAATAGTACTATCACAGAGAGAGATCAAGTCACCTCATGCTACTGAGTGACCGGTGCTCTTAATCTTGAGCATTTGTGGATGAACTGACGAAGTCAAGTTCTTGTGCTTTAATTCACTATGGGTGAGATTCTTTTCATGGGTCAACAACTCTGTGTTTTGGGTACTCGGACTTGATCAGTTGGGACGTGCAGATGCAATATAGAATCTATGCCATCTGATGATGGAATAATCGCCCCCTTAGAATTATCCGATTAATCATCAAAATCTAAGATCTTAGTATATGGATGTTCCATATGGATATTGAACTTGTGGGTCGCTCCCTGGATCAAGAGAATGATATTCGAATGATGATTATGTTAAGGATATGAAGTTCTAAGGTTTAGATGTAATCGGGAAGGTTGATAGTACATATGATAACCTGACTCGATTATGGATGTTACATAGAGGGGCATTCAGGTCATTACACTTAGTAGGTCGAAGACAACCGTCATTTTATGATGAGCTTATTATATTATATATTTGTCCTTGGAGTTCAACCATAACTCTTTAGTGGAATGAGTTAAGGTTAAAATGGTCTTAATGTTGCTATGGGTTTAGCATGGACATTTTGGTCATTTTGGGAGCCAATGGCAAATATGTCTTTTGGTCCCTTCTCTAGTCACTTTCCAAGATTGGTATGGTTTCCTAAAATGTTTAGATAACATTTGGATGAATTATTTTAGTGGAAAAATAATTTTGAGTTTAAATTCAAATAGGCCTTTGATGGCATACATGAGTTTAATTCTAGATAAATTGTATGTGGGCCATGGTGTGCATTAATATGTGGGACGTCCATAATGGAATTTCCATGGGTAAGGTTTCCAATTTTAAGTAGGTCTCTCTACTTGGAAGGTTGGACTCCTCTTTGGATTAGTATTCCTATGAGAAAGTTTCCTTTTTGGATTAGGAACTTAAAATTAGTAAGTATTATACAACTAGGATTACTAATTGTATGGGAAGTTCCTTAGTTTCCTTTTCTAATTAGATTGTATCTAAAATGAAATAAATCTTTAGATTATACTTTCCTTTTTAGGACATCTTTGAGAATTAGGAGAGATAACTTTATGGGAAAGGTTTCCTCAAAGTTTCTATAAAAGAAACTTCATAGCTCTTGGACGTCCACTACAACAAGAGAGTGCAAGTCTCCCACACGTCCAGCCTTGGGTGGTTTTCTTCTTCATTGAAGAGAGCTTTAGGTCTGAGATTTTTCCTTGGTGAAATAGTTCTCAATACCTAGATTAAGATCCCACCATCTTAGCCAATCATATTTGGAAGTGAGATAGAGGAGAAGATCAAAGGCAATACTACTGCAGAAAATTCCAGCAACTAGTTTGCTAATTCCAAGTCTGAGTTCGGGCCTTTGGATCTATTTTTTCAGAGATTTGAAGTCTACAAATCTTCGAGGTAATAGTCTTCTTCATTCTCCTTTAATTATACACTTGTTGGTTATGAATTCATGGAGTTCTCATGCGATCTCTATGGCTGATTTATGCTGCCCAAATCAGATTTTTTAAAATCTGTCATGTTACAAATTACCATGAATGTCTTCCGCTAATTCAGATCTGAATCGCAGTTTCTTTCAATTTTTTCTTTCTCAAGTGCTTTATTTTTTCTCAGGGGTTTATTTTTTTTCAGGGCTTTATTTTTTCCCTGGGCTTTATTTGTTCTCAGGGCTTTATTTTTTCTCCAGGGCTTTATTTTATCTCAGGGGTTTATTTTTTCTCGAGGGCTTTATTTTTTCTCAGGGACTTATTTTTTCTCTAGGGTTTTATTTTTTCTCGAGGGCTTTATTTTTTCTCAGGGCTTTATTTTTTCTCCTGGGCTATATTTTTTCTCTAGGGCTTTATTTTATCTCAGGGCTTTATTTTTTCTCGAGGGCTTTATTTTTTCTCATGGCTTTATTTTTTCTTAGGGCTTTATTTTTTCCCTAGGGCTTTTTTTTTTCTCAAGGCCTTTATTTTTTCTCAGGGCTTTATTTTTTCTCAGGGCTTTATTTTTTCTCGAGTGCTTTATTTGTTCTGTGGGCTTTATTCTTTCTCAGTGCTTTATTTTTTCTCAGGGCTCTATTTTTTCTCGAGGGCTTTATTTTTTCTCAGGGCTTTATTTTTTCTTAGGTCTTTATTTTTTCTCGAGGGCTTTATTTTTTCTCAGGGCTTTATTTTTTCTCGAGGGCTTTATTTGTTCTGTGGGCTTTATTTTTTTCTCAGGGCTTTATTTTTTCTCGAGGGCTTTATTTTTCTCAGGGCTTTATTTTTCTCGAGGGCTTTATTTTTTGTCAGGGCTTTATTTTTTCTCGAGGGCTTTATTTTTTCTCAAGGCTTTATTTTTTCTAGAGGACTTTATTTTTTCTCGAGGGATTTATTTTTTCTCCAGGGCTTTATTTTTTCTCAGGGCTTTATTTTTTCTCGAGGGCTTTATTTTTTCTCAGGGCTTTTTTTTTATCAGGGCTTTATTTTTTCTCGAGGGCTTAATTTTTTCTCAAGGGCTTTATTTTTTCTCGAGGGCTTTATCTTTTCTCAGGGCTTTATTTTTTCCCCAGGGCATTATTTTTTCTCAGGGCTTTATTTTTTTTCTCAAGGGCTTTATTTTTTCTCAGGGCTTTATTTTTTCTTTCTCAAGGGCTTTATTTTTTCTAAGGGCTTTATTTTTTCCCTGGGCTTTATTTGTTCTCAGGGCTTTATTTTTTCTCCAGGGCTTTATTTTTTCTCAAGGGTTTATTTTTTCTCGAGGGCTTTATTTTTTCTTAGGGCCTTATTTTTTCTCGAGGGTTTTATTTTTTCTCGAGGGCTTTATTTTTTCTCAGGGCTTTATTTTTTCTCTAGGGCTTTATTTTTTTCTTAAGGGCTTTATTTTTTCTCAGGGCTTTATTTTTTCTCCAGGGCTTTATTTTTTCTCAAGGGCTTTATTTTTTTTTCAGAGCTTTATTTTTTCTCAGGGCTTTATTTTTTCTCGAGGGCTTTATTTTTTCTCAGGGCTTTATTTTTTCTCAGGGCTTTATTTTTTCTTAGGGCTTTATTTTTTCCCTAGGGTTTTTTTTTTCTCAAGGCCTTTATTTTTTCTCAGGGCTTTATTTTTTCTCAGGGCTTTATTTTTTCTCGAGGGCTTTATTTGTTCTGTGGGCTTTATTCTTTCTCAGCGCTTTATTTTTTCTCAGGGATTTATTTTCTCACAACGCTTTATTTTTTCTCCAGGGCTTTATTATTTCTCAGTGCTTTATTTTCTCTCAAGGGCGTTATTTTTTCGCAGGCCTTTATTTTTTCTCAAGGGCTTTATTTTTTTCTCAGGGCTTTATTTTTTCACAAGGGCGTTATTTTTTCGCCGGGCTTTATTTTTTCTCAGGGCTTTATTTTTCTCGAGGGCTTTATTTTTTTCTCAGGGCTTTATTTTTCTCAGGGCTTTATTTTTTCTCAGGGTTTTATTTTTTCGCAGGGCTTTATTTTTTCTCGAGGGCTTTATCTTTTCTCAGGGCTTTATTTCTTCCCCAGGGCATTATTTTTTCTCAGGGCTTTATTTTTTCTCGAGGGATTTATTTTTCCTCAGGGCTTTATTTTTTCTCGAGGGCTTTATTTTTTCTCAGCGCTTTATTTTTTCTTAGGGCTTTATTTTTTCTCAGGGGTTTATTTTTTCTCAGGGCTTTATTTTTTCCCTGGGCTTTATTTGTTCTCAGGGCTTTATTTTTTCTCATTGGTTTATTTTTTCTCGAGGGCATTATTTTTTCTCTAGGGTTTTATTTTTTCTTGAGGGCTTTATTTTTTCTCCTGGGCTTTATTTTTTCTCAAGGGCTTCATTTTTTCTCAGAGCTTTATTTTTTCTCAGGGTTTTATTTTTTCTCAGGGCTTTATTTTTTCTCAGGGCTTTATTTTTTCTTCGGGCTTTATTTTTCCCTAGGGATTTTTTTTTCTCAGGGCTTTATTTTTTCTCAGGACTTAATTTTTTTTTAGGGCTTTATTTTTTCTCAAGGGCTTTTTTTGTTCTGTGTGCTTTATTCTTTCTCAGGGTTTTATTTTTTCTCAGGGCTTTATTTTTTCTCGAGGGCGTTATTTTTCAGGGCTTTATTCTTTCTCAAGGGCTTTTTTTTTTCTCAGGGCTTTATTTTTTCTCGAGGGCTTTATTTTTTCCCAGGGCTTTATTTTTTATCCGGGCTTTATTTTTTCTCGAGGGCTTTATTTTTTCTCGAGGGCTTTATTTTTTATCAGGGCTTTATTTTTTTTCGGGGGCTTTATTTTTTCTCAAGGCTTTATTTTTTTCTAGAGGACTTTAATTTTTTCTCGAGGGATTAATTTTTTCTCCAGGGCTTTATTTTTTCTCAGGGCTTTATTTTTTCTCGAGGGCTTTATTTTTTCTCCAGAGCTTTATTTTTTCTTGAGGGCTTTATTTTTTCTCAGGGCTTATTTTTATCAGGGCTTTATTTTTTCTCGAGGGCTTTATTTTTTCTCGAGGGCTTTATCTTTTCTCAGGGCTTTATTTTTACCCAGGGCATTATTTTTTCTCAGGGCTTTATTTTTTTCTTTCTCAAGGGCTTTATTTTTTCTCAGCGCTTTATTTTTTCTTTCTCAAGGGCTTTATTTTTTCTCATGGCTTTATTTTTTCCCGGTGCTTTATTTGTTCTCAGTGCTTTATTTTTTCTCCAGGGGTTTATTTTTTCTCCGGGGTTTATTTTTTCTCGAGGGCTTTTTTTTTCTCAGGGCCTTATTTTTTCTCTAGGGTTTTATTTTTTCTCAAGGGCTTTATTTTTTCTCAGGGCTTTATTATTTCTCAAGGGCTTTATTTTTTCTCAAGGGCTTTATTTTTTTTTCAGAGCTTTTTTCTTCTAAGGGCTTTATTTTTTCTCGAGGGCTTTATCTTTTCTTAGGGCTTTATTTTTTCCCCAGGGCATTATTTTTTCTCAGGGCTTTTTTTTTTCTTTCTCAAGGGCTTTATTTTTTCTCAGGGCTTTATTTTTTCTTTCTCAAGGGCTTTATTTTTTCCCAGGGCTTTATTTTTTCCCAGGGCTTTATTTTTTTCCGGGGCTTTTTTTGTTTTCAGGGCTTCATTTTTTTTTTCTCCAGGGCTTTATTTTTTCTCAGGGGTTTATTTTTTCTCGAGGGCTTTGTTTTTTCTCAGGGCCTTATTTTTTCTCTAGGGTTTTATTTTGTCTCAACTGTTTTATTTTTTCTCAGGGCTTTATTTTTTCTCCAGGGCTTTATTTTTTCTCAAGTGTTTTATTTTTTCTCAGGGCTCTATTTTTTCTCCAGGGCTTTATTTTTTCTCAAGGGCTTTATTTTTTTTTCAGAGCTTTATTTTTTCTCAGGGCTTTATTTTTTCTCGAGGGCTTTATTTTTTCTCAGGGCTTTATTTTTTCCATAGGGATTTATTTTTCTCAGGGCTTTATTTTTCTCAGGGCTTTATTTTTTCTTTCTCAAGGGCTTTATTTTTTCTCAGGGCTTTATTTTTTCCAGGTGCTTTATTTGTTCTCAGGGCTTTATTTTTTCTCCAGGGCTTTATTTTTTCTCCGGGGTTTATTTTTTCTCGAGGGCTTTTTTTTTTCTCAGGGCCTTATTTTTTCTCTAGGGTTTTATTTTTTCTCAAGGGCTTTATTTTTTCTCAGGGCTTTATTATTTCTCCAAGGCTTTATTTTTTCTCAAGGGCTTTATTTTTTTTTCAGAGCTTTTTTTTTTTCTAAGGGCTTTATTTTTTCTCGAGTGCTTTATCTTTTCTCAGGGCTTTATTTTTTCCCCAGGGCATTATTTTTTCTCAGGGCTTTATTTTTTTCTTTCTCAAGGGCTTTATTTTTTCTCTGGGCTTTATTTTTACTTTCTCAAGGGCTTTAATTTTTCTCAGGGCTTTATTTTTTCCGAGGGCTTTATTTTTTTTCGGGGCTTTTTTTGTTTTCAGTGCTTCATTTTTTTTTCACCAGGGCTTTATTTTTTCTCAGGGGTTTATTTTTTCTCGAGGGCTTTATTTTTTCTCAGGGCCTTATTTTTTCTCTAGGGTTTTATTTTGTCTCAACTGTTTTATTTTTTCTCAGGGCTTTATTTTTTCTCCAGGGCTTTATTTTTTCTCAAGTGTTTTATTCTTTCTCAGGGCTCTATTTTTTCTCCAGGGCTTTATTTTTTCACAAGGTCTTTATTTTTTTTTCAGAGCTTTATTTTTTCTTAGGGCTTTATTTTTTCTCGAGGGCTTTATTTTTTCTCAGGGCTTTATTTTTTCCATAGGGATTTATTTTTTCTCAGGGCTTTATTTTTTCTCAGGGCCTTATTTTTTCTTTCTCTAGGGCTTTATTTTTTCTCAGGGCATTATTTTTTCCCTGGGCTTTATTTGTTCTCAGGGCTTTATGTTTTCTTCCAGGGCTTTATTTTATCTCAGGGGTTTATTTTTTCTCGAGGGCTTTATTTTTTCTCAGTGCCTTATTTTTTCTCTAGGGTTTTATTTTTTGTCGAGGGCTTTATTTTTTATGAGGGCTTTATTTTCTCTCCAGGGCTTTATTTTTTCTCAAGGGCTTTATTTTATCTCAGGGCTTTATTTTTTCTTAGGGCTTTATTTTTTCTTAATTGCTTTATTTTTTTCTCAGGGCTTTATTTTTTCTCAAGGGCGTTATTTTTTCGCAGGGCTTTATTTTTTCTCGAGGGCTTTATTTTTTCACAGGGCTTTATTTTTTCTCGAGGGCTATATCTTTTCTCAGGGATTTATTTCTTTCCCTGGGCATTTTTTTTTCTCAGGGCTTTATTTTTTCTCGAGGGCTTTATTTTTCCTCAGGGCTTTATTTTTTCTCGAGGGCTTTTTTTTTCTCAGCGCTTTATTTTTTCTGAGGGCTTTATTTTTTCTTTCTCAAGGGCATTATTTTTTTCAGGGGTTTATTTTTTCCCTGGGCTTTATTTATTCTCAGGGCTTTATTTTTTCTCCGGGGCTTTATTTTTTCTCAGGGGTTTATTTTTTCTCGAGGGCTTTATTCTTTCTCTGGGCCTTATTTTTTCTATAGGGTTTTATTTTTTCTCGAGGGCTTTTTTTTTCTCAGGGCTTTATTTTTTCTCCAGGGCATTATTTTTTCTCAGGGCTTTATTTTTTCTCGAGGGCTTTATTTTTTCTCAGGGCTTTATTTTTTCTCGACGGCTTTATTTTTTCTCAGGGCTTTATTTTTTCTTAGGGCTTTATTTTTTCCCGAGGGCTTTTTTTTTTTCTCAGGGCTTTATTTTTTCTCAGGGCCTTTATTTTTCTCAGGCCTTTATTTTTTCTCGAGGGCTTTATTTGTTCTGTGGGCTTTATTCTTTCTCAGGGTTTTATTTTTTCTCAGGGCTTTATTTTTTCTCGAGGGCATTATCTTTTCTCAGAGCTTTATTTTTTCTCAAGGGCTTTATTTTTTCTCAGGGCTTTAATTTCTCTCACGGGCGTTATTTTTTCGCATGGCTTTATTTTTTCTCAGGGCTTTATTTTTTCTCGAGGGCTTTATGTTTTTTCTCAGGGCTTTATTTTTTCTCAAGGGCGTTATTTTTTCGCAGGGCTTTATTTTTTCACAGGGCTTTAGTTTTTCACGAGGGCTTTATTTTTCTCAGGGCTTTATCTTTTCTCAGGGCTTTATTTTTTCTCGAGGGCTTTATTTTTTCCCAGGGCTTTATTTTTTATCAGGGCTTTATTTTTTCACGACGACTTTATTTTTTCTCGAGGGCTTTATTTTTTATCAGGGCTTTATTTTTTTTCAAGGGCTTTATTTTTTCTCAAGGCCTTATTTTTTTCTAGAGGACTTTATTTTTTCTCGAGGGATTAATTTTTTCTCCAGGGCTTTATTTTTTCTCAGGGCTTTATTTTTTCTCGAGGGCTTTATTTTTTCTCCAGGGCTTTATTTTTTCTCGAGGGCTTTATTTTTTCTCAGGGCTTTTTTTTATCAGGGCTTTATCGTTTTTCGAGGGCTTTATTTTTTCTCGAGGGCTTTATCTTTTCTCAGGGCTTTATTTTTTCCCCAGGGCATTATTTTTTCTCAGGGCTTTATTTTTTTCTTTCTCAAGGGCTTTATTTTTTCTCAGGGCTTTATTTCTTCTTTCTTAAGGGCTTTATTTTTTCTCAGGGCTTTATTTTTTCTCTGGACTTTATTTTTTCCCGGTGCTTTATTTGTTCTCAGGGCTTTATTTTTTCTCCAGGGCTTTATTTTTTCTCCGAGGTTTATTTTTTCTCGAGGGCTTTATTTTTTCTCATGGCCTTATTTTTTCTCTAGGGTTTTAGTTTTTCTCAAGGGCTTTATTTTTCTCAGGGTTTGATTTTTTCTCTAGGGCTTTTTTTTTTCTCAAGGGCTTTATTTTTTTTTTTCAGAGCTTTACTTTTTCTCAGGGCTTTATTTTTTCTCGAGGGCTTTAGCTTTTCTCAGGGCTTTATTTTTTCTCCAGGGCATTTTTTTTTCTCATGGCTTTATTTCTTTCTTTCTCAAGGGCTTTATTTTTTCTCAGGGCTTTATTTTTTCTTGCTCAAGGGCTTAATTTTTTCTCAGGGCTTTATTTTTTCCCGGGGCTTTACTTGTTTTCAAGGCTTTATTTTTTCTCCAGGGCTTTATTTTTTCTCAGGGGTTTATTTTTTCTCGAGGGCTTTATTTTTTCTCAAGGCCTTATTTTTTCTCTAGGGTTTTATTTTTCTCAAGTGTTTTATTTTTTCTCAGGGCTTTATTCTTTCTCCAGGGCTTTATTTTTTCTCAAGGGCTTTATTTTTTTTTCAGAGCTTTATTTTTTCTCAGGGCTTTATTTTTTCTCGAAGGCTTTATTTTTTCTTAGGGCTTTATTTTTTCCCTAGGGCTTTATTTTTTCTCAGGGCCTTATTTTTTCTTTTTCTAGGGCTTTATTTTTTCTCAGGGCTTTATTTTTTCTCAAGGCTTTATTTTTTCCCTGGGCTTTATTTGTTCTCAGGGCTTTATTTTTTCTCCAGGGCTTTATTTTATCTCAGGGGTTTTATTTTTCTCGAGGGCTTTATTTTTTCTCAGGGCCTTATTTTTTTCTCTAGGGTTTTATTTTTTGTCGAGGGCTTTATTTTTTATGAGGGCTTTATTTTCTCTCCAGGGCTTCATTTTTTCTCAAGGGCTTTATTTTATCACAGAGCTTTACTTTTTCTCAGGGCTTTATTTTTTCTCGAGGGCTTTATTTTTTTCTCAGGGCTTTATTTTTTCTCAAGGGCGTTATTTTTTCGCAGGGCTTTATTTTTTCTCAGGTCTTTATTTTTTCTCGAGGGCTTTATTTTTTCGCAGGGCTTTATTTTTTCTCGAGGGCTTTATCTTTTCTCCGGGCTTTATTTCTTCCAAAGGGCATTATTTTTTCTCAGGCTTTCTTTTTTCTCGAGGGCTTTATTTCTCCTCAGGGCTTTATTTTTTCTCGTGGGCTTTTTTTTTCTCAGCGCTTTATTTTTTCTTAGGGCTTTATTTTTTCTTTCTCAAGGGCTTTATTTTTTTTCAGGGTTTTATTTTTTCTCAGGGCTTTATTTTTTCCCTGGGCTTTTTTTATTCTCAGGGCTTTATTTTTTCTCCAGGGCTTTATTTTTTCTCAGTGGTTTATTTTTTCTCGAGGGCTTTATTATTTCTCTGGGCCTTATTTTTTCTCTTGGGTTTTATTTTTTCTCGTGGGCTTTATTTTTTCTCAGGGCTTTATTTTTTCTCTAGGCTTTATTTTTTCTCAAGGGCTTTATTTTTTCTCAGAGCTTTATTTTTTCTCAGGGCTTTATTTTTTCTCGAGGGCTTTATTTTTTCTCAGGGCTTTATTTTTTCTCGAGGGCTTTATTTTTTCTCAGGGCTTTATTTTTTCTTAGGGCTTTATTTTTTCCGTAGGGCTTTATTTTTTCTCAGGGCTTTATTTTTTCTCAAGCCCTTTATTTTTTCTCAGGGCTTTATTTTTTCCCTGGGCTTTATTTGTTCTCAGGGCTTTATTTTTTCTCCAGGGCTTTATTTTATCTCAGGGGTTTATTTTTTCTCGAGGGCTTTATTTTTTCTCAGGGCCTTATTTTTTCTCTAGGGTTTTATTTTTTCTCGAGGGCTTTATTTTTTCTCAGGGCTTTATTTTCTCTCCAGGGCTTTATTTTTTCTCGAGGGCTTTATTTTATCACAGAGCTTTACTTTTTCTCAGGGCTTTATTTTTTCTCGAGGGCTTTATTTTTTTCTCAGGGCTTTATTTTTTCTCAAGGGCGTTATTTTTTCGCAGGGCTTTATTTTTTCTCAGGGCTTTATTTTTTCTCGAGGGCTTTATTTTTTCGCAGGGCTTTATTTTTTCTCGAGGGCTTTATCTTTTCTCAGGGCTTTATTTCTTCCAAAGGGCATTATTTTTTCTCAGGGCTTTATTTTTTCTCGAGGGCTTTATTTTTTCTCGAGGGCTTTTTTTTTCTCAGCGCTTTATTTTTTCTTAGGGCTTTATTTTTTCTTTCTCAAGGGCTTTATTTTTTTTCAGGGTTTTATTTTTTCTCAGGGCTTTATTTTTTCCCTGGGCTTTTTTTATTCTCAAGGCTTTATTTTTTCTCCAGGGCTTTATTTTTTCTCAGTGGTTTATTTTTTCTCGAGGGCTTTATTATTTCTCTGGGCCTTATTTTTTCTCTTGGGTTTTATTTTTTCTCGAGGGCTTTATTTTTTCTCAGGGCTATATTTTTTCTCCAGGGCTTTATTTTTTCTCAAGGGCTTTATTTTTTCTCAGAGCTTTATTTTTTCTCAGGGTTTTATTTTTTCTCGAGGGCTTTATTTTTTCTCAGGGCTTTATTTTTCTCGAGGGCTTTATTTTTTCTCAGGGCTTTATTTTTTCGTAGGGCTTTATTTTTTCCATAGGGCTTTATTTTTTTCTAAGGGCTTTATTTTTTCTCAGGGCCTTTATTTTTTCTCAGGGCTTTATTTTTTTCTCGAGGGCTTTATTTGTTCTGTGGGCTTTATTCTTTCTCAGGGTTTTATTTTTTCTCAGGGCTTCATTTTTTCTCGAGGGCGTTATCTTTTCTCAGGGCTTTATTTTTTCTCAAGGGCTTTATTTTTTCTCAGGGCTTTATTTTCTCTCGAGGGCTTTATCTTTTCTCAGAGCTTTATTTTTTCTCCGGGCTTTATTTTTTCTCGAGGGCTTTATTTTTTTCTCAGGGCTTTATTTTTTCTCGAGGGCTTTATTTTTTCTCAGGGCTTTCTTTTTTTGTAGGGCTTTATTTTTTTCCCTAGGGCTTTATTTTTCTCAGGGCTTTATTTTTTCTCAGGCCCTTTATTTTTTCTCTGGGCTTTATTTTTTCTCGAGGGCTTTATTTGTTCTGTGGGATTTATTCTTTCTCAGGGTTTTATTTTTTCTCGAGGGCGTTATCTTTTCTCAGGGCTTTATTTTTTCTCAAGGGCTTTATTTTTTCTCAGGGCTTTATTTTCTCTCAAGGGCGTAATTTTTTCGCTGGGCTTTATTTTTTCTCAGGGCTTTATTTTTTCTCGAGGGCTTTATTTTTTTATTAGGGCTTTATTTTTTCTCAAGGGCGTTATTTTTTCGTAGGGCTTTATTTTTTCTCAGCGCTTTATTTTTTCTCGAGGGCTTTATTTTTTTCTCAGGGCTTTATTTTTCTCGAGGGCTTTATTTTTTCTCAGGGCTATATTTTTTCTCGAGGGCTTTATTTTTTCCCTAGGGCTTTATTTTTTCTCAGGGCTTTATTTTCTCTCAAGGCTTTATCTTTTCTCAGGGCCTTATTTTTTCTTTCTCAAGGGCTTTATTTTTTCTCAGGACCTTATTTTTTCTCATGGCTTTATTTTTTACCTGGGCTTTATTTGTTCTCAGGGATTTATTTTTTCTCCAGGGCTTTATTTTTTCTCGAGGGCTTTATTTTTTTCTCAGGGCTTTATTTTTCTCGAGGGCTTTATTTTTTCTCCAGGGCTTTATTTTTTCTCAAGCGCTTTATTTTTTTTTTCAGAGCTTTATTTTTTCTCAGGGATTTATTTTTTCTCGAGGGCTTTATTTTTTCTCAGGGCTTTAATTTTTCCCTAGGGCTTTATTTTTTCTCAGGGCTTTATTTTCTCTCAAGGCTTTATTTTTTCTCAGGGCCTTATTTTTTCTTTCTCAAGGGCTTTATTTTTTCTCAGGGTCTAATTTTTTCTCAGGGCTTTATTTTTTACCCGGGCTTTATTTGTTCTCAGGGCTTTATTTTTTCTCCAGGGCTTTATTTTTTCTCAGGGCTTTATTTTTTCCCTAGGGCTTTATTTTTTCCCTAGGGCTTTATTTTTTCTCAGAGCTTTATTTTCTCTCAAGGCTTTATTTTTTCTCAGGGCCTTATTTTTTCTTTCTTAAGGGCTTTATTTTTTCTCAGGGCTTTATTTTTTCTCAGGGCTTTATTTTTTACCTGGGCTTTATTTGTTCTCAGGGCTTTATTTTTTCTCTAGGGATTTATTTTTTCTCAGGGGTTTATTTTTTCTCGAGGGGTTTATTATTTTCTCAGGGCTTTATATTTTCTCGAGGGCTTTATTTTTTCCCAGGGCTTTATTTTTTATCAGGGCTTTATTTTTTCTCGAGGGCTTTATTTTTTCTCGAGGGCTTTATTTTTTATCAGGGCTTTATTTTTTTTTAGGGCTTTATTTTTTCTCAAGGCTTTATTTTTTTCTAGAGGACTTTATTTTTTCTCGAGGGATTTATTTTTTCTCCAGGGCTTTATTTTTTCTCAGGGCTTTATTTTTTCTCGAGGGCTTTATTTTTTCTCCAGGGCTTTATTTTTCTAGAGGGCTTTATTTTTTCTCAGGGCTTTTTTTTATCAGGGCTTTATTTTTTCTCGAGGGCTTTATTTTTTCCCCGGGGCATTATTTTTTCTCAGGGCTTTATTTTTTTCTTTCTCAAGGGCTTTATTTTTTCTTAAGGCTTTATTTTTTCTTTCTCAAGGGTTTTATTTTTTCTCAGGGCTTTATTTTTTCCCGGTGCTTTATATGTTCTCAGGGCTTTATTTTTTCTCCGGGGTTTATTTTTTCTCGAGGGCTTTATTTTTTCTCAGGCCCTTATTTTTTCTCTAGGGTTTTATTTTTTCTCAAGGGCTTTATTTTTTCTCAGGGCTTTATTTTTTCTCCAGGGCTTTATTTTTTTTCAAGGGCTTTATTTTTTTTTTCAGAGCTTTACTTTTTCTTAGGGCTTTTTTTTTTCTCGAGGGCTTTATCTTTTCTCAGGGCTTTATTTTTTCCCCAGGGCATTTTTTTTTTCTCAGGGCTTTATTTTTTCCTTTCTCAAGGGCTTTATTTTTTCTCAGGGTATTATTTCTTCTTTCTCAAGGGCTTTATTTTTTCTCAGGGCTTTATTTTTTCCCGGGGCTTTATTTGTTTTCAGGGCTTTATTTTTTCTCCAGGGCTTTATTTTTTCTCAGGGGATTATTTTTTCTCGAGGGCTTTATTTTTTCTCAGGGCCTTATTTTTTCTCTAGGGTGTTGTTGTTTCTCAAGTGTTTTATTTTTTTCTCCAGGGCTTTATTTTTTCTCAAGGGCTTTATTTTTTTTTTCAGAGCTTTATTTTTTCTCAGGGCTTTATTTTTTCTCGAGGGCTTCATTTTTTCTCAGGGCTTTATTTTTTCCCTATGGCTTTATTTTTTCTCAGGGCTTTATTTTTTCTCAGGGCCTTATTTCTTCTTTCTCTAAGGTTTTATTTTTTCTCAGGGCTTTATTTTTTCCCTGGGCTTTATTTGTTCTAAGGGCTTTATTTTTTCTCCAGGGCTTTATTTTATCTCAGGGGTTTATTTTTTCTCGAGGGCTTTATTTTTTCTCAGGGACTTATTTTTTCTCTAGGGTTTTATTTTTTCTCGAGGGCTTTATTTTTTATGAGAGCTTTATTTTCTCTCCAGGGCTTTATTTTTTCTCAAGGGCTTTATTTTATCACAGTGCTTTACTTTTTCTCAGGGCTTTAGTTTTTCTCGAGGGCTTTATTTTTTTCTCAGGGCTTTATTTTTTCTCAAGGGCGTTATTTTTTCGCAGGGCTTTATTTTTTCTCAGGGCTTTATTTTTTCTCGAGGGCTTTATTTTTTCGCAGGGCTTTATTTTTTCTCGAGGGCTTTATCTTTTCTCAGGGCTTTATTTCTTCCCCAGGGCATTATTTTTTCTCAGGGCTTTATTTTTTCTTGAGGGCTTTATTTCTCCTCAGGGCTTTATTTTTTCTCGAGGGCTTTTTTTTTCTCAGCGCTTTATTTTTTCTTAAGGCTTTATTTTTTCTTTCTCAAGGGCTTTATTTTTTTTCAGGGGTTTATTTTTTCTTAGGGCTTTATTTTTTCCCTAGGCTTTATTTGTTCTCAGGGCTTTATTTTTTCTCCAGGGCTTTATTTTTTCTCAGGGGTTTATTTTTTCTCGAGGGCTTTATTTTTTCTCTGGGCCTTATTTTTTCTCTAGGGTTTTATTTTTTCTCGAGGGCTTTATTTTTTCTCAGGGCTTTATTTTTTCTCCAGGGCTTTATTTTTTCTCAGAGCTTTATTTTTTCTCAGGGCTTTATTTTTTCTCGAGGGTTTTATTTTTTCTCAGGGCTTTATTTTTTCGTAGGGCTTTATTTTTCCCTAGGGCTTTATTTTTTCTCAGGGCTTTATTTTTTCTCAGGGCTTTATTTGTTCTATGGGCTTTATTTTTTCTCAGGGTTTTATTTTTTCTCAGGGCTTTATTTTTTCTCGAGGGCTTTATTTTTTCTCGGGGCTTTATTTTTTCTCAAGGGCTTTATTTTTTCTCAGGGCTTTATTTTCTCTCAAGGGCGTTATTTTTTCGCAGGGCTTTATTTTTTCTCAGGACTTTATTTTTTCTCGAGGGCTTTATTTTTTTCTCAGGGCTTTATTTTTTCTCAAGGGTGTTATTTTTTCGCAGGGCTTTATTTTTTCTCAGGGCTTTATTTTTTCTCGAGGGCTTTATTTTTTTCCCCGGCCTTTAATTTTCTCGAGGGCTTTATTTTTTCTCCAGGGCTTTATTTTTTTTCAAGGGCTTTATTTTTTTTTCAGAGCTTTATTTTTTCTCAGGGCTTTATTTATTCTCGAGGGCTTTATTTTTTCCCTAGGGCTTTATTTTTTCTCAGGGCTTTACTTTCTCTCAAGGCTTTATTTTTTCTCAGGGCCTTATTTTTTCTTTCTCAAGGGTTTTATTTTTTCTCAGGGCCTTATTTTTTCTCAGGGCTTTATTTTTTACCTGGGCTTTATTTTTTCTCTAGGGCTTTATTTTTTCTCAGGGGTTTATTTTTTCTCGAGGGCTTTATTTTTTCTCAGGGCCTTATTTTTTCTCTAGGGTTTTATTTTTTCTCGAGGGCTTTATTTTTTTATCAGGGCTTTATTTTTTCTCCAGGGCTTTATTTTTTCTCAAGGGCTTTATTTTTTCTCAGAGCTTTATTTTTTCTCAGGGCTTTATTTTTTCTCGAGGGCTTTTTTTTTCTCAGGGCTTTATTCTTTCTCAAGGGCGTTATTTTTTCGCAGGGCTTTATTTTTTCTCAGGGCTTTATTTTTTCTCGAGGGCTTTATTTTTTTCTCAGGGCTTTATTTTTCTCCGGGCTTTTTTTTTTTCTCAGGGCTTTATCATTTCGACTTCGTGGCCGTTTCAATGCTGACTCTGAGTGGAAGTCGTGGACTGATCGCGTCCTGCTGATTGGTGGCGCCGTTTTGAAGGAAGCCGGGATTTTTGATGCGGTCCGCGCCTTTAGGGAGACCGTGATCTTTTCCGACGAGGCCTTCATGGCTATGTTGGAGTCATTCCTTCCACAAACCAATACCTTCGTTGTGACGAATGGTGAGATTGGTTTCTCTTTGAAGGAGCTGAGCGCTATTACTGGATTGCCCATCCTTGGCAAACATAATTAGGAGTTTATGCCGATTGACAGCGTCCTTGAGGAGCAGTCTGAGGAGTTCAGGCTTCTGTACTTTCAGCTC
Source organism: Litsea cubeba (assembly GCA_012931725.1). NCBI lineage: Eukaryota > Viridiplantae > Streptophyta > Magnoliopsida > Laurales > Lauraceae > Litsea > Litsea cubeba. Next base: position 28,952,565 of record CM022954.1, on the reverse strand, counting down.
GTCGCCTTCTATGATTTTTTGAAGGAGAAGGAGGGTTTGCGACCCAGGAAGCCAGGGCTCAGGATCCAAGTTCGAAGAAGATCTTGGCTATGCAAGAAGAGTTGAGAGATTTCTGTGCGAGTACAAACGCTATATGTCCTGACATTGCACTGCGGAGAGATCTCGCTGTTTACCTCACTTATTGGCTTGGTGAGGATATTTTTGCTGGAGGAGATGGAACGCACATCAGGCCGCACTGTATTTTTCTGGCTTTTCAGATGGCGTTTGGAGAGCAGCTTGCTTTGGTGCCAGCTCTTTACTCCTACCTGTGTACCGAACTGCAGGCTGTTGCTTTTTTGGTTCGGCTTGGGCTCCCTATGAATAGGGTATTTTCAGCCCACATCTTTTATTCGTGGTATGTGTACCACTGTCCTGGCTTCCACCGGCTGGGTGCCGCACAGGATGATGATCCTCTGATGATTCGGCTGGCTAAGGGCAAAGCCGTATCCGAATCACTTTTGTTTGCCCGCATGAGGATCCGACGGTTCAGGGACGTCGAGATGGGGCAGTCTTCAGTGAAGCTTTCTCCGGAGTTGCTGAAGAAGGCTTTTGATTTTGGTGCCTCCCGAGACTCTACCAGGGCGGGGTCGGGAAGGCATTACTCCTTGACGAACACAGAGAAGGAGTGGCTTTTTAGCATACGTGTCAGCACGATCGTGTACCGCAGACATCTTTTCGTCGACATCTAGCCGTATGTACCCTCTCGCTTTGCTTTGCAGTTGGGTTTTTCTCAAGGCGTTGTTGGAGCCCCTTCAAGCATGGTGAAGCGCTTTGGAGGTTTACAGGACGGGAGAAATGCATGGGCTTTCTATAGTGCTGAAGACACTACAGCCAAGATCTCTTATCCTGTGTTGTTGACTTCCTGGACTGCCGGCTTTGCGAAGTGGTTCGCGGAGAGCTTTTCGGCATATCGGGGGCTTTTCAAGAAGGAGCTTGATGTGAAGCTGGCATCTGGAAAGGGCCTTGGAAAGTCGGATGGCGTCCGGCGAGAGGAAGTTTGGGCTTTCCTTTCTGGAGAGAAGCACAAGATAGGCTTTCTCGGTGACCAGGGCGTCATTGGTTCTGAAGCTGTTCGAGAAATACCTGATGAGGCTTTAGAACAGCTAGAACAGGAGGAAGCCGAACTTGATGCTTGGATGCAAGCGGCACAGAGGCAAGCTTCCGTGGAGTCTACTGATAAGGGTAGACCATCCAGTGAGGAGTCAAGTGGAAGACTTGACTCTGACAGCGGGGCAGGTTCCTCTAAGAAGCGAGCCTGCAGGAGTAAGAGGAGGAGGAGTCATCATCGCAGCAAGGGGCAGCATGAGGACTCTCCTGACTTGGAAGTCCCTCTTACTATCAATGAGGAGGTGCCGGGGAATGCTGACGAGCCTCCAGAGAAGAGAAGCCGAGAAGAAGAGACCGTCGGTGAAGGTATGATTCTTCCTTTTTCTCTTTCCATTTCTTTTCATGGGATTTTTCCATGTTCTGATTTGCTTCTTGTTTCTGCTTTTCTCTTTTTTTTTAGCAGAGGAATATTTGGCGATGCCTGAGGTTCCAACCGATGAGATGGTGATGGATCCTGTCGGGGTACCTGAAGAAGAACCGAGGGACTCTGGAGTGAATCCAGAATCTCCAATTGGTATAACTTCTTTTGCTTTCTTTTTTTTTTGTGTCTGTGACTTGGTTTGCTAACATTTTTCTTGTCAGCTGACTTGCCACAGGATTCCGATGACTTTGAACCATCGATGGACGCAAATGTTGATGATGCTTCCGATGAGTTCATGGAGGAAGAAAGTGTTCCGCCAGTCGTCGAAGAAGGTATTTTATAGTAATAAACCTGATAATGATTTTCAAACAGGATCATATTCATACCTTTTTGTGTTTCTTTGGCAGGTTTTGAGGTGACAGAGGAGAGTCCGTCGCTTCCTTTAGAACCAGAGCAAGGGATGCCAGAGGTCGATCCAGAGGTAGAGACTCATGGGACCAATTCCGACACTGTTGAGGAGATACCTTGTACTGAAATTCCTTCTCCAGCAGCTCCAACTGGAAAGAGTTCTTTTGTTCCTCTTCCAACGGGGCATGACATGGGCAGCCGACCGACGAAGCGGGGTGAATCTTCAGCTGGGCCATCTCTTCTTTTTGCGAATAAGGTGGTAGTGAGGGTTCTGAGCTCTTGGATTGAGACTCTCCTTGCTGGGCACTTAGATGCCGAATTTGGCATGATCTAGCATGTGCAGGAGATTCTCAGTGATGTCGAAGAGGCTGGTCTGGATGTCACAGGTGCCAGGGCGATCGTTGATAGGATCATTGAGCTGGGTGACAAATGGTTTGAGACCATGGGTTTTTCTGATGACCAGTTCTTCAAGGAGATGTTCCTAGACCCTGCAGATAAGGCTCAGTCTAACCTGGATGAGGCTACACAAAGGAGGAAGCAGATAGTCCGAGAGAAGAACTTAGAAGAGCTAGCCATCATTGGGCTGACACATGACCTTAACATCCTTGATAGGGAGGTCGATGAGGCCAGGAAACGTCTTGAGCATCTGCAGGCACAAGTCGCTGCCAAGTGGGCTGCAATAACAGAGGCTCGCAACAGGGAGAGTGCTCTGATTTGCCGGGTTGCAGATGCCGATCGAGTTCTTGAAAGGAAGTCTGAAGAGAACAAACAATGGCGAACTGCTCGGGATAAGCTTCCCGGTGTGAAAGAAGGATTGCAGTATTCTCCAGCATCTCATGGCAAGTTCCTGAAGAAGCGTGCCTTGGAATCCCTGACGGCTGAGGCCAAAAGTTTGCTTGAGGAGCTGAACTCTTGGCTGGAGACCATTTTTGGTTGAGCTCCTGTTTTTTTTTTTTCTTTGTAACAGAAACTATCCTTCTTTTTTTTTGGTACCACTTGTATTTTTTTGGTACTTTTCTTTTTTTTGTAGTGCTTGTGAACACTTTCTTTTTTTTTTGGTACCACATGTATTTTTTTTGGTACTCTTTTTTTTTCCCTAAGCTCACTTAAATCTTTTTGTGATGAAATTAATTGCTAAATGGGATGCTTTTTTTTTTGTTTTGTTTTCCCTACGCTCACTTAAATCTTTTTGTGATGAAAGTGATTGCTAAATGGGATTTGATCAAAAGCTTGTCATTTTATGAAAATCTTTTGTCAAATGATTGTTTTGGCATGGGAGCCAGGTTTTTTTTGTGGCATAGAAGCCGATTTTGGCATGAGAGCCAGCTTTTTTTGTTTTGTGGCATTAATAGCCGATTTGTGGCATTGATAGCCGGTTTTGGTGGCATCTAAAGCCGGGTTTGTGGCATTGATAGCCGGTTTTGTTTTGAAAGCCAATTTTTTTTTTTTGTTTTGTGGCATTGATAGCCGGTTTTGTTTTGTGGCATTGATAGCCTATTTTGGTGGCATCTATAGCCGTTTTGTGGCATTTATAGCCGGTTTGGTTTTCAAAAAATGCAAGTATCGACTAAAAGTCGCCTCCCTGCTGAATGTTCTTGCAAGTATCGATGGAATGTCGCATCCTTGCTCATTCGGTTGCGAGTATCGATGGAATGTCGCATCCTCGCGGATTTGGGTGCAAGTATCGATGGAATGTCGCATCCTTGCTTTTTCAAAAATTTTGGTTTTGCGGGTACTGACTTGATGTTGTTTCCCCACGATTTTTGAAATTTGTGGTTTTCTCGAACCTTTGGGTTATGGATATCAACTGAAATGTCACGTCTCCATGGTTTTTTAGGTTTTTTCGAACCTTTGAAATTTGGGTTGTGGATATTAACTGAAATGTTGCATCTCCACGGTTTCTTGGTTTTTTCGAACCTTTGAAATTGGGTTGTGGATATCAACTGAAATGTTGCATCTCCACGGTTTTGGATTTTGCAAGTATCGACGAAATGTCGCTTCCCTGCTATTTTGGAAGTGTCGAACGTGGTTCGCATGCTTCCGATTTGTGCGAGTATTGACTAAGCGTCGCTTCCCCGCGGTTTTTGAAAAACATTTTTTTTGTTTAAAGACACGAGGGTCATAAGTTTTTACCTAAAACCATTTAGGCGGTAAAAGGTAGGGTGGACTAGGGTGGAAACCCCTGAATCCGGATTTTGTTTCAAACCATGAATTTTGGGTTCAAGGGTTGAAAATTTTGGTCAAGTTAGGGAAAGGTTCCTAAACTTGGATTTTTTTGAACAATGAAACGATGAAAGTAAGCATTGTTTAAATTTCTAGAAATTTCAACATTTGACATGAAAATTCTAAAAAGAGTGGGTTTAGCGAGCGTGTACTTGGAAACCGGTTTTGGCCGTACAGGCATTGCTCTTACCCAGTTGGGTAAGTCTTCAAGGGTAGTACCGCTTTAAGAACTTGCCGTTGATGGGCAGCATACATCTGTCACCTTCCATGTTTAGTAGTGCGTATGCGCCGTTGGAGAAAACCTTGTCGATGACGTAGGGTCCCTCCCATTTTGGCTCAAATTTGCCTTTGGACTTGTGAGCGAAGACCATTGGTCTTTTTACCGCAAGAACCCAAGTCACCCTTTTTGTAGGCACGTTGCCTGACCTTTTTGTCGAAAGATCCTGCCATGCGTTCTTGGTAAAGTTCAATGCTTTGTTGAGCTTCGAGCCGTCTCTCATCGAGATTGTCCAGCTCATGGAGTAGCAATTTGAGATTGCTGTCTTGAGTCATGTCATTTTGCAAGGATACCCTCAAGGAAGGAATTTGTACTTCCAAGGGCACGACAACTTCATATCCATAGACCAAGGAGAATGGTGTGCTATGGGTTGGTGCTCGAACGGTGGTTCGATAGGCCCACAAAGCTTCAGATAATTTGTCGCTCCAGTCTCTTTTGTGACTAGAGACCATCTTCTTGATGATTTTGCTGAGTGTCTTGTTGAAAGCTTCTGCTAATCCGTTTGCTGCCGGATTGTATGGAGTCGAAGGACAGCTTTGGATTTTGTATTTGCGCAGAACCTGTAGAATCGATGATCCCGGAATTGTGGTCCGTTATCATGGACGAATCCTTTGGGTATGCCGAAACGACAAATGATGTTGGTGCGCAGGAAGTGAAGGACTGATGAGGTCTTCATTTCGTTGAGCGCAAATGCTTCTGACCACTTGGAGAAATAATCCGTAGCGGCGAAGATAAAGCGATGACCTTTGCTTGAAGGGGGAGAAATAGGACCTATGATGTCCATACCCCAGGCTTCGAAAGGCCATGAAATCGCTGTAGGATGCAGGATCTTCTGTTGGAAGGTTTGAATGTGGGTCCTCCACAATATTTTCGGAGGCTTCCAGCTCAACGAAACCTTCTAGGGTTTCAAGGGCATTTCCAGACCAAGGTTTTGTTCCTTTCCACGGGTCTTCTTGATCGGTAATTTTCCCAAGGCTTGCTATGAGATGATCCCAATCGCCTGTTGAAACCGTGTTGAAGTAGGCTACTTCTTTTGGAGATGAGGGTTCTTTTGGATCAGAAGACCACACGTCTGTGCCATCGGACAACTCCTCTTCATTGTCAGAGAAATCGTACCAATTGGATGAGCTTCCTGGATCTTTGTCAGGTGACTCATCGAAGAGATATCCAGGGAGATCGATGTCTTCATGGACTTGCGATGTTGAGGCTTGGTCAGTATATTGACTGTTAAGCCTTTGTGTCAACTGTCTCAGGGGAGTGTCGGGATCATACCCTAACCCGTGTGAAGACTTTTCTACATAGCCGTAGAGTCTCCAATCTTCCAGCTGGCTTTTGGTCAAGACGGGCCCCAATGGCGTGAGAATACCGCGTCCTTCTCCCAGACTGACTGGGTTTTAGCCCATTTTCTTCATAATAGCTTGTGCCACAGAACTATATAAGGATAGTTAAGGCATACCTTCATTTTGGAAAGGTTCAAGCATGGAGTTTGATGAAGAAGCATCCGATCTATGGAAGAAGATCGGCTTTTCCTTTGCTGAAGTTGCTGGAACAATGAAGGAAGCTGACGTAGGATCTTCTATGTCAGAAGTTGTCTCCATTGGAGTAAGAGCATGCTGAACTTGCTGAGTGTCAGCTTGGCTTGACGATGTGTCGTCTTCTGGCTTTGAATCTGAATCCGTGTCTTGCATGATAGACACGAAAGAGACAACAAATTTGCCCCCGGACTTTTGCTTTGCCTTCTTCACTTTAGTTGTGATGACCAAAGGCTTTGAAGGTTTGAGGGAGATGATGAAGGGAGTTTGAATGCTCTCTTCGGATTTACCGGATGGTTTATTTTCTTCCGGTGATTGTTGAGGAGCCTTGCCTTTATCTTTCTGGAGATTTTCGGCAAAGGGTGCTGTGTGCTTTTCCTCTTCTTCTTTTTCACCTTCATACATTTGTGATTCTGCAAAGTGGACTTCTTTACCTTTGAAGGGTTTTCTGTCCGCAAAGACTCGATGTATCATGCCGTCGTCGCCAACGAACTTGATGCATTGATGTAAAGTTGAAGGGACAACACCATTCTCGTGGATCCAAAGGCGTCCGAGAAGGATGTTGTAGCATGAATGGGTTTTTATTGCATACACTGTTACCTCAGAGATAAGATCACCAATCTGCAACTTGAACCAGATTTTGCCAATAGGCCTTTGAGTACTCCCATCGTATCCAAAGATAGATACAGATGTGTGGCTCAGCTTGCTGGGTGGGATGCCCAACTCTTTGAGAGCCGATGTGGAGATGAGGTTGAGTGCAGAACCTGGGTCGATCTGAACTCTGTGCATAGGCATTTCCTTGATGTACCCTGTGAAGTACAGGGGTCGGTTGTGCCTGGTTTTGCCAAGTAGGAGGTCGTCCTTTGTGAAGGCGATGGTTGCACTGGCTGCCTTTTTAACCGAGAGGCATTCAATGCATGATCCCTCAGTTTTCTTCTTTTCTCCCTTTGAGGAAGCTTCTGAGTTTTTGACCCAGTAATCCATTTCAATTTGGAGGACTTGCGGGGCATGTTGGTTGACATCCTCATTCAGCTTTTGTAATTCTGAAATGAGATTATCACGAGTGTGCGGAGACATTCGCAATAAATCTTGGATGTGCAGACGTGCAGGTATGTGCTTGAAGTGTTCAATCAAGTCATACTTGAAAGCCTCCTTAGGGCCTGCATGTTCATCATTGTTGCCACTAGGGGCGCTTACAACATCTTTTCCCGAAGGATTTACATATGTAAAGGAAGATTGGTTGTAATTTTTGTGGTAGTCCCGGCCAGAGCGGATACCTCTACAACTTCGAGAGCTTCTTGAGAAGGGTCTTCGTTCGGAAGATTGTCTTCAGGATCAAGAGGCTGTCATTTTTCATTTACTAAGGATGTATCTGCAGCAGAGTTGCCATCCTCAGTGATTGTGTTGCACGGAGCATTTTCCGGGAACTAGTCCTGAACAGCATCCAGCAACCTTTCTTCTTCGTTGACCAATTCATCGTCCCAAGCATCAATAGCTGGGAATTCTTCAGTCAGGAAGGGTGTGAACTTTGAAGTCACAGTCTCAAGAGAAGAAACCTGAGAGGGTGTCGTCTTAGTGAAAGTCACGTGAGATGAGGTGGCTCCAGAAGATACATTGCTAGGCGTCGCCGGAGTGTAAGTGATCTCATCAGATGATGCTTCGGAAGAGCTATAATCCCGAATTATCACATTACAGGAAGCTCTGACAGGAGACGTTGCCTGATCGGAGTCAGACTCATCCTCGGATGTAAGAGGATCGTCTATCCAGCAATTTTCTCCATTTTCAGGAGTTAAGGGAGGATGTACCTGATGGTCTTCAGGGACTTCAGGCTCTGGATTGCGAGGAGGCTCGTTGACGCGGTCTTGCTCTTGTTCTAGAGCGAGATGCTGCAAGATCCTTGCATATTCTTCAAGATGAGGCATGGGAGCCAAATCTTCTTCTTCATCAGCTCTTTGTGGCTCAAAATAGTTGATTTCCATTGGAGCAATGATGGGTGCTGGTTCAACAGCATTTTCTTGTACAGCCTCTTGGTCTTCTTCATCATCAGACCAGGATCCTTGTGGCTGTAGGGGGTTATACCAGATTACTGGCATAAGATGATTCTCAGGAACCCATTCTTCATCGGAGATGTATTCTCCTGTTTCAAGGGACTCCTCCCACTCGTCTGTGTAGTTGGATTCGAATCCATCATCGGTGTCGCTGGACTTGTATCCATTAATGGAGAATCCAACTACCGAATTGCAAGAGTATGATGCCTCCTGCGTGGCTTCTTTGAATTGAGGTGGCATGAAATCACTAAGAGTGAATTTTCTTACCCCCTTTGAAGTCTCTGGAAGGGATGTTTTTGTTGCCTCCAGTGAAGCGGTAGAGGAAGCCTCTGCCTTTTCTTTGACTTGTTGTTTTGGCTGGGTCTTCTCTTGCCGTTTGAGCTTGAGGAGATATTTCCTAGCCTGCCTTCGCTGTTGAGCTGTAGGCTTTGTTTTCACGACCTCCCAATTTTAATCTTCCAGGAGATCGGGATGTACCCATATGGGTTGTCCGTCTGGTGTCGGGTAAGGAACCAGTTCCTCGGATGCTTGGATTGAGTTTATCACCTTGAAGGAAGTTGTGATCTTCTTCTTCGGTGATTTTGATGTTTGTCCACATGTCACCATGTTGACGGAGGCAGACCCATAGTTTTTGTCAAAGGTGATGACTCCGTTTTTCCACATCTCGTTTATTTTCTCCCTCACAACGAAGCATTGATTGAGAGGATGCGAGATCATCTGGTGGTATGGACAGTACCGAGTATCGTTGGTTTTGCCAACATCACCGGGTCTTTTTGGTTCAGGCAAGGTGAGCTTGCCGTTTGCCACAAGAGCCCCGAAGATTTCATCAACATCTTCATCAAACGGGTATTTCTTCTCTACTCGTTCTTTGAAGGCATCTGAGAGTTCAGGTTGTTGGAAATAGGGTGGGCCTCTAGGATAGGTTTCAAAAACTTTTAACCCACTTGATGCAGGGATCAACTATCCAGAAGGCTATAAAACCCAATCCAAGATCCAAGTCCTCAATCTCAGCCATCATGATCAGCAAATACAATCTATCTAGAAGATAGAAACAACAACTAATAAGCATCCATAATAATCTACAACATGCAAGGAAGTGGATTATACCTTTGGAGCTCGGTTGTGCTCTTATGGAGAAGTTGTGTCTTTCTTTGATGATGAAACGCTTTCACTAATCAAATAGGGATCTCCAAGACCTCTTGATCTTCCACGCTATAACCGTATCAGATTCTCCTTTTTCTCAAGAAGATGGTGGGATCTCCAAGAGAAAACTACTAGGAACTCTAGGGAGGAACTAGCAAGAGAACTAGAAGAGAGAAGAGAGGAAAAACTCGTGCAACTTTTGCACTAGAGAGGGCTGGGCGTGAATCCCTAGGTATGTAGCATGCATGGGACGTCCAGCCCTCCTCTCCTCTATTTATAACTTTTTCAAGTTGCCTCCTCTTTACAATAGAAGTCTTACTTCCATTAATTAATTAGTAACTTACCATATCATAATTAGAAGTCTCACTTCAAATATGATTAGTAACTTTCCAATTCCTTTCTAATTAAAATGGAAGTCTCACTTCTACTAAAATTAGTAAGTCTACTATTACCACTATTAGAAGTCTCACTTCAAATAGAAATAATAACTTTACTTTTAGAGTTCAACTAGAATTAGATACTTTCTAATAATTGGGTTAGCGTGGGGACCACTAGGGATTCCTTAGAAAGCTGGCTCCAACTAGGACTCGCGACCCCACATCTCATGTGTAATCCGGGCCCAAAGTTAATTGCAAATAACTCCACTATATAAATGCAATTGAACTCCAGTCTTAGGAATATTACATAGAAGACCCTAAACTTCCACATTACCACAAGTAGACCCCTCTATCAATTGAAAGTCCTTGGGATCCTAACCCTAGAGGGGGGGTGAATAGGGTGAGCTACACTTAATGAGTAATTATGACCAATTTTAATTTCTTTAAAACAAACTAGTCACATGTGATGATTAACATACATAATGCGGAAGCTAAACGAAACAATCACCACAAAAGCAATCACCACTACACAAGATTTATAGTGGTTCGGCCTCAATGCCTACATCCACTACCGGCTTGTGTATCCAACACCCCACCGGATTTCCACTATTATGCTTTTTAAAAGGCTAAGCAATAACCTCTACAACTACGCTTTTCTAGGCTAAGCAATAACCTTACAATGTGCTTTTATAGGCTAAGCAATAACCTTTACACAATGCTTTTCTTAGGCTAAGCAATAACCTTTACAACTAAAAGATTTCTCTCAAAGAAAGTGTCTTCATAAAACACTCTTAAGAGATTACAATTTAAGCTCAATATAATTGCCTCTAAATTAGGCGGATATGAAAATGAAAAACAACTCACACAAACACACTAAGAATTACAAAGATGAATGCTAATGAAGTGTGTGTGTGAAAACTTCAATCAAGATTAAAATTAAGCTCAATCTATTTTATGCTTAAAGCAATTCAAAAGTTAAATGCTCATAAAAAGATTTGATTGAAGTGTTATGCAAATCACATGTACACAAATACTAACTTGTAAATGATTTATGAAAATCAAGATGACACAAGTTGTATGAAATTAATTATGTCTAAACATGTGATACACATTCAATGTTGTTTTCAAAACAAATTAGTTTAACTAAAGTTCAAATGAATGAAAACAACAAAGATGATTCAAACAAGTTAAAGAAACATGTTTATAAAACAAATCAAAGGTTTTGACAAAACATGATTAACAAAGTTTATAAAACAAACTTGGTTTGAATCAAGAAGTAGAATCCAATACAAATAGATCAAAGATTAAATATGATAAGGATTCAAAACATCATTGTTATTATGCTAAAAATCATTTACCAAAGATTTAAAACAAAGCATATAACAAATGATTAAGAGAGGTAAAGCTTACTTAGTGATTTAACTTCCTTAATCCAAGCTTGAGCTTTACTAATGACCCCCTTTGATCTCTCTTAGTTCATCCCCTTTTTCTTCTCTTCAAACACCTCAAGATGGCTTGAGAGTCCCACTTTGATCAACACTTTTTCCATGGGAATGAACCCCTTTTTATACTAAAAAAGTTGAGTTCTGCGAGTGCCCGGTCGACCCCATAAAAGCCCCGGTCGACCTGGCCTCCAACGGTCATAAAACTGACCGTTTGAAAAAGACTTGTTGGCTCTTTCCCGGTCGACCCGCAGTGGGCTCGGTCGACCGGGTCCATGGGCTCGGTCGACCGGCCACACTGCGGGTCGACCGGGTCCCCTGGACCATTTCCCCCAAAAATGCATATTTTGCATATTTTAAAGTATTTTTTCTTTGGGGACTTTTGGGCCAATAAATCAAGCTTGTAATCATGTTTTAAATCATTCAAAGAGGTTTAAAATCATGAAACATAAAAAGCCTAAAAATAATTTGAAACTTTTAAAAACAAAGGCTTGCTTGATTCTTTAAAACTTCTTTTCAAAACTAATTGCATCCAAAGTATAAAATCAAAACATGCATGAAACATGAAATTTAAAAGACTTAAATCAATGCATGTGAAAATATAGATTTCATGTTTTTTCTAAATCAAAGCTTGTGTGTGAATTCAAATGATGAATAAAATGAATGATGCATCCATCAAATTGCAATAAATAAAAACCTAACATCAATATCCATGGATCAATTGGACCTGTCTTTCAAACCAGATCCATATCTTATTATCCTTGAGCCCCAATTAATTATAATGATCCTAGGTACCTTTCCAATTAACTCTTAATCGGAATGGGTGCGCACTTACCAATGATAAATCCATTAATTGGCACAAGGGGATATTAGAGATAGATTCCATCTTGACCATTGAATGTTCCCACAGCTCTACTACCATGTACCCAAATCACCGAGGTGTTGACCTACAATTGGCCTCACTCATTGGTGACTCAAAGCAAATGAATAGATAGAAACTTGAGTTCATTAATGTATCGGGATTGAGAGCCTGTTGCTAGGGAATTATGAGAGCAGACCTTAAAGTAAAGACAGTGTTTATAAGGTGCTTCTCATGGTCCTTCAATACATCCAATGTACCAGCACTATGATCCAGAATCTTTCATTCTGATGATGGGGACAAATCACACTATCTCATAATGATCAAAGTGCTGCAACCTTGTCAGTATGAGATGTCCAGTCTCATCACTGGTTGTGAAGATATTTAAGTAAAAGATTTGTCACACATGTCTCCCGTATGTGGATCTCATCCATACACATGTGTTACATCTAATATACTTGTGGACTCCGGTTCATCTCATGAACCATCATGTCATTCGTATTGGTTATGTGCATATATATAATAAATCACCATTCATCTCATGAGAAGTAAGCATGAATATATGAATAAATAAAGAATTTAATCAATTTATTATATCCTCTACTGGATTGAGTCCATAAAACTAAGAATCTCTCACTTGGGCTCAATGCCAGTTAGAGTTGCATCTCATGCACATCCCCTCTACTTATAGCTCAAAGACTTTGGTAGTCAAAGGCTTAGTAAAGGAATCTCCTAGATTGTCTGCAAAGGTTATCTTGGTGATCGTACATCACCTCTCTGCACAATCTATCTGACCATGTATAACTTCCTCTGTACATGCTTTTTGGCTCTTGGGTTATTTGGACTTAGCGACTGCCCTGCTGTTATCACAGTAAACTGTGAGCGGCTGTCCTGCCAAAAATACCACTCCAAGTTCCATAAGGAATCTTTTGAGTCAATCTGCTACCTTAGCTACTTCTCAAGCTGCTACAACATAAGCACATACCCAGAAGTTGATTTCTTGGAATCCTGATCTGACTAGAAGTCAGTATCTATGTAATCAACTCATCACTGCTATAACTCAACATGTGATCTCTAGTTCTTCTCAAGTATTCGAGAACACATCTTACAGCAGTCAATGATAAGGACCTGGGCTAGACTTATATCTGCTGACTAGGCGTACTGCGTGACAGATATTCGGTCTAGTACAAAGCATAGCTTACCGTACCAGAACCTTATCTATGTACACATCATTGGGATAAGCCTATCATCCTATTTTTCCAGTCTCAATGGAAATTGATTCCTAGGATGTACCTGGCTTCTCCAAAGTCCTTTATTATCAAAAGTCTTAGCCAACCAAAACTTTTACTGTTGACGATATCCCTATGTCACTCCATGGGAGAAGGATGTCGTCGACATATAATACCAGAAAAACTACCCTGCCTTCTTGATTTTTCATTTACACATGACTTATCCGGATTCTGACAAAAATCAAATGACTTGATTTCCTTGTCAAGGCGGATGTTCCTGTTTCGGGATACCTGCTTTAATCCATAAATGGACTTATGCAGCCTGCAAACTCTTTGCACTTGGTAATGAGCACCAATGCAGCCTGCAAACTCCTTGTAAGACTTTCCCTAGACCGAGAACTTGTCAAGGGTCCTGACAACACTCCCACTACGACAAGGCACTGGTTTAACTACTGGGTCAAATATGGGCGGATTTTCTTAAAGTTTGGTTATTCTTGGATTTGGAATTATTCTTTCTTGAATTTCTTCCAAGATAACCATTTCTAAAGATTTCCAGTTAATCTTATAATCTCCCTCCAGAAAACCGCATTGGTGCTGCGAAGCACTTTTTGCTCTCTGGGATTATAGAGCAACCAATCTTTAGTTCCTTTTGGGATAGAATATAAACATATATACTTCCGACTTCGATTCCAACTAATCCATCTTATCCTTCAGCACGTGTGCCGGACAACCCTTAAAATGTTGTATACTAGGCTTTCGCCCTGTCCATATATAACTCCCTGGGAGTCTCAAGTATAGACTTAGATGGAATGAGGTTTAGTATATATATTTCAGTTTCCATATCCCAAAATATAGGTAATCCGTAAAAACTCAATCATAGACTTGATCATATCTAAAAGAGTCTTGTTCCTTCTTTCTACTACTCCGTTCTGTTGAGGCAAACCAGGAGCAGACTACTGGGATCAAATCCCATTTTTTGATAAGTATCCCATAAAGTTAGCGGAGAGATATTCGCCTTATTGATCTTATCGAAGAGTATTTATACTTTTACCTAATTGCTTTTCCGCTTCCGCTCGAAACTCTTTGAACTATTCAAAAATCTCGGACTTGCGGTGCATAAGGTATAGGTATCCATATCTTGAGTAATTATCGGTGAAAGTGATGAAATACTCGTATCAATCTCTCGCTCTAATATTATGGGTCCATACACATCAGTATACACTAACTCCAATAAATCTTTGGCCCTACTGCCCTTAGATGAATAAGGGTCTTTTGATCATTTTACCTTCCAGACAAGACTTGCAGACAGGCATTGGTTCTACCACCAATGAAGGCAAGATACCATCTTTCACTAGCCTGTCAATCATGTTTAGGTTTATATGACCTATCCTCTTAGGTGCCAAAGTTTGTTGGATTAGATGAAGGTGACTACCTCTTTAATGATGGTCTATTATTAACATCAGTGTCATGTATCTCATACATTATGGGAGTTAACAAATAAAATCCATTGATTACCATGTCAGAATATATAAGAGTACCGCTCAACTTTAAGACAATTTTATTACCAAAAGTAACAGAATAACTCTTATTCATCATACTAGAAATTAAAATTCCGTCTTAAAACGGTACATATAATGTATCTGACAAAATCAACTTAAAATTTGAAAGAAACTAAGTTATTACTCCTACTGACACTGCTTCTGCCTTGGCTTCCGATCCTAGGTTATACTGATTTCCCCGTCATTAATCCTCTTGGTTACCTGTAACTCCTACAACATATTACTGATGTAATTAGTTGCACCAAAGTCTACAAACCAAGATTCTGAAGTACTAGTTGAAAAACTATCTTCAGAAACAAATGACTCAATCATACCTGAGGTATTTTCCTTTGACAGAAATCGTGGACAATTCCCCTTCCAATGTCCTGTCATACCATAGTGGAAACACTTTCCCTTTGCTCTCGTATCCTTGACCTTCGCCACACCACTAGTGGAACCATACTCCACCTTAGGACCTTTGATGACTGATTCCTTCTTGCTATCCCGGTCTTTGCCTTTCGGCTTAGACTTAGCAAATGACTTTTCTGTCATGAGGGCAGTTGGTCTTTTCTTCATGATTTCCTCAAACACTACCAGCTGGCGAGACAGCTCAGCTATTGTCATTTCCAATTTATTATAATTGATCTCGAAATGTTTGAATGAGTCCGGTAGTGATTGAATGATCATGTCGATCTGTGATTTTGTATCAATCATAATCCCCAGTACATCTAACTCATTCAATGCCAACTTCATTTGTAACAAATGTTTTTGTACTGGGGTTCCCTCAGCCATCTTTGTCTCCATCAGCACTTTTATAGCAGCCTGCCTCGCAGGCCTGACCTGTTCTGCAAACATCTCCTTTAAGTTCGATATAATATCGTATGCTGACTTATAGGATTGATGTTGTTCTTGCAAAACAGTAGATATGGATTCCTGAATAAAACATCTGGCCATCTCATTGTCTTTGGTCCACTTGGTGTAAAAGTTTTTCACAATCTGTGGTGCATCAGGCTCAGGCTCAGGAAGGGAGGGTATAATAAGGACATATTTGCAACTTGAAGATGATTTTGAAGCGAAGTTAGGCCAAATGATTTTGAAATGGCCCGAAACTTCTTGTGTACTCCTCTTTTGGCTGTCTTGAAGGATCTTGCAGTTTTTGTTTGATTCTGACAAGATTTGATTTTTTGGAAGTAGCATTGCCTATTTATGGCAGGTAGCGACTTCATGTAGCTCTTTGGATCTTGAAGAGGCAAAGTGACATTTTTGGTGTCAACACTACTGCCTACTACAGCTAAACCAAAGTAAAATGCGCCAACCTAGACTCCTCAAAGGTGAAGTCTTAGGCCCATGGTTCTCCAACCGAATCTCCATTCCCCCCATACAAAGCAAGAAAGACATACATACTAATACAATAGAAGATGGAACCCTATCTGATTCTATAACAGAATAAGGGAAAGCAGTTTCCACAGTTTCAAGGAAAGAAAAACACTTCTCTTGTGACCCAGGCCCGGGCATCCTGGACTACCATCATTAACCCCTGGTTGCACACGAAGCAGGTTTTGACCTTCCATAGAGCCGAACAAGACTATACAGTACTATTAAAGAACAAGCACGCTTATGCACTCTTTGCCTTTTATCATATGAAGAGCAGTCTTCGTACCAGTCTCCGGGTAAGACTAAGAATCCCCATAACCAGTGGAAGGAAGGCAGCAAGAACTCTTCTCTTTTATAACCAAGCCTTCACAAGTAAGGAGATTGTTTTGATCACCCGTGCTAGCAACCGTCCTACTAGTTGAATAAAAGCTTTTCCTCTTAAACTTACTTCTATAAGGCTATCAAAAGAGCTATCTCTTTATTCCTTCCATCCCATTCGTGCACAAGAGAGGAGAGAGGCTAGCTACCATTGGACATATACCAATTAAGCATGTTGACTATAAAGAAGATGGCGTTAAGGATGCTCTTTCCATTCCTCTCCCTTACTAGTTTTAAATACGAAGACTCTTACTTGCATGGTTCTACTTGAGGGGCGAAGGGACTTCATATAGACCACTACCTATAACTGCAAACTTTTACTCAGTCTAAGGGAAGTCATAAAATTCAAACCCTGGTATTGGAGAAGGTTCAAGGGTTAGTTTGTAACGAAGAGGGAAACCACATGTAAGGAAACTTCCCAGGCTTGATCGGATGGGGGCTAGACCCTCTTTCTTCCGGCATGTCATCGAAAGCGAGGGAATAATTGATGTTTAAGATTGACCGATGAGAGAATCTAACTCATCACTCATCTCTTAAGCAATTCCGTGATATGTTTTTGATACGTCATTGATAGAACCTATCTTGCCTTGTATCTCTCAATCTTTACTTTTGAGTCCCTTGGTCTTATCAATTTATACCCTAGCCATAGGCTTAGCTCCTTCAGGCAACTCTAATTACCCTTCTTGTCTATGGAGTTCATATCTTCCTTAATTGCATCATACCATCTTGAGGAATCCTTTTCACCTATGGCTTGTTAAATCTGACCGAGAAACATTTCTATCTTGGCCATAACTAACAGGTAATCAGGAGTTTCATGAAGCATCTAGGATTACCTACCCATTACCCCGAACTGCAAATAATCAAGTGTCGTGAAATGCATGTCAGGCTAAACAGGAAAAGAAGAAGAAGTTAGCTAGAGTTATAAACAAATAGGCTCATCAAGGAGCATTAGCTGCGGGTCGATCTAGATTAAGGTTACCTCCATTGGCTGGGGAACGGCCGGATACGAATGAACGAGAAATCGACCTCGATCAACATGCTGCTAACTCTTTGCCATAGTGGCTATCCGGATATCTATCTGGGGCTATAACCGATTCCTCGGCAAGCGGCACAAAGTGGCATCGGAGGTGAAATATGCTTCTTCTCCTGGGGCGATATCTTCCCAGGTGGACTGTGGAGACTTCACTGGTTGCTTCCCTTTCCCGTTATCTTCACTGCTGTGTCTCTCCTGCCTCTTATGATCAAGATGCTCCCGAAGTTCAACCTTAACACAAGAAAGGATCGGGCTATGTGACTAGACCTGTAAAAAAAAAGCATTCAATCGGGGCATAAGAGATTACAAAAGACTCAAGGTGCGAAGCGAAAGTTAGCCGATTAATTACAAATTACAACCTTGGAATGCTAATCGAACGCACATACAGCATGGAAAGCTTCGAAAGAATGCAATTGCCCGCTAAAGGGGGCGGGAAAGGGCAAAAGCTGCTATATTGAAATCTGGGATAGCTGGTTCTAAAGCTCTAGAGCACGTCAGTTTTGAAGCTATCCATATAGATCAAGTGAAAATTACAGTGCTAATTCTAGTATGAGTTCATAGCTAGGAAGCCAATCTAGGCTAGGAGAAGTTGATAGGTAATAGATTGCAGGAAAGGCAGCTGCAAAAGCAACTACAATTGAAATTGACTCTCTAGGGGCAGGGACTACCGTTACCGGGACTGCTACGGCAATAACAAGGAAGGACTAGTCGAGATGAAGGGACACTTTCATTGTCTATAAAGGGAAAGGGCAAAGAAACTCCAACGACTGACTCTGGCTATAGGGATGTGACAGAATTCCCTGGGAGAAATCCTCCCACTGCTATTGTAGTGGCTTAACCTTTTTCGATGGCAGAAGCATTGGATGCCCTTTTTTCTCTAACACTAGATGCGCTTGATCTAGCCCTCCCTTGGAACTTGATCCCTAGCTTGGAAAGAAAAGAAATCTACAACTGGCTTACTTGCAGACTTAGCAATGGCCATTAGGAGCACTTCTACAAATATTGATATTGGGAATGCCACTACTTCAACTTCTGCTTCAATGGGAATAACAGAAAAATGGAATTAAGAAACTCATACTTCCGGAAGAAAGAAAAGCTATATCCCTCCTAAGGGATATCTTATCGTGAGCCCTAGAATCAGTTTGCCTAAAATCACTTGATGGAATAGGCTCGGCTGGATCAAAGCACTTTTTTCTGACACTCGCAACTAACTACTCCTCTGTACATAAAGGGAAGACCACTACTGAGACTAGAACTCAAAGGCCTCCAACGGTAACTTCAACTCCAGGTAAGGTAGAAGCACTTTTAGGGCTTAGGACGATAAATACATCTTTTACACTAGCTTTTGACCTAGAACCAGCTGACTTAACAGATGGATTGGGCTTGCCTACTTCAATGCCAATTGATAGGGGGCCTGGACCAACATCGAAAGAAAGTACAACTTCTGGAACTGCTCCCTTAAAGAAGAAATCTTTATTCACTGCAACTAAAACCTCAGGAAATGTTATCTAGTTAGACCTTACCGGTAAAGATTACTAAGACATGGAAAGAAATCTAGCAATTAGTGCCTTATATCTAGCCCTTTACTTATCCCTTTGGCTTGAAATATCACTTTACCTACACTCTCAAGTCTCGCTCTAAGTTAGAAATTAGAGTCGCTTGACCATAGCGTGGGATTCGGATAAATGGATTGTGGGTCCTATGGTATGAAGGGCTCAGCATGCCGGTCAGACATTATCACACCCGGATACTGACAACTTATAGAACTAGATGGAGCGAGCTTTATCTGGTCTCAGTTTAGCTGAAGCCTCTATGTAGGCCCATAAAAAGTTTTGAATCGGGTTCAGCTCAGCAAGTCTAAGCCTTCATTCCTTCGGTTGTAGTCGTAAAGCGAGGGAATAGGGGATGCAGGCCTATCATCGGAAACTTCGATCCTCGTGAAAAGGACCAGCTGCCAAAGTAGTGTCGGAAGAGGAGAGAACTACTCGCTTGCCTCAGGTCATCCATTCCAGAACTTGCTAGAGGAGAAGAAGCACATCATGCCACCCGAATTGCCGAAGAAGCTCTTACCACCTAGACGAGAGGTGAACCATAAGATCGAGCTTGAGCCGAGAGTCCATCCATGGCACCTTATCGGCTGCCAGAGTTGGAAGAATTCTTGAGACAAGGACATGCTCGAATCAGGGTGGACCGTCAAAAGCACCTTATTTCGCTAGTGAAGTTCCGACGTCAATTGGTGGTGGGTGTTGGGGCTCTCATACTCATACATCGCTTAGTGGGACGAAGTAGTAGTAGTGGACATTTCCATTTCTTTTTAGGTCTAGTCTGTCTCCCCGTCATTGTCTTGGGATCACTTTCTTCTGCTTCCCCATATACCTAGTTTTTCTTTATCAGTAAGTCCCTCGGCAACTGTCGACTCGGTCATGGAAAGCGCTTTTGTAAACTTTCCAACAAGCGTGAAGCTTGCTTGAATGAATGAAAAGGTTGGATTTGCGAGTTCTAAAGGTGATGAGTGGAGCTCCTAGACAGCAAGCAAAGAGCAGAGCGAGAAGGAGTTTACTAAATAAAGCGATTAAGCGCCCCTTCTTCCTTCTTTCGAAATACTTCCTGTATCCCACTCTCAAATTGTAAAACTCATTCCAAAACCTTATTAGTTCCTTTCTCTGCTCTAAACCTAAAGGCAAGGAGAAAGTTGCCTAAGGTATTCCCACTAGCTACCAAGACCTAACAGCAGGAAATACATTGAATCACTTGCCCGGGGTGACATCCGACTGCCAAAGAGAAGACAACTCACTACACCATTTCAGGGCTTTTACAGCGCGTCATTTACGACGTGCATTGAATGCAAGCCGTAAATGATATAATAGTACGGCGCGCATGGAATGCGAGCCGCAAAAGGGCTTTTTCTTCTCTTTATTAAGGCGTGCATTTCACGTGCCATGAGATCTTATCAATTACGGCGTGCATTTAGGACGCCGTAAATTACTGAGCATTTGCGGCCCACATTCGCAAGCCGTAAAAATATTAGGGTATCACAGCCCACATGTTGCACGCTGTAAAAGGCCAAGCCATTCAAATTAAGTTCACGGCCTGCTTTGAGAAGCTGTACGATTAATCAGCTTTCACAACCCACATTTCGTATGCCGTAAAAAAAGAAACCCGCCAAATTAATATTCCAAAAATATTTCGTACCCTTTTTTTGACACCCAAAATTTAACCCCAAATTAGGGATAGACGATACCCACTCAGAACCCAAATCTTGACACCAAAAAAATTTCGCACACCTTCTTCTTCTCACGATACCCACCGAGAACCCATTGCTCACACTACCAAAAAATGACTTTTAGCGTCGAACTTTTTGCCGCGGCCAGTGTTTTTGTGGTTATTTCTTACTTGTTGCCACCACCAATAGAGTTAGTGGCAACAAATCCCATTTTTCCTCGCCCGTGACTGCCCGTGACAAAACGTGTTGAAAATTTTTTTTTACCGACGAAAATTAGCGTTGAAAAATTTATCACCGACGTTTAATATAAAACATAGGTAAAGGTTGGTAGACTTTTTTACTTTTTTCAAAAAAAAATTAATTAATTTTTACCGATGAAAATTTTTATTTTTTGCGATGAAAAATAATTGTCGGTAAATTTCTTAGTTTTTTTCCCTCTCCCGCCACCGAAACCCCTCTTTTCACTCTCTCTTGCTCGCTCTTCTCTCTCTTCGGCAAAGGTTATGTTTTACCGGCAAAATATTTGTGTCGCTGGCAAAGGATATATTTTTTGCCGGCGACATACTTATATCGCCGGCAAATGTCAATTTACCAAATTTTGATAATTTATTTAACTTGAAAAATTATATTTTTATTATTTTTGTTTTGAAAGAATAAAAGTTAACTCGGGCCTTCAAAATCAATTCAGCCCCAAAAATAACATTTCACTGTGCCCTCCCCATTTTCCATTTTCCGCGCCCGCCCTCGCAGTAGCTCCAGCATTTTCTTCTCCACCCCTCTTTCATTTTTTGTTTTCTCCTTTTCTTTTACTTTCTGCCGAGTGGAGAGAGGGGCGAGGAAGGAGCTCGCCAGAAGCTCTAAAGTATTATCAATCCATTGGCCTTGTCTGGCTTTGAAGTTGTTAAGCGGTCGAACTCGAATCTTCCCATGGGCTGTGAATATATTTTTGCCGGAGAGGGGTCATCCATCGTCCCGCCATAAGGTGTACATTAGAGACCCTAGTCCCCTTTCCTTCTCAGATGAGAGCAGAAGAGAAATAGATTCATCCTCTGTATAGGTAGGTATTGTTGGATTGCTCCATCTTCAATTTGCTTTGTTGTGGTAGATGTTAGATCATGATATTTGGAATCCAGCTTTGGGCGTTTTAGGTCACAAGGGCTGGGGTCTTTTCCCCCCTTCCTTTTTCATTTCATTCTTTCCCTCTCTATTTTTTTAATTCTTGTTGCTTCAGGTGAGGCGGGGGGAAAGTGAAGAGTAGAACGTTGACAAGGTGGAAAAGTGGAAAGGAAGGGAGGAAAGGGCCAGGTATATCTGTTTCATTCTCATTCTATTTCTTCTATTCTTTCTCTTTTCTTTTTTTCTTCTTCTTCTTTTTTTGAATCCCATTGCTGCCATTTCAAGTGGGAATCGTGCAAGCAGCAGGGAGAATGAAGGGAGCTTAGCTTTGGCCCAGGTATGTGGGTTTCATTCCTTTTTGCCATCTTCCATTCTTTCTCTATTTTTTCTTGAACCCTGCTGTTGTTGTTTGCAGGTGGAGACCGAGTGGGCTGAGGGGAAGAGGGAGGAGAGAGAGGGCCAGGTATGTGGGTCTACTCCCTTCCTATTTCTATTCTCTGTTCTCTGTTCTCTCTTTCTCTTTTTTTTTTTTTTTTTGGTTTTATAATGATTATTGGCTTTTATTCTTGAGTTTGTTTTTGTTTCTTATTTGGCTGATGGGTCTATCTGGGTTTTAGTTTTTTGCTTTGGCTTTCTTGTCTGATCAGGTAAATGAGCTTGAATTGATCCTTTGGAGTGTTTGATGCTCTTTTTTCTAGATGATGATTGAATTTTTTTTCTTGGGTATTTTTTTTTTCATTTGTTTGATTGGGTTTAGGGTTTTCCAGTTTTTTCTTTTTTTTGGATGCTATGTCTTTCCTGTCTGACTTGGTAAAATAAGCTTTGATTGATTCTTTGAGGTTTTGATGTTGAGGGGTTCTTATGAGTTTTTTCACTTCTACTGAAGAAGTGTTTGATTATGTATAACTAACTGCTTTTCTTTTATGTCTGATGCTGATGGTTTCTTTTTATTATTATATTGATTTTTTAGAAAGGATGATTGAATTATTGTTCTTTTTCCTTCATTGTTTGATGAGTTTATCTCTTTTTTAGTTTCTGCTTTGGATTCCATGTCTTATCCTCTCTGATGAGGTAAAACAGGCTGGAATTGATTCTTTTGAGTGTTTGACGTTGATGTCTTCTTATGGGTTTTTGTCTTTTACTAGAAGAAATGTTTTATATCTGTTTCTAAAGTTTAATTTTTCATGTTAGTCCTAATTTCTTTTTGGTTTTGTAACTTCATCATTTTTGAGGCAATGTCATCTATCTTGCTAATTTAACCGCACTTTATTTTATAGCAAAAGGCTGTGGTTATTATCTTTAGATCTGGATTGCTCTGTTGATGGGTCAAAGAGAGTTTTTGCTTGTTAGTTATAATTTGGTGATGGTTTTTATGATTTGTTTTAAACGAAGTCTATCATTTGGACTTAGCATTTCAATTTTATTTGTTGCTTCTGATTCTCCTAATACTCTATTTGGTTTTTGGATTCATGTTCTTAGCAGTTATTTCTGAGTATTTTTGTTTCCTCATCTCCTAAAAGATTTGAGGTTTAGTTTATTAAATCATGAAAAAAGAAGAGGTTTCAAGCTATGCTAATAAGTGAGATATACTTCCTTGGTCTGAATTCCAGAAGCCTGATAACCCAACTTGGAATTAGTGAGATTCGTGGTATTTTCATGAGTCAATTAAAGGCTCGAGTAGGTGTAGAAATAATTTGACGTTATATGAAAGCATAAATCTTTTATTTTAACACGAACATGACTTGAGTCAAGAAAGGTGAATCACTCCAAAGTTAGTCATTTTAACTTAATGAGTTTAAGTACTTAAAGGGTTAAGTCATTGGTCTACCTGTTGTCAGTCCTCCCTGGAAATGGAAGAACTTCAATCTTTTGAATTAGTTTTGATGTATTTGTGTTCAAGTTTAGCAGTTAAGTCTTTTGCCCATAAAGAATGGATGCACTCATTATATTTAACAGTATACTAACTTCTTGTTTGCTTGGGGTTGAGTTCATTAAGGTTATATTTTTTCCATTCCTCAATGTAAAATCTTACCTTCAGAGGTCCGAGGATTTCCAAAATGTAGAATTGCTTTGGGAATAATAGGCTTCTGTTCGGAATTCAGTTGTCTCCCAAAATGGATGTTGGACTGCCGAGTGGTTGGGCAATCTGGGAAAAGAGTGATAACAGGTTTTAGCTGTTATCATCTTATTATCCCACTTGATAATGAGAAGAAAATGCAGTTGCTTCAGATTGATAGAATCACAAATCTATTTGTGAGCTGAGAAACGAGATAAATTGATCTATTTTGGAATTTGCCTTTCTAACAGAATCCCTGACTGACTTATGTTGGAGTAGTTTTCAATACTGCCAGTGAAGGTTGGGTGAACTCAAAATGTTTCTTATCAACCAAACCTATATTCTAAATTTCTAGTTCTCATTGGACATGACATTTTCTTTCTTATTTGCTTGCTTGCACACTAGTATGTACTCTTTATAGGATATATGTGGTGGTCAAATTCATTTTCGATTTCCGTTGCATTTACGAACATTGGTGGTTAACTTTTTGCAGAGTGTAAGTTCTTAAATTTTGATATGTTTGTTCTCATTTGCAGATTGGACATGACCTTTTCTTTCTTATTTGCTTGCTTGTACACTAGTATGTACTCTTTATACGATATCTGTCGTGTTCAAATTCATTTTCGATTTCCGTTGCATTTATGAACATTTGTGGTTAACTTTTTGCAGATTGTAAGTTCTTAAATTTTGATATGTTTGTTCATCCCGGTGATCATTTTAAGTAATTGAAAATAAAGGCTAATATCTATAAAATATACCAATTCCAGCCAAAAAAGGGACAAGGAAAGACAATCTTGGATTTTTCCCAACTTTTTCAGTCCAT
This sequence comes from Litsea cubeba, assembly GCA_012931725.1. NCBI lineage: Eukaryota > Viridiplantae > Streptophyta > Magnoliopsida > Laurales > Lauraceae > Litsea > Litsea cubeba. The sequence continues at coordinate 28,927,979 of CM022954.1, read as the reverse complement.
AAATGATTCATTTTTATTAACTTTATTTTCTTTTCCATTTTCCCTGTCTCTTCTTTGAATTGATCAATATTCTCTTGGTTTACAATCCTCAGTACCTTCGTGTAGCAGCATTCATCAGTTAATGGATCTTTGACTCAATGATTTTTTCCTTGATGCCATTGATCGTTCTTGGAATCCCTAAGTCCTAACCATGTTTCTCTTTCAAAGTCTAATCTCTCATTCCTGACATGACCTGATCTGTGCTCTGATACCGTGAAACCTTACAATAAGGTTCTATTTTTCCATGCGTATTTTTATTTTTGTCGGCAAAGATTAGATAAATCATTTCCACAAATTTATTTTCCAATATATTTTGGAAATTATTTTTGCCGGCGCATAATTTGCGCCGGGATTGTTATTCTTAATTTTATTTTTGCCTTTTTCCACTACAAGAAAAATCATTTTTCGCGACAAATATTCCGCAACGTTTTAAGATTTTGTCACTAAATGTTGTTATTAGCGACAAATATTCCTTTATTTTTTGTTTGTAGGGATATGCAGCTTGGGAGTTTGCAAAACAGGGTGTTAAGCCAGGCGAGCTGGCCATCATATCAAAAGAGGTGGTATAGTCAGATTTCCTTTATAACCACTGAGACTTGTTTTTGAAAGTGCATATAGTTTTTATATCTTGTGGAAGCGAAAAAGTGCATATAGTTTTTATATCTTGTGGAAGTGAAGCATAAACAATCATTTTCAGTTGTGTTAGTGAAACTACTCTACAGCATAGTACGTGTATTCACTCCTAGGGCTGTCCTGCATTATTCACTCTAAATCCATGAACTTTATTGGAAGATCAGGCTTGCATGAAAAGTAGTTTCATTGTGAAGAAGATGTTCAATTGCTAATTCTTTCTTGTGATGTTGGACTAGTATGCTTTGAGACATGTTCCTTTTGCAGTGTGCATGTATGTGTTTTTCTATTTTTGGATTTTAGTAAATTATTGTTACAATTTTACAGGCAGATTTGAGTTTCTGCCCTTTTATTGTTGACTGTAACTCTTTACTACACAAAGAGGTCGTGTATTTTGTCTTCAATATGTGCAAATATTAAAGAAGTGGACACCACATCACATTTGTTGGTTCATGTATGGTAGTAGTCAAATTAAGAAGATTTGCTTGTTTAAGAAGACTGAAACAAACTTTTGTTCGGGGAAAAGGTTGAAAAGCAAACCCATGTTGTTCAGATGAAATCCTCACCAACATTGAGATTGTTGTAATGTATGGATTGGATCTTTTCAAGAATTGTTGGCATGGTATTTATTTCATATTTTGATTGCTACTCTAGTTACAAATTAATCTGTATGAAAACTTTCTTTATTTGCAAGGAAATTTTATTTTGGGAATGCTGTGGAGAGATCACCATCACTTCTAGGTGGATGAGCTGGAATGTACTCCATGAATTTCTTTGTGGTGGGGTTGGTTTTGGTGGTAGGATTTGGGTTTGGAGGGTGGGCAAGTATGCTCAACTTCATTCAGTAAGCGAACACTTTTACTAGTGAAGGTGTGTCTCTTTTACTAGTGTTGTATTTGATTATTCGGCTGGTTGTTGTATCCCCGGGTTGTGGGGTGTTTGAATATGTTTGGCAGAATTTATGGTTATTCGTTCCTCTCATCATTTGGACTTTTGTATGAATATTAGAAATCACGATGGCCTATATGTAAAAAAAAAAAAGAGGACACATAAATCACATCAGAGGGCGCCTCCTTCCTACCCAATACCATAATCAGTGATTGCACAGATACTGATTTGGGCTAAAACATCTTTTTTTATAAGAATTTTGAATTCTAAGATATTGTGCACAGTGAAGAGGATACCTACTGATCTGCCATTACATTCAAACTACTTGTTATTTAGGGTACATGTTTTGTACCTCTCAAAGTGCTCTTAGTGTAAGGCACAAACTACTTACTAAGGACAAGTATGATACTAGTTTACTGCTGCAATATAATTTGGTGAGGGCCTGGTGCAATAGATCTTTCCTCTTTATGTGTATACATTAATTGATTTTGTTTGTATTTCGCATTCTGTTTCAGGTTATTGACCAAGTTGTGTAAATATTCTGCCATAAACGTTAAATAACTTGAACATGGGGATGTTATCTTTCCTTCTTGGTATACTAGTCTTGGCAGTGGATGCAAATGCTAGGAATTGTGGTGATTAAGAAAATTGGTGAGAAAATTAATTAAGAACGCTTTTTGTATTATCTTACCTGTGATGTGCACATATACTCCAAGCAAAAGGCAGTGGATCAGGAACATGAAATGTTGATTTTGTAGTATGTGTATCAGGTGACAGTAATAGAAGTAGTATATAAATTAAGTATTTTTAGTGAAATTACAATCTCACAGGTGGTGCTCATTTATTTAATGGAATTCATTTATTTTTTTCCATGGATTTAAGGACGAGTCTTCATTTATTTAATGGAATTCATGCTCTAGATGATAGTTTTGAGGTCATGTCTCTTGTTTGTTTTGATTGACAGATGCATAGCTGCTCAATCTTTGATAATGTGAGTAGCAATCTAGTATTTTATTTACAATTGTAAATTGTTTGTTTCCCAGGGAGATTGATTTTTTGCACTTTTTTAGTAGATCAAACCCAAAATGTGGAGTTCTAAAATCACTGCCGGACGTGTACATAAACTGCAATGGATGTATACATATGCCGGACGTGTTCGTTTCGTCATGATTGAAGATATGGAGTTTTTGAGATGATTTGGGCATATAGCTTTTGTCAATCTCTGCTTCCCCAGATTCTAGTAAGCAACGTTGACGATGCTATGTTTGTAGTGTGGAAGATTTAAATGGTTGATCCTTTTCATGTATTCTTTTTCCTTATGATTCAATGATGACACGACAACGATGGAGTTTACTTTCATGTAATGGTAGGTACCTTTGCGAATAAATCTTAATGGAAGAAGACGAAAAGTGTGTGAATCTTGTAAATGAAACAAACAAGAATTCCCTCATTGTTTTGGTATTGATTTGAATGAATGATCCTTTTCATGTATTTTTTTTCCCATGGCCTATCTAGCTTGTATAGACTGCAAGTCCAGTGTTTTTGTTTTTAACTGCAGGTTCAGTGTTTATTTGCAGATTCGGTTTACATTTTTTATTTTAGTTTATTAATTTGTATTTGTAGCAATAAAAAAAATATGGATTTAATTTTTATTAATTAAAAAATAATTAATTTTTTTTATATAAAAAAACAATTAAGGCGCGCCTTGCGAGCCGTAAATTAAAACTCGCCAATTCTTTAATGGCCTGCATTTGCAAGTCGTAAAAATATATATACTCAATTACGGCTTGCATTTGGAGCCGTTAATCAGATTGTACACAACCAATTTATAGCTCACAATGCAAGCTGTGTAAAACATTTTTCATTTTAAGTATTCACGGCGTACTACGTGTGCCATAAACTTAAGCACACCAATGCTTTAACGGCACTCAGTTTGCGTCGTAAAAGTTTAGCATTTACGGCTTGCTTAATAGGCCATAAATCTGGTCCAAAAAGTCCTAACAACATCATTTTCGGCGTGCATTGATCCTACTTACGGCCTGTATATGCACGCTGTAAATAGTTCAAACCTTTTACGGCAGGCGCTTTTACAGCACGACCCCCGTGAGCCGTAAACATACATTTACGGCGCGCATTTCACGCTGTAAAAGCCCTGAAATGGTGTAGTGACTCCAGCTTCCTACTGCCAAGAACCAAGAGAATAAACTCCTAAGAGCTGCGGCTTCTAATGCGCACAGTCTTATCTCATCTTATCAGCTGCATAGCCTCTCATTCTACGCCAAATGCTATGTTGGGGGGACCGATAAACCAGACAAGCTGGCTCGAGAGACCTCAACTGGATAGGGAAGAAGCAGAAGAACCTCTCATCTTCGTCTTAACGTCAGATAGTGCCATAGCAGGGACTCCCACTATCATATCAAGGGAGGGGTTACCAGGTGGAGAGCGTGAGCCCATCTATTTACATAGCCTGCTATTTTATTGCCCTACTTATTTCTTTTCTGGTAGCTAGTCAGTCTATGGGTCTTTGTGGGCTTCCCCCAAGCCAGGATTGAATCTCTTTCTTCGCCCCCTAGCAGCACTATTCCATTAGCTACTTACTGTTGGATACCGCGATCACTGAGAGGGGGGGGGGGGGGGGGGGGGGGGGGGGGGTGAATCAGTGATTTCTAAAAACAGGTCCAATTCAACAACAAAACAAGTCAAATCACACTATGACACCAGATTTAACGTGGTTCACCGAAAGGCTACGTCCACGGTTCAAAGACTGTCCGAACACCAATCCGGGACAGATCTGAATCTTATTTAGTCGCACCAACGACAAAGAGCACCAACCCTTAGTTTCAGATAGCACCAACTATCTAGGAAGCACCGACTCCCTTTACAATTTATCTGCACCCACAGATAGGATCACCAACCCTAAACACCAAGCACCAACTTGATGTAAGAACAGAATAGAAGATTAATTCTGTCTACAGCCCTTCCCCTCTACAATTCTCTCTCTCTCAATCCCTTACAAATTGAAATCTAAAGCATAAAAGAGAGACACTTAACTCATGGACGAATCACCATCTTCTAGAGCATAATCTCGTCCACAATTGCTGTAGAAAACGTCTGATAATGCAGCAACACAGCAACACAGCACCAGCACTCTTCTTCTCTCCAAAACTCTCTCTATTACTCTTCTCTTCTGGTGTCTCTTCTGATGTGTTTATGAACGACCCAAGCATGCCTTTATATAGGTTTTAATAACCCTTAATTGTATTCAAAACAGGCTACAATTCGTTTAGAAAGATTCCCAAACGAAATAGATAACTGTGCTGAATTTTCGTGCAAAACTTCTAATTCTGCGCAACTCTGGTTCCCGTGCTCGGTCGACATCATGGCTTGCTCGGTCGACCGAAGACACTGACTGGAAAACAGACAATTTCGAGCTCGGTCGACATCCTGGGGTCCCGGTCGACCGAAGACACACTGTGTCACGAAAATAACTGAGAGCTACCTGAAACTGTTTTCTGCAAGTTTCTTCTTGCTCGGTCGACCGCATGAAGAGCCCGGTCGACCGCGTGCTCTGCATCAGGAATTCTTAATTCCTGGCTGTTTCAATTCTGTTTCTTCTTTTCAGCTCTATCAATACCAGCTTATTAACATCATGTTTGTGACAATGTGTTGACAAGAATTCCAACTCAAATCAATACTTGAGATACTAATTCTTCAATTCAACAAAAGACTTCTCAAGTCATCTCAAATTCCAACAATCTCCCCCTTTGGAATTGTTGGCAACACTATTGGAACTTCAACACTTTCAACTCCAGCTTGCAGCTCTTCCAAGTTCTTTTCAACACTCACTTGGAACCAATTCTGAAATTCTGAAATAACAATCATGCACTGTCACAATCTCCCCCTAGCTTTCATAGCATAACATCTCTCCTTGCTATCTGTAAGACCCCGACCCCCAATTCCTCTGTTTAGTATTGTTTTAATCGTGGTTTAGCTTTTTAAGCAATATTTGAGTTGGTTTAACTTTGTTTTGAGTTTGACTAGATTTTTCCATAGCCTTTGAGATTTTGAGGACCGTTGACTTTGGTTTGACCCGGTTTATATGATATGTATTTTTATGAGAAATTACTTTTGATTTCAAAAAAATTCTAATTTTGGTGTATTTTGACTCATTTTAGGAAGTTTAACAACTTTCATGTTTTGACCATTTTGATTTGATGATAAAAAAAAAATGCGTTTTTCGAGGAAAAAGGGCAAAAACTGACTTTTTCACATTAAATCTGTCCATGAATTTCGAAAATTTCAGAAATTGGGGAAAGTATACTTTTTGGAAAATAGAAATTTTTCTGATCAATTTTGTCTTCTTCGTCGATCTCGTCCGGGACCCACAAATGACTGATCCAGCCATGTCAAGTTTGAGACCAAATGGGACCCACTTCCCCACTTAAAACTAAACCAACGTGGGTTCTCTTCTACCCTTCCATTTTTCCCTACTACAGCAGCTAAGAGAGCTCTTTCTTCTTCTCCATTACAGCCACCTTCTCTCCTTTGCATGTTGAACTTCCTTGGCCAAAATGAAGATTTGAGTGCACCAATCTCTCCCTCATCACCTAAGCTTTCTATTGATACCATTTTCAAGGGATTTCAGCTGGACCCATCTTCCTCACCAAACATTTCTTGCTGATCTCTGCACTTTCAGGTGAGGCTTGGCTTTCTCCTCCTAGCCTTGGGTTCTTTAGACCCTTTTGAAGCTTTTTAGCATGCATGCAAGGTGGTTCTTGAAGAACCCCTTTTATTTCAAAAATCTGGATTTCTTTTGAGTGGGTTTTTCCATGGTTTTTGTAGCTTGGAGTTGGGCTGAGGGAAGAGATTTCTGGGAGGAAACCTTAGATCCTTTTGGAGTGGAGGCAAGTGAATAAATGGATTGGAATGCATGCTTTTGAATCTTGTCTATTTATAAATTCCGATTTGAAAATTTGGTTCATTTGAATGATTGTTTTAGCCATGTAAGGTCTGATTTACAGAAGTTTTCTAGCATTAAAATTTAGTTCAGTCTTGTTAAATGATTTTGTTTATATTAGCATGAAGGTTTTTGATGTTTGCTAATGTTTATAATGCTAGAAAACCATCTCTAAATCTCTGTTTTTCATCTTAGTTAAGGTCTGAAATTCTGTAGCAAATTTGTGCATAGAATTGCCATCTTGGATTTCTTTTGTATTTTCCTATGATTAGTGCTTAATCTCTATATTAAGCTTATGCATGGAATGAGACTTTTTATATGATGTTGAATGGAAATTGGAATGAGAATGAACATTGAAAAACTCAGAAGAAAGGAAAAATGCAAAACAAAAAAAAAAGGAAGGAAACTGGGCGTGCAGCAACCTAATTCCAGCTGCTGGAAGGGTCCGCTCGAGCGGACTCAAGCCCGCTCGAGCAGGCCCAGTCACTGCCTCATTGATTTTCAGGGCCCCTTTTTAATGATTTTCTTATACAATTGGGCTGATTTAAAAAACCTGTTTTGTGGGTCATTAAAGGTTCAGTTTTGGGCTGTTTTAAAGTTTGTTTTGTGGGCCATCTTAGGTTCAGTTTTGGGTTGATTTAAAGTCTGTTTTGTGGGCCTGGTTCAGGTTGGTTTTGAGCTGATTTAAAGTCTGTTTTGTGGGCCATTCAAGGTTGTTTTTGGGCTGTTTTAAAACTGTTTTGTGGGCCTGATTCAAGATCAACTTCTGGGCTATTTTGAGACCTAAGATTGGACTGTTTTATGGCCTGAATTTCGGGCTACTTTAAGGACTGTTTTATGGGCCTGTTCAGGTTAGTTTTGGGTTCTTTTAAAAATCAGTTTTTGTGGGCCATTTAAGGTCTAGTTTGGATTCTTCTAAAAATCAGTTTTGTGGGCCATTAAAGGTCTAGTTTGGGTTGTTCAAAAAAAAAATCAATTTTGTGGGCCATTCAAAGATTTGTTTTGGGCTGTTTTTAAGAATTGTTTTGTAGGCCATTCAAAGATTAGTTTTGAGACTGTTTTAAAGTATGTTTGTGGGCAATTCAAGTTCGGTTTTGGGCTGTTTTCAGGACCTGTTTTGTAGGTCATTCAAAGATTAGTTTTGGATTGATTTTTAAGAATTTGTTTGTGGGCTACTCAAGGATTATTTTGGACTTGGATTAAGGCCAGCTATGGGCCTGTTTTAAAGAGATTTGGGATTTCTTGTAACACTTGGAAAATTTGTGAAATGGGAATGGGGTCATTGTGAGAATGAATGTATGTGGAATTACCCGGGAATCGTCTGAGTCTCAATGCGCACTTTATCATTTAAATATTGTGGATTTTCATTGGCATCAAACGCGCTCTTTATTAATCAATGTTTAAAGGTTAAATGTGCATTGAGATGGTTCCTTGGTAAGTCATTAAGTCATTCTCCACTGTCCATCCCATTTCAAGTCAGAAAAATGTATTTGTATTTGTATTTGTATTTGTATTTGTTTTCTTTGGTGAACTAATTTAAATAGCATCGATGATTTGTTATAAAATCATGTGGTTTTCCACGTTCGAAAGGATTGACCGTATGATTTTATACAAATCACCTTGATGCGTATTTGGACGGTTTACCATAGATATTCGTATGTTTTCTCCGATTCGATTTGAAAAGAGATTGGAGTATGTTTGTCACATTCGGGATTTCTTCGATGAGATTATTGTTTTGATAAGACTAGTATTTGAAAATAAAACCTCGAGGCAAGACGGGGCCAGAGCTTTGTAGTGCGAGCCCATGAGCCAAAGAGGCTATGATTCCGAAAACAAAACCCCGAGGCAAGACGGGGCCAGAGCTATGTGGTGTGAGCCCCTGAGCCAAAGGGATTAGTATTATGTTAGATTTGTATCGGTTTGAGTTTGAAAACTAAAGGCACCACTAGGCTTAGGTCACCTTGTCGGGCTGATCACCCGGCTTGGGATCTTTAATCTGTCCGCCAGCTGCAGCTTGGATTCTGTCTGTACCGACCATGGCAACGGTTCTATCTGCCGGTCCCATTTGTATGGCTACGGTTCTGATACTTTTGATCTGCCGGTCCCATTTGTATGGCTACGGTTCTGATCCTATTTTTAGTACCACGTTCAGTGGCTACGCTCTGTCTGCTCTTATTACTTCGGTAATAGGAGGATTTAGCTATTTGTGGTCGCCAAGGTTTTATCTGCACATTACTCTATTTTATGATTCTTGTGGGTTATGCTCTTTATGTTTAGATTTGGTTAATGTTTACGATATCAATCATTTATCATATTGTCGCTATTATTCAGGATTTGAAATGTATTTCCGACGATTAAATGTTTGATGCAGGCTTTTATCTTTTCGAGATATTCGTACATCTGATATTGTTCTTTTACTTGTTTTGATATTTATGTTCGGTCTTTCGATCATTTTAGCATGCTTTATTGTCATTATTGTTTAGCCTATTTATTCGATTTTTCGATGATTTCATCAGGCTTTACGAGTGTGCTTTGCTTTCATATTATTTGTTTATTTGCTTGCCAGACCGTCGTGTCTGACCCTTATTTGTTTGGTGCCAGATTCCGCTCTTTTTGTTTTTAGGTGTTTGATCAGAGGAGGCGGTGGGACCGCCGGTCTGACGTGAGAGGCTGCCCATTGATATCATCTAGATGTCAAGTTTGGCACCGGAGTTCGTATCAAATCTTTGAGGGTAGTATCTCTATTAGTTGGATATTGTTGTATGGCTTTATCAGCCTTTTTCTTTGGGTTTGTAATTAAGACATTTGTTAATTGTAACTTGAATATGTGGGAATTAATTAGTCTTGTTACTACCAGCTCAGTGTGTTCTGATATATGATTTATGCCAGTCTGCTTATATGATGGCTTTATGGAATTGGTTGCGTGCGACACGGAACCCGATGGCCACGGATTCCGGGTCGTAACACCATGTTTAGCTTCCGCGAAAAATATACTCTGATTGTGTTGGAATGTGATTATCCTCATTCACGCGGATCTTGGGAAAGATAACAAAAAGTTTCAAATTTATTCCAAAATTTCGCACCCCGAGGTCGGATCACTGCAGGGCCCGGTTTCGGGGCGTGACACTATCATAGCATAACATCTCTTCTTGCTATCATAACATCTCTCCCTGCTATCATAACATCTCTCCCCCTTTGACAACAAGTCCAAAGGGACCAAACCGAGGAGCGAATAGGATTTTCAATGAATGCATTGCTCCCCCTTTCAAGCACAACTCCTACGGTTTAGGAGAGTGAGTAACTCCTAACTTTTTCCGGAGATACTCGAAGACTTCCTTTGGCAGAGGTTTCGTGAAAATATCAGCCACTTGCTCAGTTGTTGGAACATACTCCAACTTGACCTCTCCATCAGCAACTTTATCTTTAAGAAAATGATAACGAATTGCTACATGCTTTGTTCGAGAGTGCTGAACAGGATTCTTAGATATATGAATTGCACTCGTGTTGTCACATAGGATCGGCGTAGGATCCGTTGTAGGAACTCCTAGATCAGAGAGCATTTGCCGCATCCATAACACTTGCGTACAACAAGTTGCCGCTGCAATATATTCCGCTTCCGCTGTCGAAAGGGATACTGAGTCTTGCTTCTTACTATGCCAAGCAACTAATCTTTCTCCAAGATAAAATGCGCCGCCGCTAGTACTCTTGTGATCATCTACGCATCCAGCCCAATCGGCATCAGAATATGCAACAAGAGTGAAGGATTTGCCTTTGGGATACCAGATACTAAGCTCCATAGTACCTTTCAGATATCGAAAGATTCTTTTCACTGCTGTAAGGTGCGTTTCAGTTGGTGCTGCTTGAAAACGTGCAACCATACATACTGCTTGTAGAAGATCTGGTCTTGTAGCAGTCAAGTAGAGCAAGCTTCCTATCATAGAGCGATAGGTGGTATGATCAACGGACGAGGCCTTATCATCTTTGCTAAGCTTCGTGTTTGTTGACATTGGTGTGCTCACTGGCTTGCTGTCTTCCATATTAAATCGCTTCAGCATTTCCTTGATGTATTTCATCTGTGATATGAAGATACCATGTTTCAGCTGCTAAACTTGTAAACCAAGAAAGAACTTTAGTTCTCCAAGCATTGACATCTCAAATTCTTTCTTCATCTCTTCTGCAAAATTCCTGCACATCTCCTCATCATTGCCACCAAAGATATGTCATCAACATAAACAATGACAACCAGCTGTTTGCTTAACTCAGTTTTGACATACAGATTGCTATCAACAAGTCCTTTTCCAAAACCGATCTTGCGGAGATAGAGATCCAGCCTTGCATACCATGCCCTTGGCGCTTGTTTCAGCCCATAAAGAGCCTTATTCAACTTGCACACTAGATCTGAATTTTTGCTGATGAGAAAACCATCAGGTTGCTCAATGTAGACCTCTTCTTCAAGTAAACCATTCAAGAAAGCAGACTTTACGTCCATCTGAAATACCTTGAAGGTTTTGTATGCTGCCAATGCAAGAAACATTCGAATAGCTTCCAGACGAGCCACCGGTGCAAAGGTCTCTTCAAAATCTATGCCTTCAACTTGAGCATAGCCTTTACAAACCAACCTTGCTTTGTTTCTAATGACTTGACCATCTTCATTCAGCTTATTTCGAAAGACCCATTTAGTGCCAATAACATTCTTATCAGTAGGTCTAGGAACAAGTTCCCATGTGGAGTTCTTCTCAATTTGCTCCAACTCCTCATGCATAGCTTTCAACCAACTTTCATCGAGACTGGCTTTAGCCACAGTCTTGGGTTCAATGGTGGACACAAGTGAGTAATTGCTAACTACACTTTGTCTAGTTTGAACGCCTGCCTTAGGATCTCCAATGATTTGATCCTTAGGGTGTTGCTCTACCCAAGTGCTGTGCTTCTTAGGTGTAGAATCTTCTGAGTCATCCTTTGATTTCTCAGAATCATTAGATTCAGCCATCTCATCATCAATCTCACTCGAGTCCTCATAAACTGGACTGTCATTATGATTTGCATTCTTTGGTTCAATATTCTCATCTATTCTCACATCAGCACTTTCTATGATTTTTCTGGTTCTTTTGTTAAGACACCTATATGCCTTGCTAGTAGAGGAGTAACCCAGAAATATACCTTCGTCAGCTCTTTCTTCAAATTTGCCCGGATTTTGTTCGAGCCTCTTGATGTAACACTTGCTGCCGAAGACTTTGAAGTGCTTGACTGTTGCTTTTCTTCCAAACCATAGCTCATAGGGAGTTTTGTCTTCATGTGGCCTGATCAAGCATCGGTTTTGAATGTATACAGCCGTATGAATTGCCTCTTTCCAATACTTGTCAGCCATCTTGCTTTCACTTAGCATCGTACGAGCCATCTCTTGTACGGTGCGATTCTTCCGTTCCACAACTCCATTTTGCTGTGGAGTTCTAGGGGCTGAGTACTGTCTTTGAATGCCATGATGTTCACAATATTTAGTGAACTCTTCAGATGTGAACTCGCCTCCACGATCAGACCTTAAAATCTTGATACGTTTTTCCAATTGATTTTCAACCTGTGCTTTAAACACTTTAAAACGATCAAGTGCTTGATGCTTATGCTTAAGAAACAATACCCATGTCATACGAGTATAATCATCAATGCATAACATGAAATACTTATCTCCATTAGTGCTTTGAGTTCGCATTGGTCCACAGAGATCAGTGTGCACTAGTTCAAGAGGTTTCTTGGAATGATGCTCCTTTGACTTGAACATAACCCTCGTTTGCTTTCCCTTTTGGCAAGAGTCGCAAATGGGATTGGAAGGCTTTTCAACTTTAGACATGCCTCTTACAGCCTTTGAATTACAAATCTTTGACATGTTGTCAAAGCTTAGATGCCCAAGGCGTTTGTGCCACAACCAACTTTCCTCTGTCCGACTCATCAAGCAGGTCTTTTCAGCTCCATCTGACAATGTATAGAGATTTCCAGCAGTTCTTGATCCAGTTGCCACTGTTTTCCCGTTGCTACTCTTCTTGATGGCAAACCCATTCTTTGTGAAGATAACTTCGTGACCCTTGTCACAGATCTGGCTCACACTAAGCAGGTTGTGTCTCAATCCAGACACATATAAGACTTCTTCAGATCTGATCTTGTTTGCCATAAGCTGAATAACACCTTTTCCGCAGATTTTGGCACCATTATTGTTGCCAAACTTCACTGAACCGCCTTCATAGTGCTGTAATTTGATGAATTTCTCTTTATCACCAGTCATATGGCTTGAACAACCACTATCAAGGACCCATGGTGCTGTCTTCTTTTGTGCATTGAATGCCGTTTGCACAATGAGAGATTCTTTGAGACTTTCTGCACTTTGCTTTGCTCTCCAAGCCTTGACTAACTTGGGTTTCTTTTCAACTTGAAATTTGTTAGCAATATGCAACCTACAATCCCTAGCCAAGTGTCCATAATTATGACACATATAGCACTCAATTTTGTGGCTACTTAGGATTGAAAAAGGATTCCTAGTCACAAATGGGCTGTTTCTTACATAGAATTTGCAATCAGCTCTTTTATGTCCAAACATATTACAATGAAAGCAATAACCATAGAATTTGTATCTTCTTTGTGGCTGGTTAGTCTTCATTACCTTTCTAACAAGAATGGACTTCTTTCTAGGTTGAGTGGGCTTCATAGAGTTAGAAGGTGCAGTGACTTGCTTCACAAGCTCTTTCTTTTTAGGAGGTGCAATCTTAGAGGATTCTCCTTTCTCAAATCCTAGACCAAATCTGAAGTGGGCTGGTCTTTGAACTTTCAGTAGTTCATTGAGTTTCATAGTCCCTTCAATCGCTTGGAGCGCTTTGAGTTTTTTGCTATTTTCCAAATTTTCAGCCTTTGCTCTAGCGATCTCAGTTTCAAGTTTCATAGCCTCTTCCTTTTTGATACTTATTTGGTTTTCAAGGACTTCTACCATTCTTTTATATTCTTCTACTTGAGTTTTCAAAGAAATAATTGAACTTTCAGATTCATGGAGAAGTTTCAGATTTTTCTTACTTGATTTGCGTTCCATGCTTAGCTCCTCAAGTGCGGCTATGAGTTCCTCTTCAAGATTGACTTCAGCCTCCTCATCCTCTTCAGGATCTAGCTCTTCTTCTTCTTCAACAGTGACCATGAAGAGAGCTTCGGTTGATTCATCATCGTCTGAAGATTCAGACGTGCTGTCATCTTGTTGACATAGAAAGTTTTTAGCTTTGCCCCTCTTTCTGAAATTTCTCTTTCCTTTACTCTTTTCAGCATAAGAGTCATTATCATTGTCTTCTTTTAGGGGACACTTCGCAGCAAAGTGACCAATACCTCCACAATTGAAGCATTTAAAGGGTAGCTTCCCTTTGTACTTGCCATTGCTACCTTTCTTCAATTTTCTAACAAATTGAGCCTCAAGCTCATCATCATCAGAATCAACATCATGATCAGCAGTCTCTTTTGCCTTTTTCTGAACTTTGAAGGCCGCTTCTTTATCAGATGAAGACGTTTTTCCTATGCGCATCTCATAGGCAGTTAGAGAACCATGTAATTCATCCATGGAAAATGCATTCAGATCTTTGGCTTCTTCAATGGCTGAGACTTTTGAATCAAACCGGGGAAGAAGAGATCTTAGAACCTTTTTGACGATGACCGGCTCTTTAATCTCCTCCCCTAGTCCACGAATGTCATTCGCGACTTCATTCACTCGTTGCATATACGAGTCAACATTCTCGCTTTCCTCCATGCGAAGAGACTCGAATTGAGAGCGATGAGTTTGCAATTTGGCTTCTTTAATCTTCTCATCACCTTCATGAATGCTTTGCAACTTGTCCCAAATTTCCTTGGCTGTTTTGCATGCAATTACTTTGACAAGCTCGCTGTCCACAAGGCCACTAAAGAGTGCATTCTGCGCCTTGGAGTCGTTGTCTGCCAACTTCTTCGATGCTGTATCATTGGGTACAGTGGCAGCATTGTAACCGGCTCTGACAGCCTCCCAAACATCATAGCCAAGAGATTTGATGAAGGCTTGCATCCTAATCTTCCAGAAAGAGTAATTAGAACCATCAAACAGAGGTGCTTTCATATTCCCTGTATTTACTGCCATGTGATTTGACAAGAGATCACCCTTAGCGTATTAAACTGATCAAGGGAACCTCGCTCTGATACCAATTGTTGGATACCGCGATCACTGAGAGGGGGGGGTGAATCAGTGATTTCTAAAAACAGGTCCAATTCAACAACAAAACAAGTCAAATCACACTATGACACCAGATTTAACGTGGTTCACCGAAAGGCTACGTCCACGGTTCAAAGACTGTCCGAACACCAATCCGGGACAGATCTGAATCTTATTTAGTCGCACCAACGACAAAGAGCACCAACCCTTAGTTTCAGATAGCACCAACTATCTAGGAAGCACCGACTCCCTTTACAATTTATCTGCACCCACAGATAGGATCACCAAACCCTAAACACCAAGCACCAACTTGATGTAAGAACAGAATAGAAGATTAATTCTGTCTACAGCCCTTCCCCTCTACAATTCTCTCTCTCTCAATCCCTTACAAATTGAAATCTAAAGCATAAAAGAGAGACACTTAACTCATGGACGAATCACCATCTTCTAGAGCATAATCTCGTCCACAATTGCTGTAGAAAACGTCTGATAATGCAGCAACACAGCAACACAGCACCAGCACTCTTCTTCTCTCCAAAACTCTCTCTATTACTCTTCTCTTCTGGTGTCTCTTCTGATGTGTTTATGAACGACCCAAGCATGCCTTTATATAGGTTTTAATAACCCTTAATTGTATTCAAAACGGGCTACAATTCGTTTAGAAAGATTCCCAAACGAAATAGATAACTGTGCTGAATTTTCGTGCAAAACTTCTAATTCTGCGCAACTCTGGTTCCCGTGCTCGGTCGACATCATGGCTTGCTCGGTCGACCGAAGACACTGACTGGAAAACAGACAATTTCGAGCTCGGTCGACATCCTGGGGTCCCGGTCGACCGAAGACACACTGTGTCACGAAAATAACTGAGAGCTACCTGAAACTGTTTTCTGCAGGTTTCTTCTTGCTCGGTCGACCGCATGAAGAGCCCGGTCGACCGCGTGCTCTGCATCAGGAATTCTTAATTCCTGGCTGTTTCAATTCTGTTTCTTCTTTTCAGCTCTATCAATACCAGCTTATTAACATCATGTTTGTGACAATGTGTTGACAAGAATTCCAACTCAAATCAATACTTGAGATACTAATTCTTCAATTCAACAAAAGACTTCTCAAGTCATCTCAAATTCCAACACTTACTTAAGGTAGCTTGCTCATGAATAAGAACTTCTTGGTATAAGCGGAACACTATTGCGACCGATTCTACGATACATACGCTAATGGAGACAGAGAATAAGAGGCAAAAGGACTATAAGTTTTCCCTCATGCTATGGATGTGGGAGCATCACAAAGCTAATAATAGGGATCACTACAGGCAAGACTGGCGTAGGCATCTTTCACTACGTAGCGCTTCCAAAGCTGGATCTATCTCTTCCTCCGAACTATGATAGGAATGAGGCAAAGAGGCACTCTGTCTGTAACTCACACTACTTACTATCTTTGGAATAACGATTTATAAGGGGAGCGGAAGTGACTTTAAGGAATGGGGGCTCGCTCTGCTTGTTCCTGGATGCTCTTTGTTTGAAGATTCTGCTTTTCTTTTTCAGAAGAATGGCTATGGGTTAGAGAGAGATCTATGAACAAGAGAGATCCCCTGTTATAACTTATGCTCCGGGGTGGTGAGACTTACTATCTTTGGAACTATAGGGGGCTGTATTGGCGAGATCCGACAGCTGACACCGAGGGACCTGACCTGCGTGAATGACACTAAACTTTATTTTGAACTCCCATACATACAATACTAGGGGGCTACTCTTCTTTTTTGACCGTACTATCTTATCTCTGATAAGAAGATAGGAGTGCTTCCCTTGGTGGATACTACGGTCTATTGGTGGGGAGGTCGCGCTACGGATCCGTTCCGGTTCATTGGCACCTACCTGTGCTGGAGGCAGAATAAAATGATTTTCCGGTGGACAGCTACCTTCTTCCCAAATGACTATAGGAGCAGGAGCTGGAGGTGCATTGTGTGCCTGCTGCACTGGTATAGTAGGAACTGAGAAGTCTTCCTTGAATCACTTAGATTATATATGGCAATCAGAGGATTTATTTCGGAAGGGGTGCCTGCTATACCTGGTCCAGTCTTAGTTCTATATCCTGAAGATTATGTGGACTGGGAATGAATGGGACGCTAGAATTGGGATATCGCTACCTGTCCCCGCTTGCTTATCCTTCCTTCGCTTCAGAGTACTCTTGGGCGAGCTGCAATGATGGAGATGGTGCGGCCTTTCCCCTGTTGTTTATGTGGAACTGAGGCACTCTCTTAAAACTAGCTACGACTGCTGCTGTGTGAAAACTACTGTTTGAAGTTGCGATGAATTAGGGTGAGAAAAGTGGCCTATCGTATTTAGAATTGAACTGATGTCTTCATCGCTATCTTAAATCCCAGTTATAAGAAGGAATTCCTCTCGATTTCCGATCTATCGTAGTAAGAGTTCTGCCCCTTCTGCTGCAAGTGAGTCGTCACTGAAAGAGTTCAACAAGTCTTTCCCTCTTGTGAGGATGGTAGCTTGACTTCCTAAAAGACAAGGAAAGCTGCTTTTTCAAGTGTCAGCTATCTCTATTTCCCACTAAATGAAACCAACTACCGGCACGTTCGACTGATAGAACGGCTCTTCTTTCTTTGTTTCGACTACAAGGAGTCGACCTCCCTGGCTCAGGTGCTAATAGGGTGGGAAGCCCAGGACTCCCTGCTACCGTGGAATCCGCTCTTTACCTTCAATGGGACTAATTGAAAGCGCCTCTACCTTATTAGTACACTGTCCTAAGGTAAACTCCCTACTGCAGTTCCACCTGTGCTACCGGAGGCTCTGGGGAAGTCGGAAAAATAGAGGGTTGCCCTAATCTGAAACCCGATAAGACTGCAGGGAGCTAGCGAGGGAGTGCATCTAATGGTAGAGCCGGCTATCTGCTCAGTAATGTCGACTATATGAGTTCCGATGAAAGACCTTAGGTCCGCCTTGTTTAAAGAATCCCTGATCTCGATTTGTTGTGGATTGGAGCTAATGGAAGAACCGAATGTCTGGCTATTCTAGAGGTAGCTAAGACGTAATGAAGCCCCCCCCTGTCTTCAATTAGCCTGCCTCTCCCATAAGCTTATGTAACGTAGTCTACTCAATACACGATATTGAAGACTAAGCATCTTTCTATGTCCCGCGGGAATTGGACACTCATCAGGTAATTCGGGAAGTCTAACTAATTGAAAGCGCCTAACCTTGTAGGCTGTTAGAAGCTCACCATTTGAAGCCGACTAATGGTTGTGTGACTAACGCCGCTACCTTGGGTATAGCAGCAGCTTCTTCCCCTTTCGGTACAAGAAGGGCGATCTCTTTCTCCAGACTACGGGAATCCTAGCTACTAGACCCGTATACTTCTGAACATTTTCCGCTTATCTCTACTCTACTTCACTCTTAACTCGTTTCCGAAAACCTCCATGCAAGGATATTCCCGAAAAATCAGAGCCCTCTTAGGGCCTTTTTGTTTAAGGGCTGCTCGCCTAAAATGGCGGGATCAAAGAACTTATTGAGATGGATAGTGACTTATGTAGTAGTCGGCCCCTCGTTTTGTGAACGCTCTCTATACAAGTTCTCGGCTAAATGCTTCTGACCCCCGATATAGCTGGCAAATCTAGGAATTGAAATGACGTGGTGTTGTTTTATCAATGTCAGGATGTCCCAAAGATTGAATCTAGGACTACCTAATTGCTTCAAAGATCGCTGACATGGCCATTTATTTTCCAACCGGAGAATCAGTAGCTAATGGAATCTGGCTTCTAGTCGCAGAGCTGAGGATAGATAGAAAAGGCAAGGAAGCTAGGAAGACGGACAAGAAGTCTCACTCCTATCCTGCCTATGCTGCCTCCTTCCTTCCCCCTCTATGGGTAGCTAGTGAAAGTCCCTACTCTATTC
Source organism: Litsea cubeba (assembly GCA_012931725.1). Taxonomy (NCBI): domain Eukaryota; kingdom Viridiplantae; phylum Streptophyta; class Magnoliopsida; order Laurales; family Lauraceae; genus Litsea; species Litsea cubeba. The sequence continues at coordinate 28,909,369 of CM022954.1, read as the reverse complement.
CTTCCTAAGGTTAGGTTTTGATTCCTTAGAGAGGCTTCTACTCCTTCTTTTCTACCCCAAGAGCGGGAATGCATATATAGTAGAATTGGTTGCCGCTGTTCTTTTGAAGGTTATACCGGACAATCTTTGATGTCTTGTTTTTCCATCTTCCTATCGTCCTGTCTGTATGTTAATATCAATATGGAATGGCTTAGGATCCCTTCTTTCTAGCCATCTCTTTCCAGTAGTCTGTAGCTTTCCTTCCTTTAATTGCCTGCAAGTTGTTCCAAGGTGGCTATCTGGCTTTCATGGATGTTCCTAAGGCTTTGAACAAAACAGGATAGATTATAACCAATTATATCGATCAAGCCTGTAGCTAATGGCATGTGGCTTTGGGTGCTTCCCCCAAGCTAGGATAGAGAGTGTCTTACCTTTAGGACTTACCCGGATCTTCCTTAATTAACTGTGAGTGGAATAAGGCGAGTGCTCCGATCTACGACCACCCTCCTCGCTATAGGTACGAGCGTACCTTCTTCTGTCTTGCTATTGATTAGCTGATCTACGACCACCCTCCTGTCTAGAGTGAGGTTTTGATTCTTCTAGTCTTGTTGTTCCCTGTATGTTTATAACAATCAGGAATGCCTAGCTGTAGTTTATGTCCTTCTATAGGGATGTAGCTTTGGATGCTAGTCGAAGAGCTGGTGTCGAGGTACCTACCCAGGGTTTCCACTATTCCCCTTCGTCAGGGGATGACGTGGGTGCCCACTTGGAAGGCTTTGCCGACGTTCAAGCAGATGAATGTTGAACTAGGTAAACATGCTCGCGCGATGGGCTGGAGAGTGCACAAGAATGTGCGCTCTTGCTTCCCCGCTTTAATGTTCGAGATGTCTGCCTACACCTTTCTCCTGGAGTTTTGCAAAAAAAAGGGAGAGCAGTGGTCAACAGGTTGTCTGTGGCCTGAAAGGGTAAGGTTTGCTTTAGACCCGAACGTATGTTTACTGGTGTTGATTTAGACACCTTTGAACGCACGGTTGGTCCTGTCTTACCGAACCATCGCCAATTAGGGCTTGCACCGATGTGCGGCCGACTGGGTCAGGTAATTGAGTGAGGGAGGGGGTAAGAGGAAGATATTCGCTATCGGGAACTATATCAATCAGCGGCTCCTGAAGCCTGTCCACGACTGGCTTATGGATGTTCTTGTTGGGATTCCTATGGATGGAACTTTCCACCAGGAACAGCCGCTTGATCGGTTAGTGGGCGAACAGGTCTGTTACAGTTTCGATTTGAAGAGTGCCACTGATAGGTGGCCCCTTATCTTCTTGTTCGAGGTGTTTCAGTACTTGTTCGATCGGTCGTTTGCTTCGGCTGTCGTGAATTCAGCCTTAGCCTGTAACATCTTTGAGGTGCCCTTCGTAAGGAAAAGGCATTCCTCAGTGACATTTACAGCTGGACAACCGCTCGGGTACTACTCTTCTTGGCCTTTGTTCGCTCTCACCCACCATGTATTGGTGTGGTGGTGTGCGGAACAAGTACATCCAGGTCGCCGCTTCGACAGGTACGCAGTACTTGGCGATGATGTCGTGATCGCGGATCACGGCGTGGCCATGGTGTATGAGCAGGCTCTGTCTCGTCTCGGTGTGAGAATTAGTTACCAAAAGTCTCTAATCTCACACTCTGGCGCTGCGGAGTTTGCCAAGAGATTCCGTGTAAAGGGCTTGACTACAGATTTATCACCTGTGTAAGTCCGTAGTCTATTGAACACCTACCATCCATACGGTCTGATGGCGGTGGACTCTAAATATCATATTAAGCGGTTCACCACGTTAGCTCGGGTGGGTGGTGCAGGGTTCCGGAATCTTGCTCGCCTTGATCATCATCGAAGTAAACACTTTGAGAGGATCTGGGCGATGCGCGCCAAGCTCTCTTCCGAGTCCGGTTCTTTGGAGCTGTGGCTGGGTCGAGGACTCCCTCTGAACCCGTATCTCCGAGGTTTGCTTATTTCAATCCTTAGGGTTGAAATGCGTCCCAAGGAGCTGCGCTTTATTCCGGATGAATTGTTTATCGTTGAGAAAGTCAAAGACTTTCTTGAATGGTCTACACTTCGATCCTGGGTTCGAGAGTGGCTAAAATATTGCCATTGGTACTACGGTACCGCTATGCAACCTGATGTCAAGCTTGACAGTTTCCTTGATGCACCCGTCGTTAACCGAAATTGGAAACTGGATCAGAAAGATGAAAATCTTATCCGGTTCGGTCTTTTATGGAAGTTGTACGACGTTGTGGGTCAAAGAGGTGTGTTTTACAGGCCTCCGATCCTAGAAGACACATCCGAACAGTTTACTGTTCCATGGCTGTTAGGTGGGGTCTCTGGTACTGACTTTCTGGTCCTTGCTCGAGGTGTTATCCAACCTCGGGCGGGTAAGGGGATCATTGCCCCGGGTGTCAATTTTGACTTCCCTTGGCAAGATCCTACAATTACGACCATCCGGTATAAGACTTTAAGCGTTGGGGGGGGGATGATGCTCCTACTTCTAGTGAGAGTTCCCTCGGGCGGAGTTCTTCTAAATATAGAAAGACGGGCTATTCTGTGCCCAAAAGCACTTATAGTTATAGCACTAAAAGGGCCAGACTCTAACTAAGAGAATTCCTACATAGGAAATGCCACACTGCCTGCCTCACATACTGGATAGGAAAGACCGGCCCCTTCTTCTGCCATTAAGAAAGAAGAAAGTCCAGGGGAAAGAGTGAATCGTCGGAATACTGGGACCGGATAGCAAGATCGGGAGGGTTGAGTTTCACAGGCTATTCGGGATCGGCTGGTGGCGAGGAAGGAATGGATACGAACAAACAAATGCAGGGCGTCGGAGAAAACAAGCGGTTGAAGAATTCGATCAATGGAAAACCAACTCGACAGCCCCGACATCGATAGCAGCAGGAGATCAAAAGGAAGGATCAGTCGCCAACCGTCATTAGTGTTGGAAATAGGGTGGGCCTCTAGGATAGGTTTCAAAAACTTTTGACCCACTTGACGCAGGGATCAACTATCCATAAGGCTACAAAACCCAATCCAAGATCTATGTCCTCAATCTCAGTCATCATGATCAGTAAAACAATTTATCTAGAAGATAAAAACAGCAACATATAAGCAACAAATAAATCTACAACATGCATGGAAGTAGATTATACCTTTGGAGCTCGGTTGTGCTCTAATGGAGGAGTTGCGTCTTTCTTTGATGATGAAACGCTTTCACTAATCAAATAGGGATCTCCAAGACCTCTTGATCTTCCACGCTATGACCCGTATCAGATTCTCCTTTTCTCAAGAAGATGGTGGGATCTCCAAGAGAAAACTACTAGGAACTCTAGGGAGGAACTAGAAAGAGAACTAGAAGAGGGAGAGGAGGAAGAGCATGTGCAACTATTGCACTAGGGAGGCTTAGGCGTGAATCCCAATGTGGATTTATGCATGGAACGTCCAAGGCATCCTCCCCTCTTATTTATAGCCTTTTCAAGTTGCCTCCTCTTTGCTAATTATAATAGAAGTCTTACTTCCACAATAATTAGTAACTTACCATATCATAATTAGAAGTCTCACTTCAAATATGATTAGTATCTTTCTAATTCCTTTCTAATTAAAATAGAAGTCTCACTTCTACTAAAATTAGTAAGTCTACTATTACCACTATTAGAAGTCTCACTTCTACTAGAAATAGTAACTTTCCTTTTAGAGTTCAACTAGAATTGGATACTTTCTAATAATTGGGCTAGCGTGGGGACCACTAGGGATTCCTTAGAAAGCTGGCTCCAACTGGGACACGCGACCCCACAACTCATGTGTAATCCGGGCCCACAGTTAATTGCAAATAACTCCACTATATAAATGCAATTGAACTCCAGTCTTAGGAATATTACATAGAAGACCCTAAACTTCCACATTACCACAAGTAGACCCCTTCTATCAATATCCATGGATCAATTGGACCTGTCTTCCAAGATAGATCCATATCTTATTATCCTTGAGCCCCAATTAATTATAATGATCAATAGGTACCTTTCCAATTAACTCTTAATCGGAATGGGTGCGCACTTACCAATGATAAATCCATTAATTGGCACAAGGGGATATTAGAGATAGATTCCATCTTGACTATTGAATGTTCCCACAGCTCTACTACCACGTACCCAAATCACCGAGGTGTTGACCTACAGTTGGCCTCACTCATTGGTGACTCAAAGCAAATGAATAGATAGAAACTTGAGTTCATTAATGTCTCAGGATTGAGAGCCTATTGCTAGGGAATTATGAGAGCAGACCTTAAAATAAAGACAGTGTTTATAAGGTGTTTCTCATGGTCCTTCAATACATCCAATGTACCAACACAATGATCCAGAATCTTCCATTCTGATGATCGAGACAAATCACACTATCTCATAGTGATCAAAGTGCTGCAACCTTGTCAGTATGAGATGTCCAGTCTCATCACTGGTTGTGAATATATTTTAAGTATAAGATTTGTCATACATGTCTCCCGTATGTGGATCTCATCCATACACATGTATTACATCTAATATACTTGTGGACCCCGGTTCATCTCATGAACCATCATGTCATTCGTATTGGTTATGTGCAAGTATATAATAAATCACCATTCATCTCATGAAAGGAAAGCATGAATATACTGATAAATAAAGAAATTAATCAATTTATTATATCATCTACTGGATTGAGTCCATAAAACTAACAATTAGATAGGGGCAATCGTTAATGTAGGTTGTCTCCTGGGAAGGAAACCGAACTAAGATTATGCCCGCTCGCGGATCAAGGGCTGCGGACAACTAGTTATAAGATCTTATTGATTGGCCGGGGACCTAGACGACTATTTAGTGTTAGGAATGTTGTGTATTGCAATTTGATGGATGCATATCATTTTAATCATCATTTGATTTCTCACACTTGCATTATTTTAGAAAACATTGAAATCTTATTTTATCCATGCATTGTTTTTAAAATATGGTAAAACTCATGTTTTATGCATGAATTGGTTTTAATTTTGGATGCAATTGATTTTGTAAAAGGAATTTCAAAATTCAAGCCTAGCCAATGATTTAAAGTTTCAAATGATTTTTGGCTTTTTATGTTTCATGATTTTAAAATACTTAGAATGATTTAAAATCATGTTTCCAAGCTTGATTTAATGGCCCAAAGATCCCACAAAGAAATCTCTTAAATATGCAAAAAATGGGATTTTTGTTCCTTGGGCTCGGGTCGACCCGCAGTGTGGTCGGTCGACCGAACCCATGCCTTCGGTCGACCGAAGACACTGTGGGTCAACCGAGAAAGTGTCCGTTGAGCATTTTTCAAACGGTCTGATTTTTGACCGTTGAGGGTCGGTCGACCGAGCCAAGCTGGGGGTCGACCGAGGACACGCAGGAACTCAACTTTTGAGTATAAAAAGGGGTTCATTCCCATTGAAAAAGGGTTGAACATTTTGGAGCTTCTAAGCACTTCTTGGAGGTGTTTGAAGAGAAGATAAAGGGGATGAACCAAGGGGATTAAGAAGGCCATTAAGGAAGCTAAAGCTTGGATCATGAAGTTAAATCTCCAAGTAAGCTTTGCTTAATTTAATCATATGTTTCATGCTTGGTTTTAAATCTTTGGTAAATGTTTTTAGCATGATAACTATGATGAAATGAATTCATTACTTCCATTCAATCTTTGATATTAAGTTGTAATGAATTCTTTTTCTTTGATTCAAACTTAGTTTAGTTTTAAACTTTGTTAAACATGTTATGTTTAAAACTTTGATTTCTTTATAACATGTTAATTTAACTTGTTTGAATCATCATTGTTGTTTTCAATCTTTTTAAAACCTTTGTTAAATCTTGTTTTTGAAAACAACACTACAAATGCATCACATGTTTAAGCCAAATTAATTTCATACAACTTGTGAGCCTTTATTTTTTAAATCATCAACAAGTTAGTATTTGTTCATGTGATTTGCATTTAAACTTCAATCAATTCTTTCTATGTGCTTTAATCTTTGAATTGCTTTGAGCATATAGTCATTGGACTTCACTTTTTAAACTTGATTGAAGTTGTCACACACACACCTCATTAGCATACATCTTTGCACTCATTAGTGTGTTGTGTGAGTTTAGTTTTCACTTTCAAATTAGCCTATTAAAGAGGCATTGTAATTGTGCTTTAATTGTAATCTCTTAGAGTGTTCTTTGGAAGACACTTTCTTTGAGAAATCATTTCTTTGTAAGGTTATTGCTTAGCCATATAAAAGCATTGTGTAAGGGTTGTTGTTTAGCCTAGAAAAACATCATTGTAAAGGTTATTGCTTATCCTTGGAAAGCATATTGTAGAGGTTATTGCTTAGCCTTTTGAAAAGCACAATAGTGGAAATCCGGTGGGGTGTTGGATACACAAGCCGGTAGTGGATGTAGGCATTGAGGCCGAACCACTATAAATATTGTGTTGTGGTGCATGCTCTTGCGATGATTGTATGTATTTAGCTTCCGCATTGTGCTTGTTATCATCACTAGTGACTAGTTAGTTTATAGAAAATTAAAATTGGTCATAGTTAGTCACTATTAGTAGCTCACCCTATTCACCCCCCCTCTAGGGTTAGGATCCCAAGGACTTTCATTTAGTAGGGTAGGGAAAGTGAATGGAAGGGATTTACTGCTCTGCTCTTCGGTATAGTCTTTAGGCAGGTGGGATTGAAGACCACAGGTAGGGGAATAGGGATTAGTTTCCTCTAATCCTTCTTGCTCTTTCCACTGCAAGGGAGACAGGCTACCCCTTTCTAGGTAGACTTATCTCCTAGGAAGAACTTCCTGTTCTGATTGAAGATCTCCTCCTCAATCCGTTTGCCGGGCCTGGTCCAGGTTCGGGTGGGAATGCTCGCTAGGGAATAGAATCCTTTTTTCAGGCAGGTAGGTCAAGTTTCCCTGCTCCTTCATCATCGGCTTTAAGGGGTGGTGGGGAATCGGGTACTGGCAATCCTAGAGGAGATTCGAGAGAAGTAGGAGAGGAGAGGGTAGGGGTGGACATTCGACTATTCCCTTATCGGCTTGGGCTATCTCTTCTCGGCAAGCGAAGGGAAGCGTGCCCCCGGATAGGGGCGATTCGAGTCATCGATGAAATCCCCACCCATCAGTCTCGTATACACTTAGAGGGGTCCGTTCGGATGCGTCGGAACCCCAACATTGATTTATCAATTCAAATTTTGAAGGCGGTAGGTGGGCTTGCGGAATCAGAAAGAAGTTAGTCGGGTAGTGCGCATGAAGGAATGGTTCCCTCTCCGGCTGCCCTTATCTATCTCAGACGGGGGGCTGTAATGAGATAAATGACTTTCCCTTTAGAGTCAGGTTCCTCCACGGCAGGTGATAGGTTCAAATGATCCCCAGCCTATTACTTTTAATGCAAAGGACTCCCCTATCCATATTATAGAGGGGGATGGTGGCAGAGAAGAGAGAGGTAGCCCGACCACTTCCAAAAGCAGGTAGGGAATCCGCAGAAAGAGATATGGGGCCATCTAACCCAAACCATTGGTATGCCAATACAGAATCCAATCTCTGACTCCCAGATAAAGAGGAAGGAGTCGTATTGAGAAGTTGTTCAGTCGATCGTCCCATTCATTTGATAGGCGGCCGTGGGCCGGCATGTGGGATCGAGAAGTGCGGGCGTCTGGGTCCGAGGTGGGAGATGCAGCTGGCGATAGACTTTCCAATCGAACATGCTTCGGGCGGTTCCTTACTCCCATCTGAGAGAGATACGGCATTTCTTTCATATTCTCTTTCCGAGGTGGGACAACCGGTAGTACGATTCAAGGGAAGCGCAACGTCCACCACAGTCGAATTCAATAGCGAGAAGGGCGGCGAGTCAAGGGATAGAAGCAGGCATCGTACGAAAGGAAAGTCTCTAATGTACGAATGAGCCACCTAACGCGGTAGGGGAAAGAGAGGTAGCGGGTGATCGAAGTACAGTTTCTTCGCCGGATTCAGAGAGAGAAATAGTTGAATCAGGGGGGGGGGGACAAAAAGTTTTCGGGATGACTAAGCTAGTCGAGCGCATACAGTATGTCTTTCATCAGCTTCTGGAACGGCAGTAGGATCAGAAAGAGTCGAAGGAGACGGTTCGGGCGCAGGCGGGGATGGGTTTTCTGTCCAACCACAATCGGATTACAGCATTCCCTGACTCGACGAACCATCTGGTTGCCTCATAAAATCCCCTTCCCGGCGAATCGGGTAGGGCTAGAAGGGATGGTAGGTCAGCGGCTTCATTCAGCAGCGGATAGAAAGGCGGGCTAGCTGGCAGCATCGAATCATGGGCTCTCAGCCCCTCCCCGATCAAGAATAGTGGGATCTCTTTGACTGCTTCACCGTACCGGTTGATTAGTCGATTCCCCGGGGTCGAAAGGTAGGAGCATCGGATTCTCGGTCGGCTTCAAGGAGTGGGGCAGGGGAAAGGAAGACTTTTACTGCTAGGGTAGCTGGGCCAACCGCTAATAGATCAAATTCGGAGGGGGTGAACGCCATCTAATCCGAATGGTAAGTTTGGAGCAATCGATTCTTTCTCATGTACGGCTAAGCCTTGCAGGTAATTTCAGTCTGGACCCCCGAGTGATGGTAAAGCGCAGTCAGCCGAGACCCCTGGCAGAGGAAAGAGTCTTGAGGAGTCCAACGTTCGGCCAGGCATAATTATTCGTGCCCACTAATCGGTTTACTCGCCCGCCACCCACCAATCGAATTCCCGTCTCTCTCCTTTTTCTATTTCTTTCATCTACTAGCTGAGATCGGTATCACGTTTTCAGATCCATCCCATCCTTCCGGCTAGCCAACCACTTCTCGACTCGTAGTTCCTATCCCCGGCTAGGGACATTGAATCAGCTAGGAGATCTGTTTCCGGTTCCCATCCATAGGAGAGTGACGGATAAGGGGGCGCTAAGGATGAGGGAATCAACACAACAAACGGAGCTTGACTATAGTAGCAACATCGTCGATCATGAAACATCATCAATCATGACATCTCGGGCGTTTCTTCGAAGGAGCCTCATCCCCTCCCCCTTAATGAAATAGTAATATTCCATCAAACATCCATAATAGGCAAAGTAATAGGGAGATGTTTCAACAACATGTGAACTTCTTGCAACAAATACATTCTTTGTCACAGGATCATTATCTCCTCTATCATTCGGCCTGTGAAAATTCCTTTTGCAGAAGTGGCATCTAATTCTTGCCTCTTCACACCTGGTACACATGCATATGCTTTACTTGCAAATATCTCGAAGTGACCGCTACCCCCCATTGGTCATAAGGAGTAAGCGCTTCAGTAGGAACTCTATTCGAAGCATAAGTGATAGTATTAATAGCTCCAGCCCACTAATACTTAGGATAGTTTAGAGCGAGCAACATGGAATGGACCAGTGAGATCACTATGAATCCACTCAGGGGGACAGCTCTCCAACTACATCCTTTGGGAAAGGAGGACCAATGCATTTCACCTTTAATGCAATCATCACAAGAGGGAGAGTTCTTTGCTTCGTTCGGGTGAACCAAGCACAACACCTTATGCATATCACTAATTCTTTCCATCTCGATGTCCTCTTATGCCATAACTTCGTAGCATTCTCGATATGAGTCGAGAAACTCAAGTTCTTGGCCCTATTTCGGTTGGGCACATACAAGCTTACTAAATTCCCTGTGCTAAGGTTTCTCCATGCGCATCTCAAATCCATTCGCCATTAATTCCTTTGAAGAATGATTCGTACCCCCCAACTAGTCGTATGGGGTGAGTTGGGAGCATGACAAAAGAAAGATTATTCTTTGGCCAATAACACATCATGAATAACAAGTTCGTTCATTGTACCTTACCTAATGTTTGTTGCCATATAAGAGCCTCAGCCTCTATGCATGAATCATCACGAGATATACTATGGATCGCTAGTTGGGGTGGGCAGACCATTTATGATCGAGTGAGGCTTACAACTAAAGGTGCAGGTTTGATAGGGAATGAGCGGATGGCGGAGGGACGCAAGTGACTCGAGGGTCTCGTGGTGAAGCGGTCCAAGATCATTACAAGCGGGGCCTACCCGGGTGCCGAAAGCAGAATCTCGACATTTTATCCGCGGTATTGTACCATTCCAATTCGTAGGATCTTGACATCTAAGTTGCTGGATTGTCTCATTCGCAGGTCGTTCTATGGGAGCCATCATATCATACCACGACTATTATGTACTCCCTCTAAATAGAACTACCGAATCGTTTTTTTCTGCGATAGTTTGAGCCGTGGTCAAGCTTTCCGCCAACTTGAGCGTATATAATAATAATACAAATAAATCACCCTTTTCCGGAAGAAGAATTTGTTGAGCCCCCTTCTAACACAATCAGAGGAAGCGAAAGCTCACTCGACCCTTGATCCTAACCCTCGGAAGCGAAGACGAAAGAAGAAGAGGTGCCGCTCAAAGGAGAAATGCTGCCGGAAGAAGAGGAAATAAGACTCGAGTTTCTGAAAATGTTTTAAGAGGGAGAAGTTCATCCCATTTCATTTAGGCGAGAGGGAGGAAGAGGAAAATTCAGAAAAAAAAGAGAAAAGAGATAGAAAAGAAGAAGATTGAATAGATTATCCCGAACCTGCCTCCGCCGCCGTCGCACGAACCATTTACGATGGCCGCGTCTGGGTGGATTATATCATCACCATTCCTGTTAGTTTTATGGACTCAATTCAGTAGATGATATAATAAATTGATTAATTTCTTTATTTATCAGTATATTCATGCTTACCTTTCACAAGATGAATGGTGATTTATTATATACTTGCACATAACCAATGCGAATGACATGATGGTTCATGAGATGAACCGGGGTCCACAAGTATATTAGATGTAACACATGTGTATGGATGAGATCCACATACGGGAGACATGTGTAACAAATCTTATACTCAAATATTTTCACAATCAGTGATGAGACTGAACATCTCATACTGACAAGGTTGCAACACTTTGATGGCTATGAGATAGTGTGATTTGTCTCGATCATCAGAATGGAAGATTCTGGATCATAGTGCTGGTACATTGGATGTATTGAAGGACCATGAGAAGCACCTTATAAACACTGTCTTTACTTCAAGGTCTGCTCTCATAATTCCCTAGCAAGAGGCTCTCAATCCTGAGACATTAATGAACTCAAGTTTCTATCTATTCATTTGCTTTAAGTCACCAATGAGTGAGGCCAACTGTAGGTCAACACCTCGGTGATTTGGGTACGTGGTAGTAGAGCTGTGGGAGCATTCAATGGTCAAGATGGAATCTATCTCTAATATCCCCTTGCGCCAATTAATGGATTTATCATTGGTAAGTGCGCACCCATTCCGATTAAGAGTTAATTGGAAAGATACCTATGATCATTATAATTAATTGGGGCTCAAGGATAATAAGATATGGATCTAGTTTGGAAGACAGGTCCAATTGATCCATGGATATTGATAGAGGGGTCTACTTGTGGTAATGTGGAAGTTTAGGGTCTTCTATGTAATATTCCTAAGACTGGAGTTCAATTGCATTTATATAGTGGAGTTATTTGCAATTAACTGTGGGCCCGGATTACACATGAGATGTGGGGTCGCGTGTCCCAGTTGGAGCCAGCTTTCTGAGGAATCCCTAGTGGTCCCCACGCTAGCCCAATTATTAGAAAGCATCTAATTCCAGTTAAACTCTAAAAGGAAAGTTACTATTTCTATTTGAAGTAAGACTTCTAATAGTGGTAATAGTAGACTTACTAATTTTAGTAGAAGTGAGACTTCTATTTTAATTAGAAAGGAATTGAAAAGTTACTAATCATATTTGAAGTGAGACTTCTAATTATGATATGGTAAGTTACTAATTAATTAATGGAAGTAAGACTTCTATTTTAATTAAGAAGAGATAGTTACTAATTTTTGGAAGTAAGACTTCTAATGGAAATTAGTAAGCATGGCTTGCAAAAGCTATAAATAGAGGAGAGGAGGGCTGGACGTCCCAAGTATGCTCCATACCTAGGGATTCACGCCCAGCCCTTCCTAGTGCAAGTGTTGCACGAGTTCTTTCTCTCTTCCCTCTTTTAGTTCTCTTTCTAGTTCCTCCCTAGAGTTCCTAGTAGTTTTCTCTTGGAGTTCCCACCATCTTCTTGAGAAAAAGGAGAATCTGATACGGGTCATAGCGTGGAAGATCAAGAGGTCTTGGAGATCCCTATTTGATTAGTGAAAGCGTTTCATCATCAAAGAAAGACGCAACTTCTCCATTAGAGCACAACCGAGCTCCAAAGGTATAATCCACTTCCTTGCATGTTGTAGATTATTATGGATGCTTGTTAGTTGCTGTTTCTATGTTATAGATAGATTGTATTTACTGATCATGATGGCTGAGATTGAGGACATAGATCTTGGACTGGGTTTTATAGCTTTCTGGATAATTGATCCCAGCGTCAAGTGGGTCAAAAGTTTTTGAAACCTATCCTAGAGGCCCACCCTATTTCCAACAAATGGTATCAGAGCCTTACCTCATCTCTTATCATGTTAGATCAGTAAGCTTGATCTAATCTTTGCATGAGATGCGAAGAGGATAGATGAAGGGCTATGTACGGATCAGTTTGATGGTTTTGCTTGGATAATTAGTAAATCCATGTTTGGATAGTCACAAAAGGGTTTAACAATGATGGAATGATGGTAGGAAGCCATTGGGAGTCTTCAGAAGAGTTCTGGAGATGTTTGGACACGAAATAGAAAAACCCAACCTGCAGATTTCCGTCAGGTCGGTCGACCGAGCCCTTTGGTCGGTCGACCGAAGACACTGAGGTCGGTCGACCGAACCCTCTAGTAGGTCGACCGAAGACACTAACACAGCAAGATCGCAGTTTTTTTGTTTTTGTTTCGGGCAGCTCGACCCCCGCCGGGGGGACACCCCCGGACCCCCTCTGCGTAGGGCATGAATCATAGTAGTGGCAATATTTGGCATCTTATCATTTCATTGTTGTTTGGTAACCTGGTTTTTTGAGTTGCTTTGCTAGTATGAGATACTAACATGCAGGTTATAATGTTCTCTCCATATGGCCCACAAGTCTTTTACTTTCTTTATAAATGAATGTTTATTTTTGGCAAGTTGTAAAGGGCATCATGGTTTCCTTGGTTTCCCGGTTTAGGACAAGGCATGGTGAGATTCCCTATGAGCCTTTTATTTCCATTAATAGATTATCATGTAAGTCTCATCGTAGAGACATAGGAATTTGTGTAATTTTCTAAATTTGTAAATTCTGGCGATGTCTGAGACAAAGAAGGAAAGTGAAGCTGGACTCCTAATCAAAGAGTTTGAAGATTACCAAAGGTGTTTTGGAGTTTCCCAAAGAGTTTGAGAAATTCCAAATTTTTGGAAAGTCTAGAAGTCCAAGAAGTCTATTCCGCTTGGGCCATGTGGAGGAGAGGACTAGTTTCTAATTTTAGCATTTTCTATTTATAGTTGTACGCTTTATTTAGAATATTTCCAAATCTGATCCAAAGATAGCAAGTTACTAAAATTGGTCAAATCAAATTAATTTTTGGAAAGAGTTCTAATTAGTGTCAATGACCCATGAGATGGACACATTGGTAACACTAATTTAAGAAACTGGACTTTCCTTAAAATAACTTGACTTGGAACCAATTTTAGATCATATCATGAGATGATTTGATGATTCATATATTTATATATGTGGGTCCTAATACCTTAAAAGGAAATCCTCAGTTCTAAAATATTAAGTGGGAGCGGGGCATTTAAATTGAGAAATCCCCATGGTTTTCCACCATAGGTCCATTGTAAGGAAAGTATTAGCCTCGCGCCACCAAGAGAGTGGCCGTTCCCCACGGAGGGCTTTTATTTGTCTTGTTACTAGATATGGATCTCCAATGGATAGTATTGGTGAGACGTGGTGGGGGTTCACTCCCCAAGGAGGAGCTGCCCATCGCGGTTGTCATGCAATATTAGTTGGTGGGTCACACTTAACTAAAATAATGATGTAGTATTCCCAAGGATTTGCCTCATGTATTTTAGAAACCAAAGCTAATCGGGAGTCATACATTATTTGGTATGAGATACCTAGATGATAATGAATGATTGGGGATCAAGGATAGTTAGTCTTAATCTTAGTTTTGACGACTTTGATCCGCACCAATCTATGGGGCATTTGCACTCCCCAAGGAGGCATGCCCTAGGGGATTGGGATTCCGATGTATTCTAAATTCAGTGCTTATAAGGATTCCCATATGAATTTGGTAGAATACTAAATCCTAATGTCATTTATATTCTTTCATTGAATGTATGGTTATATGCTTTAATTTATACAGCATGAATTCGAATACTTTCAATCCACTTGCGACCATCCTCAACCAGAACAAGTTGATGGGATCCAACTATGTAGACTGGAAAAGGAACCTGGATATTATCTTGACAGCTTCAAGTTGCAAATATGTCCTTACTATACCCTCCCTTCCTGAGCCTGAGCCTGATGCACCACAGATTGTGAAAAACTTTTACACCAAGTGGACCAATGACAATGAGAAGGCCAGATGTTTTATTCAGGCATCCATGTCTACTGTTTTACAAGAACAACATCAATCTTAGGGATTTTGTGTATTGCAATTTGATGGATGCATTATCATTTTAGCATCTCATGATTTTTCACACAAGCATTGAGTTAAATATCTTGAAATCTGATTTTCTACATGCATTGTTTTAAAATATTATAAATCTTATAGTTTGTGCATGTTTTGGATTTAAATCTTGGATGCATTTGTTTTTGAAAAGAATTTTTACAAATCAAGCTAGCCTATGTTTTAAAGTTTCAAACTATATTTGGCTTTTTTATGTTTCATGATTTTAAAAGCACTTAGATGATTTAAAATCATGTTTCCAAGCTTGGTTTAGTGGCCCAAAAAATCCCTACATGAAAATACTTTGAAATGTGCAAAAGTTGGGATTTTAGCCACACTGTCGGTTCGCATGTCGGTCAGGTGTCGGCTAACCGACCATGGTTCAGAAGCTGACCGAAAGCCTCTCGGTTAGAATTCCAGAGAGCTGTTTTCTGAAAAAATTTGTACTGTCGGTCAGCTTGTCGGTTCCTGTCGGCTGACCCACACCTGCGCAACGAAAAATTTCTTGACCGTTGGAATCTGACCGTTGAGGTGTCGGTTGACCGACACCAACCTGTGGGTCGACCGACAAGGAGCCGTTGGACCACTTTTTCTATAAAAAGGAACTCATTCCTTAGCCATTTGTGATGATCTTTGAAGCCCTTCTTGAGGTATTTTGAGGCAAAAGAAAGGGGATCAAGCTAAAGAAGGCTAATGGTCATTAAGGAAAGCTAAAGCTTGGATTAATGAAGTTAAACCACCAAGTAAGCTTTGCCTTTTATTAATCATTGTTTTATGCTTTGTTAAACTATTGGTAAATGATTTTAGCATATAAACTATGATGTGTTGAATCCTCTACTTCCTTAATCTTTGATTTAAGTCATAGGATTCTTCACCTTGATTTCAAAACAAGTTTGTTTTATAAACTTTATTAATCATGCATTTGCCAAAATCTTTGATTTCTTTTATGTCATGATTCATTAACTTGTTTTGAATCTTTCCTTGTTGTTTTCATTCATTTAAACCTTTGTTGAATTAGTTTGGTTTTGAAAACAACATTGCACATGCATCACATGTTTAGACTAAATTAATTTCATACAACTTGTGAACCCTTGTTTTTCATAACTTCTACAAGTTTGTATTTGGTACATGTGATTTGCATATTACTTCAATCATATCTTTTTATGTGCATTAAACTTTTAAATGCTTTAGCATAAATTGATTGAGCTTTCATTTTCAACTTGATTGAAGTATTCACACACACACTTCATGAGCATTCATCTTTGCATTACTTAGAGTGTTGTGTGAGTTAGCTTTACACATTCATATTCGCCTATTTAAGAGGAAATTAAATTAAGCTTAAATTGTAATCTCTTAGAGTGTTTTGTGAAGACACTTTCTTTGAGAAATCATTTGCTTGTAAGGTTATTGCTTAGCCATATAAAAGCATTGTGTATAGGTTGTTGTTTAGCCTAGAAAAACAACATTGTAAGGTTATTGCTTATCCTTGGAAAGCATATTGTAGAGGTTATTGCTTAGCCTTTTGAAAAGCATATTAGTGGAAATCCGGTGGGGTGTTGACTCACAAGCCGGTAGTGGATGTAGGCATTGAGGCCGAACCACTATAAATCCTTGTGTAGTGGTGATTGATTTGTGGTGATTGTTTTGTTTAAGCTTCCGCATTTTGTATGTTAATCATCACATGTGACTAGTTAATTGTAAAGAAATTAAAATTGGTCATAATTAGTCATTAAGTGTAGATCACCCTATTCACCCCCCTCTAGGGTTAGGATCCCCAGGACTTTCAATTGGTATCAGAGCAAGGTTACTCCATTTAGGGCTTAAACACCCGGAGTTGATCTTCTCTATCTAGATCCTTGAGTTAGAACCCTAGTAGTGTTTTTCTATGAAAATCATTAGAATGGATTCCACTATGATAGACTTTGTAGATTCTTGTGTAGATTCTTCTAGATCCCTCCTTCTTCCATCTATTGGAGATTCAAACATTGAGTTTAAATTATCTCAACTTGAATCTAAACTTAAATTAAAAGAAGAAGAAATTAATGAAAATGAAGATGACGTTCAACAAGCCTATGATGAATTATGTACATTTTCCTTAGAGCTTGTTAAAAAGAATAAAAGATTACAACAAGAATCTAAAAGTCTAAACCAAGAATTAGTCTCTTCTAAAAATGAACTTAAAGAAAAAGATAAATTAATAAATTGTGTAGAATCTAAGTTCATGATCTCTTTACATAATCTATCTAATATTAAAGATGACATAAGAGAATCAAAGATAGATTGTGATAATCTTAATAAGGAAAATTCTAAACTAAGAGATCAATTAAAAAGGCAAGATAAAAACATTAACAATTTAGAATCCAAGTTAACCATTTCTATGGAAAATTATCTAATGCACAAATTAAGATAAAAACTCTAGAACTTGGATCTAATGTTATCAATGAAGTTAAATTTGAATTAAAACTTGCCCATGAAGAGCTAAACAACTTTAAGGGAATTGAAAATGAATTAACAAAAGTTAAAAATGAAAATTCAACCCTTAAAAATCAAGTCACTCAACTTGAAACCTACAAACAAAAGTATGAGTGCAAATTTACCCATAGTGAAGAAAAATTTAAAAAATTATTTAAATTGGGTAAATCTAAAAGAGATAGGACGGGTCTTGGATTTGATAGGAATATTTTACATGACGCTAAATTCACCAACATATTTATTAAAGGTGAGTCCTCATTCTCTAGCACTCACACTTCCTTGCCCAAAACTAAATGTAATTATTGTGGCATTGAAGGACATTTTAGGTTTGAGTGCAAATCAAGAAGAAGCCACGTGTCTAAAATCATTTTTGAACCAAAGAAAGTAAAATCAAATTCTATGATGGTTAGGACACTAAAAACCAAGGAAGACTCCAAGAAGAATAAACAAGTAAAACCTATTAAAAAGGAGTCTCCTAAAATAGATTCTAAAAAGGTTAAACAAGTTAAACCAACTCTAAAAGAATCTATTAACAAAAAGATTCTCAATCTTCCTCCCATAACTCAACAAATGAAAGAACTTTTGAAGAAAGTTGCAAAGTTAAATCTCAAATTCAAAAGTCAAATAAATGGAGGAAATAAGAAGAAAAGAAAAAGAAACCAATCCCCTAACAAACAAACTCACCAACCTCAAAAGACTAATCACCAATCCAAGCTAAATTTAGTCAAATCTAAATATCAAGTTGATAAGTCTAAGTTAAAAATTTATCAAACCAAATCTCCCATAGTTGGTGAGACATTTAAGATAGACCTCAAAGACCAACCCTCCCAAGACCTTAGGTGGATTCCAAAAGTTATTTACATAGTCAAACCTTAAGGCCTTGGACCTCATTGACCAACCTATGCTTTTTAGTGAAATCTTTTTGTTGGTCATATTGTTGCATTTGCATTTTGTTTCTTTCTTAGTTACATTTATTTAAAATGCAATGTTTCTTGATAATTAATTGATTTTTTCTTCATGAAATTCTCTAGTTACATATCATGGTTTTCAAAATCATTTGATTATAATTTCATCTTTATAGATTTGCTCTCATTTAGATGTATCTCTTGCATTTCTATACATGTTCAATTGATTGTGATTTCAAAAGCTTTTATAGCTAGATTTTTCATAATCGATTGATGTTTTCAAAATCATTTGTTTGGATGTCATAGTTATATTTATTTGATAATCAAATGATTTGAATCAAATTGGATTTTCCATGGTTTTATAAGTTATACCTTCACATGGAAAATTACTTTGAAAAGATCAACTTGTATGTTTTCCAATTAAGTTATATATTTTAAAATGCAAGTTGAAAAAATGTTATCTTCAAAATCATCATCTTCATGCTCATTGTTGGATTTTGTTTATTGAAATGATTTGAAGATTGTATGAATTGAAAATGTTTTTCAAGCTTTGTTAGTTATATTCATTGAAACATTTTCTTTTGAGTATATTTCCTTGTGCTAATTAATATATGTCTTAGAAGGAAATACTTGTTATATGCTATTTGCAACTTTGCTCATTTAGTTTCATTCTTAATGTGCAAAGATCATATAGTTTCTTGTATGGTTGCATTATTAGTTACATTTGTAGAAACCATACTAGAACTCTAAAATCCATCCCTTATACTTACTAGTCAATTTTTTTTTAATGGATGGTTATGATGTTGATTCATGTGTATTTTTTTCTTATTGGTATCTTCTTTATACATGTTTCAACTTCATAGTAGTGTGCTTGATCATACGAGCCTCCTGGAGATCCATTCCTTGTATTTCTTAGTTATATCTATTGTTTGATGGATGTCTTAGTTGTTGAATTCATATGATCTTGACACTTTGAAAATTGCATGTTCTACTAAGTTATATCTTTTATGCAATTTCTCTTGTTCATCACTATGTTCATTAGTCATATCATTAAAAGTGATGAATAATCATTTTATGATGCTTGTTGGGATTTTGTGTTTGTCACATGCTTACTCTTATTCATGTTTCCTATTCAATTGGTAATCAATTGGTATCATTTTCAATTAGTATCTATATCCAATTGGTATCATATCTTGAGTTTGTGACAGACCTTGTGTACATTGGATCGAACTTGATAGTTATATGTCTTTTGTTCCATGTCACATTCCATTAGCATCATAATCTCCATGTTTGCCACCCCTCATGCTCTTATAGGTAAATCACATGACCACCATGTTTATGTTTTCATAATCTTGGTTGGTTAATGGTGAGGTTAGGCTTCATGATTGAACTTCATTTCATTCATCTTGTGCATGATAGTTATATCCAATGATTGTATGAAATGAATTCAAAACTTTCATAGCATAATGATTTTCATAGTTATAATGATTTATGCTATGTTTAGTATATCCTTTTGACCTTGCTCTCTAATTATCCAATAGCTTATCCATCAATTGGTATCTTTTTATTGGTAATTTGATCAATTTGAACTTTATAGTCAATTATCATTATCAATTGGTATCTAATTCTTCTCTTGAAGTTAACCCTCAATTGGTTAAACCATCTTCTTCTTGTACCTATTAGTTAAATCCTTGTCAAAAGTTTGACAAAAGAAGAGTATGGATTGAGGGGGAGTAAATCTTCATAGGAAGCATTAGAGTTGATCAAATTCACCCTTATGGCTCTTGATACCCTTCTAGCCTATCCACCCATGCATGATGACCTGTTATATATTTTATTTCGATTACTTTTGTTAACAGGTGCTACTAAAGGTATTTTCCTTATTTCATGTGTGTAGGTACCCCTCTTCAATTGATACCTTTGCAATTTAATGGCAAAGGGGGAGAATAATATTAAGGGGGAGAAAGTTCTCAAGTTTAATGGCAAAGGGGGAGAAAGAGTATTCAAGCTACCCAAAGGGAGAGAATGCATTGGAAAGAATGCATGGTCATAGGGGGAGAAAATGATAGAAGAAAGAGCTTGGAAGCTAAAGAAGATGCTTGGTCTAATAGAAAGGAAGATGAAGAGAAAGCTTGAAGATTGATCAAGCTCCAAGCATCAAGAAGAATGAAGTTAGTGTTGGAATTTGAGATGACTTGAGGAGTCTTATGAAGCATTGAAGTGTTTAGTATCTCAAGTGATCAATTTATGTTGGAATTATTGTCAACACAATGTCACAAGTGTGGTGTTGATAGTGTGGTATTGATAGAGCTTCAAAGAGAAAACAGACTGACACAGTACAGGAAATCAGTAGTCCTGAAGCAGTGTGGCCGGTCGACCGGGGACCCCATATGGTCGACCGAGCACAGCAGTCATCTGTTTCCACAATGTGTCGCAGGTCGACCGGGCACCCCATGATGTCGACCGAGCACGGGAACCAGAATTGCGCAGAAATAGAAGTTTTGCACGAAAATTCAGGAATCTTATGTATTTCGTTTGGGACTCTTTCTAAACGAATTCTAGCCTAATTTGAACACTCTTAAGGGTTATCATAACCTATATAAAGGCTTGATTGGTTCGTTTTTAAATACACAGAAGAGATAGAAGAGTACAGAATAGAAGAGAGAAGAAAAAGAGAGAGTTTTGGAGAGAAGAAGGAGTTGCTGCTGTGTGTTGTTGTGTGCAGTTGTGTTGCACGTTTCTACAGCAAGTGTGGATGAGAATGTGCTCATGAAGATGGTGATTCGTCCATAAGATAAGTGTCTCTCTGTTTATGCTTTAAATATCAATTTGTAAGGGATTGAGAGAGAGAGATTGTAGAGGGGAAGGGCTGTAGATAAGTTCTCTACTTTAATTCTGTAGAACATCAAGTTGGTGCTTGGTGTTAGGGGTTTGGTGATCCTATCTGTTGGTGCAGATAAATTGTAAAGGGAGTAGGTGCTTCCTAGATAGTTGGTGCTATCTGAAACTAAAGGGAGTCGGTGCTTCCTAGATAGTTGGTGCTATCTGAAACTTAAGGGTTGGTGCTCTTTGTCGTTGGTGCGACTAAATAGATTCAGACCTGTTCCGGATCGGTGTTCGGATAGTCTTTGAACCGTGGACGTAGCCTTTTGGTGAACCACGTTAAATCTGGTGTCCTTGTGTGATTTGATTTGCTTTTGTTGTTAAATTGGACCTGTTTTCGAGGAATCACTGATTCACCCCCCCCCCTCTCAGTGATCGCGATATCTAACAGTTAGAGCCCAAGCTAAAGTGAAGAAGCATCCAAGAAGATTTCAAGGATTGTCCAGCCAAGGAAGAGCTGAAGACTGTGTGAAAATTTAGTGTTGAGCAAAGTTTGCCAACATACGAAGGTTTGCCATCAAATTGCAAAGGGGGAGATTGTTAGGGATTTTGTGTATTGCAATTTGATGGATGCATTATCATTTTAGCATCTCATGATTTTTCACACAAGCATTGAGTTAAATATCTTGAAATCTGATTTTCTACATGCATTGTTTTAAAATATTATAAATCTTATAGTTTGTGCATGTTTTGGATTTAAATCTTGGATGCATTTGTTTTTTAAAAGAATTTTTACAAATCAAGCTAGCCTATGTTTTAAAGTTTCAAACTATATTTGGCTTTTTATGTTTCATGATTTTAAAAGCACTTAGATGATTTAAAATCATGTTTCCAAGCTTGGTTTAGTGGCCCAAAAAATCCCTACATGAAAATACTTTGAAATGTGCAAAAGTTGGGATTTTAGCCACACTGTCGGTTCGCATGTCTGTCAGGTGTCAGCTAACCGACCATGGTTCAGAAGCTGACCGAAAGCCTCTCGGTTAGAATTCCAGAGAGCTGTTTTCTGAAAAAATTTGTACTGTCGGTCAGCTTGTCGGTTCCTGTCGGCTGACCCACACCTGCACAACGAAAAATTTCTTGACCATTGGAATCTGACCGTTGAGGTGTCGGTTGACCGACACCAACCTGTGGGTCGACCGACAAGGAGCCGTTGGACCACTTTTTCTATAAAAAGGAACTCATTCCTTAGCCATTTGTGATGATCTTTGAAGCCCTTCTTGAGGTATTTTGAGGCAAAAGAAAGGGGATCAAGCTAAGGAAGGCTAATGGTCATTAAGGAAAGCTAAAGCTTGGATTAATGAAGTTAAACCACCAAGTAAGCTTTGCCTTTTATTAATCATTGTTTTATGCTTTGTTAAACTATTGGTAAATGATTTTAGCATATAAACTATGATGTGTTGAATCCTCTACTTCCTTAATCTTTGATTTAAGTCATAGGATTCTTCACCTTGATTTCAAAACAAGTTTGTTTTATAAACTTTATTAATCATGCATTTGCCAAAATCTTTGATTTCTTTTATGTCATGATTCATTAACTTGTTTTGAATCTTTCCTTGTTGTTTTCATTCATTTAAACCTTTGTTGAATTAGTTTGGTTTTGAAAACAACATTGCACATGCATCACATGTTTAGACTAAATTAATTTCATACAACTTGTGAACCCTTGTTTTTCATAACTTCTACAAGTTTGTATTTGGTACATGTGATTTGCATATTACTTCAATCATATCTTTTTATGTGCATTAAACTTTTAAATGCTTTTAGCATAAATTGATTGAGCTTTCATTTTCAACTTGATTGAAGTATTCACACACACACTTCATGAGCATTCATCTTTGCATTACTTAGAGTGTTGTGTGAGTTAGCTTTACACATTCATATTCGCCTATTTAAGAGGAAATTAAATTAAGCTTAAATTGTAATCTCTTAGAGTGTTTTGTGAAGACACTTTCTTTGAGAAAGCATTTGCTTGTAAGGTTATTGCTTAGCCATATAAAAGCATTGTGTATAGGTTGTTGTTTAGCCTAGAAAAACAATATTGTAAGGTTATTGCTTATCCTTGGAAAGCATATTGTAGAGGTTATTGCTTAGCCTTTTGAAAAGCATATTAGTGGAAATCCGGTGGGGTGTTGACTCACAAGCCGGTAGTGGATGTAGGCATTGAGGCCGAACCACTATAAATCCTTGTGTAGTGGTGATTGATTTGTGGTGATTGTTTTGTTTAAGCTTCCGCATTTTGTATGTTAATCATCACATGTGACTAGTTAATTGTAAAGAAATTAAAATTGGTCATAATTAGTCATTAAGTGTAGATCACCCTATTCACCCCCCCTCTAGGGTTAGGATCCCCAGGACTTTCAATCAATCCCCAGGTTAGGCCTGCTAGGCAGGTTGCTATAAAAGTGCTGATGGAGACAAAGATGGCTGAGGGAACCCCAGTACAAAAACATTTGTTACAAATGAAGTTGGCATTGAATGAGTTAGATGTACTGGGGATTATGATTGATACAGAATCGCAGATCGACATGATCATTCAATCCCTACTGGACTCATTCAAACATTTTGAGATCAATTATAATAAATTGGAAATGACAATAGCTGAGCTGTCTCGCCAGCTGGTAGTGTTTGAGGAAATCATGAAGAAAAGACCAACTGCCCTCATGACAGAAAAGTCATTTGCTAAGTCTAAGTCGAAAGGCAAAGACCGGGATAGCAAGAAGAAATCAGTCATCAAAGGTCCTAAGGTAGAGTATGGTTCCACTAGTGGTGTGGCCAAGGTCAAGGATAAGGGAGCAAAGTGAAAGTGTTTCCACTGTGGTATGACAGGACATTGGAAGTGGAACTGTCCATGATTTCTGTCAAAGGAAAAGACCTCAGGTATGATTGAGTCATTTGTTTCTGAAGATAGTTTTTCAACTAGTACTTCAGAATCTTGGTTTGTAGACTTTGGTACAACTAATTACATCAGTAATATGTTGTAGGAGTTATAAGTAACCAGGAGGATTAATGACAGGGAAATCAGTATTAACCAGGGATCGGAAGCCAAGGCAGAAGCAGTGTCAGTAGGAGTAGTAACTTAGTTATTTTCAGATATTAAGTTGATTTTTTCAGATACATTATATGTAACGTGTTAAGACGGAATTTTAATTTCTAGTATGATGAATAAGAGTTATTCAGTTACTTTTGGTAATTAAATCGTCTTAAAGAGGAGCGGTACTCTTATATATTCTGACAAGGTAATCAATGGCTTTTATTTGTTAACTCCCACAATGTATGAGATGCATGACACTGATGTTAGACCATCATTAAAGAGGTAGTTACCTTCATCTAATCCAAGAAACTTTTGGCACCCAAGAGGCTAGGTCATATAAACCTAAACAGGATTGACAGGCTAGTGAAAGATGGTATCTTGCCTTCATTGGTGGTAGAACCAATGCCTGTCTGCAAGTCTTGTTTGGAAGGAAAAATGACCAAAAGACCCTTATTCATCTAAGGGCAGAAGGGCCAAAGATTTATTGGAATTAATATATACTGATGTGTATGGACCCATAATATTAGAGTGAGAGATTGATACAGGTATTTCATCACTTTCACCGATGATTACTCGAGATATGAATACATATACCTTATGCACCGCAAGTCCGAGATTTTTGAATAGTTCAAAGAGCTTCGAGCGGAAGCGGAAAAGCAATTAGGTAAAAGTATAAATACTCTTCGATGAGATCGATGAGGCAAATATCTCTCCACTAATTTTATGGGATACTTATCAGAAAATGGGATTTGATCCCAGTAGTCTGCTCCTGGTTTGCCTCAACAGAACGGAGTAGTAGAAAGAAGGAACAAGACTCTTTTAGATATGATCAAGTCTATGATTGAATTTCTACGGATTACCTATATTTTGGGATATGGAAACTGAAATATATATACTAAACCTCATTCCATCTAAGTCTATACTTGAGACTTCCAGGGAGTTATGGACAGGGCGAAAGCGTAGTCTACAACGTTTTTCAGGGTTGTCCGGCACACGTGCTGAAGGATAAGACGGATTAGTTGGAATCGAAGTCGGAAGTATATATGTTTATATTCTAACCCAAAAGGAACTAAAGGTTGGTTGCTCTATAATCCCAGAGAGCAGAAAGTGCTTAGCAGCATCAATGCGGTTTTCTGGAGGGAGAATATAAGATTAACTGGAAATCTTTAGAAATGGTTATCTTGGAAGAAATTCAAGAGAAATCAATTCCAAATCCAAGAATAACCAAACTTTAAGAAAATCCGCCCATACTTGACCCAGTAGTTACACCAGTGCCTTGTCGTAGTGGGAGTATTGTCAGGACCCTTGACAAGTTCTTATTTTTGGGAAAGTCTTACGAGGCAATCCCGGAGGAACCGGAACAAGATCCCTGTAACTATGATAAAGCAGTTAATGACATAGTTTCGGGACGTTGGTTAGATGCTATGAAAACTGAGGAGGAGTCTTTGTACTCTAATCAGGTTTGGATACTTGTGGACTTGCCTGCCAATAGCAAACCTATTGGGTGCAAGTGAGTCTACAAGAGAAAAGGAGAGCCAGATGGAAGAGTTCCATCTGGATACTCTTATCCATTGCGGTTCATCTCGGTGACGAGATTTGGAAAATGGATGTCAAGACAGCGTCTCATGACGACAATCTTGAGGAAGACATCTATATGATGCAGCCAGATGGTTTTATAGCTGATAACCAAGTGCAAAGAGTTTGCAGGCTGCATAAGTCCATTTATGGATTAAAGCAGGTATCCCGAAATAGGAACATCCGTTTTGACAAGGAAATCAAGTCACTTGATTTTTGTCAGTATCCGGATAAGTCATGTGTGTACATGAAAAGTCAAGAAGGCAGGGCAGTTTTTTCTGGTATTCTATGTTGACGACATCATTCTCCTATGGAGTGACATAAGGATATCGTCAACAGTAAAAGT
Source organism: Litsea cubeba (assembly GCA_012931725.1). Lineage (NCBI taxonomy): Eukaryota > Viridiplantae > Streptophyta > Magnoliopsida > Laurales > Lauraceae > Litsea > Litsea cubeba. Next base: position 28,883,507 of record CM022954.1, on the reverse strand, counting down.
TTTGGTTGGCTAAGACTTTTGATAATAAAGGACTTTGGAGAAGCCAGGTACATCCTAGGGATAAATTTCCATTCAGACTGGAAAAATAGGATGATAGGCTTATCCCAATGATGTGTACATAGATAAGGTTCTGGTACGGTAAGCTATGCTTTGTACTAGACTGGGATATCTATCACGCAGTACGCCTAGTCAGCAGATATAAGTCTAGCCCAGGTCCTTATCATTGAACTACTGTAAGATGTGTTCTTGAATACTTGAGAAGAACTAGAGATCACATGTTGAGTTACAGCAGTAATGAGTTGATTCCAGTCGGTTACATAGATACTGACTTCTAGTCAATTCAGGATTCCAGGAAATCAACTTCTGGGTATGTGCTTATGTTGTAGCAGCTTGAGAAGTAGCTAAGGTAGTAGATTGACTCAAAGGATTCCGTATGGAATTTGGAGTGGTATTTTTGGCAGGACAGCCGATCACAGTTTACTGTGATAACAACAGGGTAGTCACTAAGTCCAAATAACCCAAGAGCCAAAAAGCATGTACAGAGGAAGTTATACATGGTCAGATAGATTGTGCAGAGAGGTGATGTACGATCACCAAGATAGCCTCTGCAGACAATCTGGTAGATCCCTTTACTAAGCCTTTGACTACCAAAGTCTTTGAGCTATAAGTAGACGGGATGTGCATGAGATGCAACTCTAACTGGCATTGAGCCCAAGTGGGAGATTGTTAGTTTTATGGACTCAATTCAGTAGATGATATAATAAATTGATTAATTTCTTTATTTATCAGTATATTCATGCTTACCTTTCATAAGATGAATGGTGATTTATTATATACTTGCACATAACCAATGCGAATGACATGATGGTTCATGAGATGAATCGGGGTCCACAAGTATATTAGATGTAACACATGTGTATGGATGAGATCCACATACGGGAGACATGTGTAACAAATCTTATACTCAAATATCTTCACAACCAGTGATGAGACTGGACATCTCATACTGACAAGGTTGTAGCACTTTGATCGCTATGAGATGGTGTGATTTGTCTCGATCATCAGAATGGAAGATTCTGGATCATAGTGCTGGTACATTGGATGTATTGAAGGACCATGAGAAGCACCTTATAAACACTGTCTTTACTTTAAGGTCTGCTCTCATAATTCCCTAGCAATAGGCTCTCAATCCTGAGACATTAATGAACTCAAGTTTCTATCTATTCATTTGCTTTGAGTCACCAATGAGTGAGGCCAACTGTAGGTCAACACCTCGGTGATTTGGGTACGTGGTAGTAGAGCTGTTGGAACATTCAATGGCTGTGGCTTCGAGCGAATGACATTCATGGATGGTTTCTTTGGCTACAATCAGATAAAGATGCATCCTGAAGATGAAAAACATACATCTTTTCGGACCCCATTTGGCGTGTATTGCTACACTGTCATGCCATTTGGTCTGAAAAATGCTGGTGCCACATATCAGAGGGCTATGATGAAGATATTCCAAGATATGCAGCACAAGACGGTTGAATGTTACGTTGATGACCTCGCCGTCAAAAGCAAAAGAAAAGAAGATCATCTCAAAGACCTTCGAGAAGTCTTCCTCCGGCTTCGCAAACACAAACTGCGAATGAATCCTTTGAGATGCTTCTTCGGCGTTAAGTTCCTCGGATTCCTAGTTCGGAAAGCTGGAATAGAGCTAGACCCCATAAAAGTCAAAGCCATTCTAGAAATGCCCTCTCCAAGAACCTTGAGAGAACTCAAAGGGCTTCAAGGGAGATTGGCCTACATCAAACGGTTCAACTCCAATCTTTCGGGGAAATGTCGTCCATTCTCCCGGTTGATGAAAAAAGGTGTAAACTTTGTTTGGGATGCTGACTGTGAAGCTGCATTTCAATATATCAAGTCATACCTGACAAAACCTCCAGTGTTAGCTGCTCCTACCACTGGAAAACCATTCATCTTGTACATAAGAGCCCTTGATCACTCTCTGGGAGCTCTGCTTGCACAAGAAAATGATCACAGAAAAGAAGCTGCTCTATATTACCTCAGCCGCATGCTAGTAGGTGCAGAGCATCGCTACTCTCCAGTCGAAAAAGAATGTCTTGCAGTGATGTTCGTCGTACAAAAGTTGCGTCACTACTTGCTTTCCAACACAGTCTACCTGGTCTCGAGGGTCAACCTCTTGAAGGTCCTTGTCACAAAGGCAGGTTCTCTCAATGCTCGACTGGCAAAATGGTCCATCCTTCTGTCACAATTTGATATTAGGTATGTACCACAAAAAGCAATCAAAGGGCAAGCTCTAGCGGACTTCCTCGCAGAGCATCCATTGCCTAAAGATTCTCCACTCAGAGATGATCTCCCAGACGAACCGGTCTACAATGTGGAGACTTTCTCACAAAGTGCCTCCTGGGACATGTACTTTGACGGTGCAACCAGGACAAATGAAAAAAGACAGCAGATCTCGGGAGTTGGCATCCTCTTTGTTAGCCCCGACAAATACATGATTCCACACGCTTTCTCGCTACTGGAACCATGCACAAACAATGCAGCTGAATATCAAGCTCTGATCTTAGGATTGGAACTCGCCATCGAATCCGGTATCACCATGCTGGAAGTCTTTGGAGACTCTCAACTGATCGTCAACCAGATGAATCAGAAATTTGAAGTCAGGAAGCCAGATCTGCTGCCTTACTACAACAAGGCACAATCACTTCTGCAAAAGTTTGACATCTGTCACATCACCCACATTCGTAGAGGTGAAAACATACGTGCAGATGCCCTAGCTGGACTTGCCGCATCTATGGCAATCCAGGAAGGGGAAAACATGCAAATCACAGTGTGCGAAAGAAGAATCCTTCCTCCTCTTAACACACATCAAGCAGTTGCTGAATGCCACCAAGTGGTTGGAAGTCGGATTTCAATCCTTCAAACTTCAATCGGCGACTGGAGGGATCCGTTCATTGACTACATTATGTTCGGAATCCTACCTGAAGATCCAAAAGAACGGGCAAGCATCCAAAGGCGAACCCCAAGCTTTCATTTGGATATTCCTTCAAAAATCCTTTACAGGAAATCCTTCAACGGAGTACTTCTACGCTGCTTGTCACAACAAGAGGCTGAAGAAACACTCAAAGAAGTTCATGCTGGTCTTTGCGGAGCTCATCAGGCTGGTCCCAAGCTCTAAGATCAGATAAAAAGGTTAGGTTATTACTGGCCTACCATGGTAGCTGACGCAATGCAATTTGCTAAGCGCTGCCAACAATGCCAAGTTCATGGAGATTACATTCACATGCCTCCAGAATGGCTACATCCTACAGCGATTTCATGGCCTTTCGAAGCCTGGGGTATGGACATCATAGGTCCTATTTCTCCCCCTTCGAGCAAAGGTCATCGCTTCATCTTCGCCGCTACGGATTATTTCTCCAAGTGGTCAGAAGCATTTGCGCTCAACGAAATGAAGACCTCATTAGTCCTTCAGTTCCTGCGCACCAACATCATTTGTCGTTTCGGCATGCCCAAAAGATTTTTCCATGATAACGGACCACAATTCCGGGATCATCGATTCTACAGGTTCTGTGACAAATACAAAATCCAAACTTGTCCTTCGACTCCATACAATCCGGCAGCAAACGGATTAGCGGAAGCTTTCAACAAGACACTCTGCAAAATCCTCAAAAAAATGGTCTCTAGTCACAAAAGAGACTGGAGCGACAAACTGTCTGAAGCTTTGTGGGCCTATCGAACCACCGTTCGAGGACCAACCCATAGCACACCATTCTCCTTGGTCTATGGATGCGAAGCTGTCATGCCCTTGGAAGTACAAATTCCTTCCTTGAGGGTATCTTTGCAAAATAACATGACTCAAGAAAGCAATGTCAAATTGCGACTCCATGAGCTGGACAATCTCGATGAGAGACGGCTCGAAGCTCAACAAAGCATTGAACTTTACCAAGCACGCATGGCAGGATCTTTCGACAAAAAGGTCAGGCAACGCGCCTACAAAAAGGGTGACTTGGTCCTTGCGGTAAAAAGACCAATGGTCTTCTCTCACAAGTCCAAAGGCAAATTTGAGCCAAAATGGGAGGGACCCTACGTCATCGACAAGGTTTTCTCCAACGGCGCATACGCACTCCTAAACATGGAAGGTGACAGATGTATGCTGCCCATCAACGACAAGTTCTTAAAGCGGTACTACCCTTGAAGTCTTACCCAACTGGGTAAGAGCAATGCCTGTACGGCCAAAACCGGTTTCCAGGTACACGCTCGCTAGACCCTCTTTTTTTAGAATTTTCATGTTGAAATTTCTAGAAATTTAAACAATGCTTACTTTCATCGTTTCATTGTTGAAAAAAAAATCCAAGTTTAGGAACATTTCCCTAACTTGACCAAAATTTTCAACCCTTGAACCCAAAATTCATGGTTTGAAATAAAATCCGGATTCAGGGATTTCCACCCTAGTCCACCCTACCTTTTACCGCCTATATGGTTTTAGGTCAAGACTTATAACCCTCTCGTCTTTTAACAAAAAAAATGGTTTTTCAAAAAAACTCGGGGAAGCGACGCTTAGTCGATACTCGCACAAATCGGAAGCATGAGAACCACGTTCGACATTTCCAAAATCGCAGGGAAGCGACATTTCGTCGATACTTGCAAAATCCAAAATCGTGGAGATGCAACATCTCAGTTGATATCCACAACCCAAATTTCAAAGGTTCGAAAAAACCTAAAAAACCATGGAGACGCAACATTTCAGTTGATATCCATAACCCAAAGGTTCGAGAAAACCACAAATTTCAAAAATCGTGGGGAAACGACATCAAGTCAATACCCGCAAAACCAAAATTTTTGAAAAGCAAGGATGCGACATTCCATCGATACTTGCACCCAAATCCGCGAGGATGCGACATTCCATCGATACTCATAACCGAATGAGCAAGGATGCGACATTCCATCGATACTTGCAAGACCATTCAGCAGGGAGGCGACTTTTAGTCGATACTTGCATTTTTGAAAACCAAAGCGGCTATAGATGCCACCAAAACAAAACCGGCTATCAATGCCACAAAACAAAACCGGCTATCAATGCCACAAAACAAAAAATTGGCTTTCAAAAAACCCGGCTATCAATGCCACAAACCGGCTATATATGCCACCAAAACCGGCTATCAATGCCACAAAATCTGGCTTCCATGCCAAAACAATCATTTGACAAAAGATTTTCACAAAATGACAAGCTTTTGATCAAATCCCATTTAGCAATTACTTTCATTACAAAAAGATTTAAGTGAGCGTAGGGAAAACAAAAAAAAAAGCATCCCATTTAGCAATTACTTTCATCACAAAAAGATTTAAGTGAGCGTAGGAAAAACAAAAAAAAAGTACCAAAAAATGCATGTGGTACCAAAAAAAAAAGAAAGTGTTCACAAGCACTACAAAAAAAAGAGTACCAAAAAAATACATGTGGTACCAAAAAAAAAGAAGGATAGTTTCTGCTACAAAAATCAGGAGCTCAGCCAAAAATTGTCTCCAGCCAAGAGTTCAGCTCCTCAAGCAAACTTTTGGCCTCAGCCGTCAGGGATTCCAGGGCACGCTTCTTCAGGAACTTGCCATGAGATGCTGGGGTAGGCTGTAACCCTTCTTTCACACCGGGAAGCTTATCCCGAGCAGTTTGCCATTGCTTGTCTTCTTGAAACGTCCTTTCAAGGACTTGATCAGCATCTGCAACCCGGCGAATCAGAGCACTCTCCCTGTCGCGAGCCTCTGTTATAGCAGCCCACTTGGCAGCGACTTGTGCCTTTAAATGCTCAAGACGTTTCCTGGCCTCATTGACCTCCCTATCAAGGATGTTAAGGTCATGTGTCAGCCCAATAATGGCTAGCTCTTCTAAGTTCTTCTCTCGGACTATCTGCTTCCTGCTTTGTGTAGCCTCATTCAGGTCAGACATAGCCTTATCAGCAGCGTCCAGGAACATCTCCTTGAAGAACTGGTCGTCAGCAAAACCCATGGTCTCAAACCACTTATCACCCAGTGCAATGATTGTTGACACCAAAAATGTCACTTTGCCTCTTCAAGATCCAAAGGGCTACATGAAGTCGCAACCTGCCATAAATAGGCAATGCTACTTCCAAAAAATCAAATCTTGTCAGAATCAAACAAAAAACTGCAAGATCTTTTAAGACGGCCAAAAGAGGAGTACACAAGAAGTTTCGGGCCATTTCAAAATCATTTGGCCTAACTTTGCTTCTCCGGCAGCTGAAAAGGAGCTCCCAGCGGCGAAAGCATCGGAGACACCAAATCTTCGATCAGAGCCGATGGATGGTCTCAAAATACATCCAAAAGGCTCCACGTCAAGTTCCGAGTCAAACCGACAACGTTTGACCCTACATCAACCCTTGAACAGCTAAATCAGGCCTCTCGGCGGTGAAGCTCCCCGGGATAATGGTTTCTAAGACAGAGCCTATGGATTAACTTAAAATGACTCCAATAGGTTCCCTGTCAAATTTCAAGTCAATCGGACATCGGTTGACCGCACATCAAGCCGCGACATCTTCATCGCGACAAAAGCAAGTCTACTGGTAATAGGAACCCAAACGGCTTCAAAACTCAAACAAAAGCCTATGTTGGTCTTATTTATTGCTCAGGAGGCTTCACACCAAATTTCAGGTCATTCCGACATCGTTTGACCCAGTTTCAGCTTCTGACGGTAAATCGGCAGCTCTGCGCGACAAAGTCTTCGGCTTTCTCAGGAAATTGAAAACTTTGCAAAATAAAATGCAAGGATTCTCATCAGGTTTCATACAAAGAAATCAGGCCAATAAATGGTCAAAATGTCAAGGAAAAATACAGAAGAAAAAAGAATCGAAAAACAGCAAAAACGGACACAAAATCGCAGGCCCCTGCGACCCTGGGCCAGGGTCGCCGGCGACCTTGGAGCCCGGGGTCGCCAGGAAGGCCCCAGAAACCCCGGTTTTCGCCGTTTTTTCGCGATTCGAAGAGCCCAGCCTCTGGTACTTTCCAAAATTCATGCTTTTGAGACACCAAGTCCTCTGACATCCGTCCAAAACACGGGTTAATCATCAAGAGTATCGAAAACAATATTGATCGCCACCCGGTCAACCAAAAAAAAGTGTGCTTTCTACCCGACCGATCAAGAAATCGACAGGACAGATGGCACCGACCCGCTGTTGGCAACAAACACCTGAAATTACATGGTCGTCTGATGTCGATCTACATGAAGATCCATCGATGATCATCGACAGAAGAATCCCAAAAGACTCGGCACGGCCCGCGACTCTTCTGCTGCTCGGCGACCACTTAATGCGATTAATTGACTAGCTTTATTACAGTCATTAATCCATTTCTTTGGACGGTCCAATCAGAAGCAAGCATTCGGGAGTTACAAGTCAAGAGATTCATGGCATTCAACCCATGAAACTCCTCCCATCATGGCGATTCAAGGCGATTAAATGTCCTCAATCTCCTCCGGCCAATCAGAAGCCAAGAAAAAGGAGTTACAAAATAAAGGAATTAGATCCTGTAACTCCTCCCATTATGCGGCTTAATGACAATAAAAGCCCATAAACCCTCCTAAATGGCTACCAAAAAGCCTATAAATAGGAGAGCACTCCAAGAAGAAAGGGGACAGACAACGAATCACAGACAGAAGCACAGAAATTCAGAGAATGAAAAGAGAGAAAACTCTGCGGAAGTTCTACATCGGCCACCGCTACAAGGTGACAAAAGTCCCTTGGGGGGTACCCCCCCCCCCCCCCCCCAAGGTCCTTGCCTTCTCCTCCTGCCTCCAATGGCTTAGATGTGGCTTTCCAGCCCGTCTACTCGGCTTTTTATTGGACATAGGACCTCCTTTTGGTCTTTGTCCTCTAAAAACCTGAGGTTATAGCCAAGCCAAGCGAATCAATAGCATCCTCTGTTCTCATCTGCATGGATGATGGCGAAGCCCACATATGGCTTGCGACCGTCAAACTAAACGAGTCCCCCACAATCTCCTGAGAAGTTAGATCCTCCTTTTCTTGCTTTTCATTGTAGTTTGTATTTTTCCAAAAGAGACAAAAATCACAACTCTTGTCTTTCATTATTGATAAGGATTGTAAATCGGCTATAAACGCCAAAATAGGCTATAAACGCCAAAAATCGGCTATAAACGCCAAAATCGGCTATAAATGCCAAAAAAAATCGCCTTTCACGGCAAACCAAGAAAAATGTCTCTTTTCTTAAATATATGTGCAATGGAAAACTTGAAAGAAGTTGATTTCCTTTTTACTTGCGAAGGTTGATCTCCGGATCACCACTTGCAATTCCAAGTAAAATAGAAAATCTGGCACACCCACACAAAAAAAGAAATGTTGATGCACGCCCCTTGCCCCCCGGTCACAAAAGAGTCGAACCCGACGGACTCCCACGTCCGCCGACCTCGGTAGGAACCGAGCAGGAGCGCGGTCCATCAATGATCCTATCAACGATCGCCCTGGCACCTGTGACATCCAGACCAGCCTCTTCGGCATCACTGAGAATCTCCTGCACATGCTGGATCATACCAAATCTGGCATCCAAGTGCCTAGAAATGAGAGTCTCAATCCAAGAGCTCAGAACCCGCACCACCACCTTCTTCGCAAAAAGAAGAGATGGCCCAGCTGAAGATTCGCCTAACTCCGTCGGTCGGCTGCTCATGTCATCACCCGTTGGAAGAGTAACAAAAGAACTCTTTCCAGTTGGAGCTGCTCGAGAAGGAATCTCAGCACGAGGTATCTCCTCAACAGTGTCAGAACTGGTCCCAGGAGTCTCTACCTCTGGATCAACCTCTGGCATCTCTTGCTCTGGTTCTGAAGGAAGCGACGGACTCTCCTCTGTCACCTCAAAACCTGCCAAAGAAACACAAAAAGGTATGAATATGATCCTATTTGAAAATCATTATCAGGGTTATTACTACAAAATACCTTCTTCGACGACTGGCGGAAGACTCTCTTCCTCCATGAACTCATCGGAAGCATCATCAACATTTGCGTCCATCGATGGTTCAAAGTCATCAGAATCCTGTGGCAAGTCAGCTGATAAGAAAAATGTTAGCAAACCAAGTCACAAACAAAAAAAAAAAAGAAAGCAAAATAAGTCATACCAATTGGAGATTCTGGATTCACTCCAGAGTCCCTCGGTTCTTCTTCACGTGCCCCGACAGGATCCGTCACCGCCTCATCGGTTAGAACCTCAGGCATCACCAAGTCTTCCTCTGGTAAAAAAAAAAAGAAAAGCAGAAATAAGAAGCAAATCAGAACATGAAAAAATCCAATGAAAAGAAATGGAAAGAGAAAAAGGAAGAATCATGCCTTCACCGAAGGTCTCTTCTTCTCTTCTCTGGAGGCTCGTCAGCATCCACTGGCGCATCCTCATTGATAGTAAGAGGTACTTCCAAGTTAGGAGAGTCCTCATGCTGCCCCCTGCTGTGATGATGACTCCTCCTCCACTTACTCCTGCGGGCTCGCTTCTTAGAGAAACCTGCCCCGCTGTCAGAGTCAGGTTTCCCACTTGACTCCTCACCGGATGGTCTACTCTTGCCAGTAGACTCCACGGAAGCTTACCTTTGCGCCGTTTGCATCCAAGCACCAAGTTCGGCTTCCTCCTGTTCTAGCTGTTCTAAAGCCTCATCAGGTATTTCTCGAACAGCTTCAGAACCAATGACGCCCTGGTCACCGAGAAAGCCTATCTTGTGCTTCTCTCCAGAAAGGAAGGCCCAAACTTCCTCTCGCCGGACGCCATTCGACTTTCCAAGGCCCTTTCCAGATGCCAGATTCACATCAAGCTCCTTCTTGGAAAGCCCCCGATATGCCGAAAAGCTCTCCGCGAACCACTTCGCAAAGCCGGCAGTCCGGGAAGTCAACAACGCAGGAAAAGAAATCATGGTTGTAGTGTCTTCAGCACTATAGAAAGCCCATGCATTTCTCATATCCTGTAAACCTCCAAAGTGCTTCACCATGCTTGAAGGCGCTCCAACAACGCCTTGAGAAAAACCCAACTGCAAAGCAAAACGAGTGGGTACATACGGCTGGATGTCGACGAAAAGATGTCTGCGGTACACCATCGTGCCGACACGTATGCTGAAAAACCACTCCTTCTCTGCGTTCGTCAAGGAGAATGCCTTCCCGACCCCGCCCTGGTAGAGTCTCGGGAGGCACCAAAATTAAAAGCCTTCTTCCGCAACTCCGGAGAAAGCTTTACTGAAGACTGCCCCATCTCGACGTCCCTGAACCGTCGGATCCTCATGCGGGCAAACAAAAGTGATTCGGACACGGCTGTGCCCTTAGCCAGCCGAATCATCAGAGGATCATCATCCTGTGCAGCACCTAGCCGGTGGAAGCCAGGACAGTGGTACACATACCATGAATAAAAGATGTGGGCTGAAAATACCCTGTTCATGGGAAGCCCAAGCCGAACCAAAAAAGCAGCAGCCTGCAGTTCGGTACACAGGTAGGAGTAAAGAGCTGGCACCAAAGCAAGCTGCTCTCCAAACGCCATCTGACAAGCCAGAAAAATACAATGCGGCCTGATGTGCGTTCCATCTCCTCCAGCAAAAATAGCCTCACCAAGCCAATAAGTGAGGTAAACAGCGAGATCTCTCCACAGTACAATGTCAGGACATATGGCGTTTGTACTCGCACAGAAATCTCTCAACTCTTCTTGCATAGCCAAGATCTTCTTCGAACTTGGATCCTGAACCCTGGCTTCTGGGGTCACACTATCAGAAGACTCCCTGCTATCAAAAAAGTTGGGGAAAGAAGAGCTAGAACTCTTCCAACTGCTGGATCTAACTTTCAAACCCTCATTCTCCTTCAAAAAATCATAGAAGGCGACGAGCTGAAAGTACAGAAGCCTGAACTCCTCAGATTGCTCCTCAAGGACGCTGTCGATCGGCATAAACTCCTCATAGAGTTTGCCAAGGATGGGCAATCCAGTAATAGCGCTCAGCTCCTTCAAAGAAAAACCAATCTCACCATTCGTCACAACGAAGGTATTGATTTGTGGAAGGAATGACTCCAACATAGCCATGAAGGCCTCATTGGAAAAGATCACGGTCTCCCTAAAGGCGCGGACCGCATCGAAAAACCCGGCTTCCTTCAAAACGGCGCCACCAATTAGCAGGACGCGATCAGTCCACGACTTCCACTCGGAGTCAACATTGAAACGGCCACGAAGTCGAAAAGGCTTTATCCAATTGCTGCCGTCACTGCTGAAAATACCAAGGCCCACCGGTCTCAAATCGACCGACGGATAATCAGAGCCCTGGTAGCCGCTGGCTGGCATCAACATGTCCATGTCAGTAGGTGACTTCTCCGCATATCCAGGAGAACCGCCAACAAAAACCTCGATCTTGATTACATTTGTCCTTCTCACCCAGCTTGGAGGATCTTCCCTCTTAGAGCACATGGGGGCAAGGCTCATGATCGAGACGGTGCGATCAAACGTCGACCGGGTAGCAACAGTCTTCTTCTCACCATCTGCTGTGAAACAGAACTGAAAACATCTCCTCTGGTATGTCATGTCATCAGGGACGGCATCACCAAAGAAGAAGGTAGGCTTGGGTAAAACACTCTGATCTTCCATCATCCATGGACGACTGCTTACCATGATCTTATAGAATTCCTCTCCCTTGAGAGCGATCAGTCGCTGCCTCATCTCATCTCTGTTGAGGGAGTCGCACTCTTCCAGATTTCTCTTAACATACTGGACCTTCTCAAAAGCCTGCTGAACGGCCGGATTAGAAGATCTAGCAGATCGACGAGGTACGCTTGTAGCAGGCTCTTTACCCTTGTTCGTTCTGGAAGAACCACCTGCAAAGGATGGAAAAGAAAAATATCAAACATCAAAATAACAGAATCTCGCTAAAAAAAATTTGGCGAAATTTTGACATGATGTCGGGGCAATTCCGAAGAAAAGGAACTATCCCGAAAGAAATAGAAAGCTTGAAGATGGGATCAACATTGCTGCGAGCTCCGAAACTCCAAACTTTCGAAACCTCAAAGTCTACGCAAAATCAAGAAGGGCTCAACATCGCTGCAAGCTCCAAATTTCCAAATTTGCGAAAACTTTCAGGTATGCTATCACATCATGCTACAATTCAATTTACAAAAAATATGCATGCATGAACATCTAGGTTTGCCAAAAAAAGGGGGGCATTACCATGATGAGCAAAAAAAAAAAGAATAAAAGAAACTTTCTCAAAAAAAAAAAGAGAAAGAAAACAAAAAAAAAAGGAGAAAGAAGAGGGCTGGCTGGCCCACAGGCCACGTGGTCGTACGGCCATATCCGTACGGCCCACAAAAGAAAAAAAAAACATGCAAAAAAAAGAAGAAAGCATAAAAAAAAACGTGTAAAAAAAAAGAGCAAACACGTGGAAAAGAAAAAAAAAGAAAGAACAAAAAAAAAAGAACTTTTTTCCTACAATGGGGTTTTCTTGAAAAAGGGGACTTACTTGAAGCCATTGATGGAGAAGAAGAAGAAAAGTCTTGAAGATCTTGAAGAAGAAGAACTCTTGGTCTTAAAGCCCTCTTGGGATTGTTGCAAAAGAAAGCAATAAGAGCAAGAGATCCAACCTCCTCCTTGCTTTTATAGAAGAGAGCAAACCAAAGAAGGAAAGAAGAAATAGGTAAGTGTTACTAATTAGTAACCTTACCAAAAGAAAGAAATTAGAAAGTATCTTTCCCAAAAGAAAGATATCTTGAGGGATTCTCTCCCAAAAAGAAATCAATGAGAGATTTTCTCCCAAAAGATAGGATCAATGAATGAAAGATTCTTTCCCAAAGGAAGATATCTTGAGATATTCTCTCCCAAAATAAAAGGAACATGAGAGATTCTCTCCAAGTAAAGATATTCTTAGATATTCTTTATCCAAAGGAGATATTTTTGGATATTCTTTGCAAAAATGACACCATTTGAGATCTAAGCCATTCCAAAAAGCTTAAAGTCCCATGGGTTAGCCCATATGAGCAAGGTTTGACCACCTAGGCACTAAAAAAAAAACAAAAAAAAAAAAAAATTTTGGGCTTTTAGTCAAAGAGAAATCCCTCTTACCAAGAGCATACAAAAATGGTTTCATGCCTCTTTTGAGTTGATTCGACCATACAAAAAAGAATTCCAAGCCCCATGAGCTTCCAAAAATCAAACGATCCAGCCTCATCTACCAAATTGAGCCAAAATCTTGAAATTGACATTCCACAAAAATCCAAACCAAATCCTGGTCCCCTAACTTGCCACATACAGCTTGTTAGGTCACAAGACCAAAACCAAAAACCAAAACCCGATCCCCTAACTTGCCACATACAGCCTGTTAGGTCACAACATCAAAACCAAAATTGATCCCCCAACATTCCACATGCAGCTTGTTGGGTCACACGGTCAAAACCAAACCCGACCCCCTAACCTGCCACATACATCCTGTTAGGTCACAAGGTCAAAACCCAAATCCACATCCCTGATGTCATCTTCAAAACTTTGCCTCGAGATGGTACGTGATCCCTTTCACTACCATAAAATTTCCCTGGAAGCTCAAAAGGCTACAAATACCAAAAGAAAGACTGCTCAAAGACTCTTGGTCAAGTCACAAGCTCTCCTTCACAAAATCTCTTCGAGGCACATCGACTACAAAAGTTAAGCAACTCGTCGCTGCACCTCGAGGAAGCATTTGTTGACACCAAAAATGTCACTTTGCCTCTTCAAGATCCAAAAAGCTACATGAAGTCGCAACCTGCCATAAATAGGCAATGCTACTTCCAAAAAATCAAATCTTTTCAGAATCAAACAAAAACTGCAAGATCCTTCAAGACAGCCAAAAGAGGAGTACACAAGAAGTTTCGGGCCATTTCAAAATCATTTCGCCTAACTTCGCTTCTCCGGCAGCTGAAAAGGAGCTCCCGGCGGCGAAAGCATCGGAGACACCAAATCTTCGATCAGAGTAGATGGATGGTCTCAAAATACATCCAAAAGGCTCCACGTCAAGTTCCGAGTCAAACCGACAACGTTTGACCCTACATCAACCCTCAAACAGCTAAATCAAGCCTCTCGGCGGCGAGAACCACCGAGCCCATCACTCATCAGATAGAGCACATGGACGGCTTCAAAATGCTTACAAAGGGCCACACGTCAAATTTCATGTCATTTCGACAACATTTGACCAGACTTTGACGCTCGGAAGCCAAATCAGGCCTCTCGGCGGCGAAGCTCCCCGGGACCATGGTTTCCAAGACAGAGCCTATGGATCATCTTAAAATGACTCCAATAGGTTCCCTGTCAAATTTCAAGTCAATCGGACATCGGTTGACCGCACATCTTCATCGCGACATCTTCATCGCGACAAAAGCAAGTCTACTGGTGATAGGACCCCAAACGGCTTCAAAACTCAAACAAAAGCCTATGGTTGGTCTTATTTATTGCTCAGGAGGCTTCACACCAAATTTCAGGTCATTCCGACATCGTTTGTCCCAGTTTCAGCTTCTGACGGAAAATCGGCAGCTCTGCGCGACAAAGTGTTCGGCTTTCTCAGAAAATTGGAAACTTTGCAAAATAAAATGCAAGGATTCTCATCAGGTTTTCTACAAGGAAATCAGGCCAATAAATGATCAAAAATGTCAAGGAAAAATACAGATGGAAAAAGAATCGAAAAACAACAAAAACGGACACAAAACGGGACAAAAGGGGGGAAAACCCCCCGAGGGTCGCAGACCCCTGCGACCCTGGAGCCCGGGATCGCCGGGAGGGCCCCGGAAACTCCGTTTTTCGCCGTTTTTTCACCATTTGAAGCGTCTGGGCTCTGGTATTTTCCAAAATTCATACTTTTGAGACACCAAATCCTCTTACATCCGTCAAAAACACGGGTCAATCATCAAGAGTATCGAAATCAACATTGATCGCCAACCGGTCAACCAAAAAAAGTGTGCTTTCTACCCGACCGATCGAGAAATCGACAGGACAGATAGCACCGACCCGCTGTTGGCAACCAATACCTGAAGTTACGTGGTCATCTGATGTCGATCTACATGAAGATCCATCATTGATCATCGCCAGAAGAATCCCAAAAGATGCGGCACGGCCCGCGACTCTTCAACTGCTCGGCGACCACTTAATGAGATTAATTGACTAACTTTATTGCAGTCATTATTCCATTTCTTTGGACGGCCCAATCAGAAGCAAGCATTCGGGAGTTACAAGTCAAGAGATTCATGGCATTCAACCCATGAAACTCCTCCCATCATGGCGATTCAAGGCGATTAAATGCCCTCAATCTCCTCCGGCCAATCAGAAGCCAAGAAAAAGGAGTTACAAAATAAAGAAATTAAATCCTGTAACTCCTCCCATTATGCGGCTTAATGACAATAAAAGCCCATAAACCCTCCTAAATGGCTACCAAAAAGCCTATAAATAGGAGAGCACTCCAAGAAGAAAGGACAGAACACAGAAAACACACAACAGACTGCAGAAAATCCGGAAACTCAGACAGAAAAAGGCATCAGAAATCTAAGAGAAAGAAAGAGATAAAACTCTGCGGAAGTTCTACACCGACCACCGCTACAAGGTGACAAAAGTCCCTTGGGGGGTATCCCCTCCCAAGGTCCTTGCCTTCTCCTTCTGCCTCCAAATGGCTTAGAGGTGGCTTTTCAGCCCGTCTACTTGGTTTTTTATTGGACATAGGACCTCCTTTTGGTCTTTGTCCTCTAAAAACCTGAGGTTATAGCCAAGCCAAGCGAATCAATAGCATCAT
The DNA here is from genome assembly GCA_012931725.1 of Litsea cubeba. NCBI lineage: Eukaryota > Viridiplantae > Streptophyta > Magnoliopsida > Laurales > Lauraceae > Litsea > Litsea cubeba. The sequence continues at coordinate 28,867,741 of CM022954.1, read as the reverse complement.
CTGTTCTCATCTGCATGGATGATGGCGAAGTCCACATATGGCTTGCGACCGTCACTCTGAACGAGTCCCCCACAATCTCCTGAGAAGTTAGATCCTCATTTTCTTGCTTTTCATTGTAGTTTGTATTTTTTCAAAAGAGACAAAAATCACAACTCTTGTCTTTCATTATTGATAAGAATTGTAAATCGGCTATAAACGCCAAAATCGGCTATAAATGCCAAAAAAATCGCCTTTCATGGCAAATCAAGAAAATGTCTCTTTTCTTAAATATATGTGCAATGGAAAACTTGAAAGAAGTTGATTTCCTTTTTACTAGCGAAGGTTGATCTCTGGATCACCACTTGCAATTCCAAGTAAAATAGAAAATCTGGCACACCCAAACAAAAGAAATGTTGATGCACGCCTCTGCCCCCCCCCCCCCCCCCCCCCCCCGGTTACGAAAGGGTCGGATCCAACAGACTCCCACGTCCGCCGACCTCGGTAGAACCGAGCAGAAGCGTTGTCCATCAGTAGGGTGTTTGACGCCCAATGCAATTCCCTCTCTTGGAATTCACGCCCAACCCCATTATTGTGCAAGAGTTGCACGCCCACTCTCTCATCTCTCTCTTCTAGTTCTCTTTCGATTTCCTTAGAGCTTCTAGTTGGTTTCTCTTGGAGATTCCACCATTCTCCTCGAGGAAAGGGATCTGAAGCGGGTCATAGCGTGGAAGACATTTAGGTATTGGAGATCCTAATTAGCTATTAAGAAAGAATTCTCCATTTAGCAAGTCTTCTCCTCCATTAGAGCACAACCGAGCTCCCAAGGTATTATCTACTTTTTTGAATATTGTGAATTTTTGTGGTTGCTTGTTGGCTGCTATTTACTATCTTGGAGATATTATTTTACTAATCTTGATCATGAGTTTGAGGTTGTTGGACCATGGATTGGGTTTTGTAGCCTTATGGATACTTGATCCATGAGTCAAGTATGTCAAAATCTTTTGAAACCTATCCACGTGGCCCACCTACTTCCAACAAACGCTACCTCTTGTCTGTCGTCATTTTTCAGGGCCAAGAGCGCACCCATAGAATGGTCCAGTGCCCTGGTGTATAAGATAAGGTCTCTCCTTGGGACGGGCACCATCAAAACGGGAGGTCGCATGAGGTACTCTTTTACGTGCCTGAAGGCTGCCTCGCATTTGGGGCTCCATTCGAACGTGACACCCTTCTTCATGATTTCAGAGAATACCCTGCAGCTTTCTGCGTATGTAGGCTAGCCTTTCCTGCAGGCTTCTCAACTCCTTTACCGTCGACGGGCTGGCCATCTTTATAGTATGGCCTCCACTTTGGCTGGGTCCAATTGTATTCCATCTTTTCGGATTATGAACCCCAAAAATTTTCCTGAAGTTACCCCGAAACAGCACTTGAGTGGGTTCATTCTCAGGTTGTATTTCCTCAACCATTGGAAGACCTCCATGAGATCATCCAGGTGGTCGACCCCCCGCCTGCTTTTTACTACAAGGTCGTCTACATAGCTTTCTACTGTCTTGTGTTGCAGGTCTTTGAAAATTTTCATCATCACTCTTTGCTAGGTGGCGCCGGCGTTCTTCAGACCGAATGGCATGATGGTGTAGCAGTATACCCCGAGCGGGGTCCTGAAAGATGTATGCCTTCCATCGAACGGGTTCATCTTAATCTAGTTATATCCTGAGTAGCCGTCCATGAACGTCATCCTCTCGAATTCGTAGGAATTATCAACCATTATCTCGGTGAGGGGTAATGGGAAATCGTCCTTTGGGCAGGCTATGTTCAAATCCCTGAAGTCGATGCAGACCCAGATCTGGCCGTTTTTCTTGGTCACTGGGACGACGTTGGCCCCCCAATATGGGTGTTGTTCTTCCCTTATGAATTTGACCTTTAGCAGCTTCTGGACCTCTGCTTCTATTTTCTTGATGTGGTCAGGGGCGAATTTTCTCTATGGCTGCTTGTGGGGGCGAGATCCTGGTCGTATGTTCAAGTGGTGAACCGCTATAGATGGATCCAGTCCCGGCATTTCCTTATAGCTCCATGCGAAGACATCTTTGAATTCGTTATTAAGCAATTAGAGACTTAATTGCCTTTCCATCACCTTCATTCGTGTTTAATTCCGTTAATTTCATATAAGTTTGCACGAATATTGGTTTTTGGTCAATTGCAGAAATTTGATGAAGAATGAAGCTTCTGGAGGATGAATGAATCAAGTAGAGAGTAAAGAAACTGGTCCCCATCAGTCAACCGCAAGTCCTACCGGTAGAAGTGGCTGATTTTCCAGCAGAGAGTTCAGACAGGAGATTTCCATCTGTCAACCGCAAGTTCTACCGGTAGAAATGACAGATCCTGAGATTTTTATCAGTCAACCGCAAGTTCTACCGGTAGAAGTGGCTAAAATTCCAGCCGAGAGTTCAGACAGAAGATTTCCATTGGTCAAACCGCAAGTTCTACCGGTAGAAATGACAGATCCTGAAAATTTCATCAGTCAACCGCAATTTCTACCGGTAGAAGAGGCTTATATCCCAGCAGAAGTTCGGACATGAGAATTTCATCTGTTATACCGGTAGTTCTACCGGTAGAACACTCGGATTTGGATCGAATTTTAGTTTTTGGGGCAGTTTTGTAATTAAAGTTGTGGGAACCTATATAAAGCAATATAACTCGAAAATTAGGGTTATCTGGGAATTGTGTTAGTTTCCCAGCAGCCTCCCTTCCTTTTTCTCTCTTCCTTCCTTAGATAAAAGTAGAGGTAGTTTCCATTGAAGATTGGTGTTCAATTTTGTTCAATTCTTGTTTTAAGACAGAATCCTTCATATTAATTCAAGTTTTATTAGAGGTAATCTTTCAATTATGTTCTTACTGTTTTCTTACTTCCATTTAATCTGTTTGAAGAATTCTCCATTAATGGAGGGGTAGAATTACAGATGGTTTGACCTAAGGGGAATTCACCCTGGGTTTTGTATGGGTTATTCTTCCTGATTATGCTTTCGTGATAAAAGATAATTTCCATTGATGTTCTGTTTCAAGAAATCATAATTGAGATGTTAAGCCTTTGACTAATTGTGTTCATCTAAGATGCTACAACTAGTGCTTTGGTCGATGACTCTCAGATTATCGAATTGAAAGTTCAAGGAATCTCTTTGGGAATTATTCACTTAGATTGATATTTGATTTTCACGAAGAAATCTTCCAGGTGAGAACTGGATTGATTCAATTCTTATCTGCGTAATGAAGAGGAAGATGAAACCCTGAAAATCTAGGTGGGTTGAACCCTAGGTTGAGCCATCTCTTTAGCATAACATTTTCATTCAGTTTCCTGCAGTTTTAATCAGTCTTTAGATTAGAGTTAATTACACCCATTGAACAAAAGTTGGTCACTCTCAACCGAAAGAAGTCCTCTAGAGCTGAAACCCTAGTCCGTTCTCTGTGGATTCGACCTCTTCATGAGTGAAGTGCTACACAGCGATAAATCCTGTCCTCCGCTTAGGACAAACACCACACAGAAAATAGCTAAGCATTTCTGGCGCCGTTGCCGGGGAACGGCAATTGAGGTAAAACAGCTTTGTGAGTATTTCTTCTTGTTCTTTTGTTTTTATTTCTGTTAGAATTAGGTGATTATTTTGATAATTGGGGTTGTTTGTTGTATATGTCCTCACATTACCGTAGGAACATACACAACAGATTGGTCAGAGTAGATCTTGAAGAAGTTCCGATATTTGATTGGCCAGGAATCGACACTTTTGTTGATCTTCACCTGCCCGATCCTACTTTCGAACCAATGGCGAATCCACAGAATAATAATGACCCCCGTCATCAACTTAATCAAGCTGTACCACCTAGGACAATGGATGATTATTTGACTCCTAGGTGGACTGATGCTCCATCTTGTATTGTAGATGAAGCTCATGGTGCAAATGCATATCAGGTCAAACCAAATGTTTTGACTCATATTCCCAATTTTCATGGAATGACATCTGAAATGCCTTATTTGCATGTCAAAGAGTTCAATGCCATAATTGAAACCATGTGCCCTGCAACTCAAAGAGAGTCAGCCAAACTTCGACTGTTTCCTTTCTCTTTGAAGGGGAATGCCAAAAATTGGTTGAACAATCTGAGATCTGTATGAATCACCACATGGGATCAATTGCAAAGAGAGTTTTATAAAAAGTACTTTCCTCATCAGAAAACAATTGCTTTAAAGAAAAATATCCAGAATTTTGCTGAAAAAGAGGGAGAGTCTTTTCATCAATGTTGGGATCGGTTTCATGAGACGTTGAACTTGGTCCCTCATCATGGTTTTACTATCCCTGAGTTGGTTACGATCTTTTATGAAGGATTGAGTTCAACAAATAAACAGTTCATTGATATGATGTGCAATGGCACTTTCCGTGCCAAGGAACCTCATGAAGCTTATGCATATTTAGAGAGTTTGGCAGAGCAGTATCAGGTTTGGGACACTACCAAACCCAATGATAGAACTACTCCAAATGTGTTTCCTAGTGTTCCTAATGCAGGAAAATATACTCTGAGTGAGAAGGAGGATTTGAGTGTGAGGATAGCTCAACTTACCCGTCAGATAGAAGGTCTAGAGCTGAAAAGAGTTAGTGAGATTACTCCTACATCAGTTGCTCAAGTGGAGCAGTTGTGTGCAATTTGTTCACAAAATGATCATGGTACAGACAATTGTCCTACCATTCCTTCCATTAAGGAGTTGCTCCATGGTAACCCTCCATATGATGTCAATGCTGTGAGTCCCCAGCAGAAATCTTCTTTTCAACCTAACCAATTTCAGAATTTCAACCCTAGGTACAATGATCATCCTAATTTTCGGTGGAGGGACAACCCTCCCCAATCCCAAAATCTTGGCTCTACGGGTTTTCAGTCTCAGCCCTATCAAAATCAAGGGTAATTTCCTCAGTCTAATCAGAGTCAAGGGCAATTCTTTCATTCTGTCCCACAATACCAGCAGCAGAGATTCCCATCTCAGCAACAGTTTCCACCTCAGTCTTATCGGCACTTTCAACAACAAGGACCCCCACAGGGTCATGCTCCATATCAGCCTCCCCATAAGAGGAGTCTAGAAGATACCTTTCAAGCCTTTTTGAGTAGTCAGACTTCCATCAATGAGCAGAACAACAGGACTCTTGAGAACATCAAATCTCAATTAACTACACTTACTAATGCGGTGAGTGCTAGTCAAACCACAAGGGGTGCCTTGCCTACCCAAGCTATTCCAATTGTTCAAGGCCAGCACTTTGTGGAAGATTTAGGTGGGTCGGATGCTCAAGTGGAGCATCTTAAAGCTGTCACCATTCTGAGGAGTGGTAAGATTATTGATAATACCATCCCTCCCAAGCCTGAATTGTCTACTTCTAAGGCACCTCCTGCTTTGCAAGAAGTGGAGGAGCCTAAGAATTCTGAGGCTGGGGATGAATCTTCAAGGAAGTCTAATGAGTCCAATGAACCTAAAAAAGTTGAGTCTTCCACTTCTACCATTCAAGACCCTAGAGTCCAAGCTTTCCAACCCCCAGCCCCTTTCCCTCAGAGGTTGAGAGGGAAAACCAAGCCAGACCTTGCAGAGTCTCTTAGGGAGCTTTTCTCTCAAGTCAAGCTCAACATTCCTCTCTTGGATGCTATCCAACACATTCCTGTCTATGCGAAATATCTTAAGGACTTGTGCACTTACAAACGCAAGTTCTTGCATCAAAACAAGGTTCTCCTAGCAGCTAATGTCAGTACCAGCATCTCTGGTTCTCTTCCTCCAAAATTTAAGGATCCTGGTTGTCCGTGCATTTCCGTAGAGATAGGAGGAAAGAAGATAGAGAGAGCTTTGTGTGATCTAGGGGCGAGTGTCAATCTTCTACCATATTCGGTTTACCTCCAACTTGGGTTGGAGGAACTTCAGCCCACCTCGATTACACTTCAGCTGGCCGATAGGAGTGTTAGAATCCCAAAGGGGGTTTTGAAGGATGTGTTAGTTCAGATAGGGAGTTTCGTGTATCCCGCAGATTTCATTTTGTTGGACACATGTCCAGATCAAGGGGTTAGTGACCAAGCCCCTATCATTCTAGGTCGTCCTTTCCTTGATGGACCGCGCTCCTGCTTGGTTCTACCGAGGTCGGCGGACGTGGGAGTCCGTTTGGTTCCGACCCTTTCGTAACCGGGGGGCAAGGGCGTGCATCAACATTTCTTTTTTTTTGTGGGTGTGCCAGATTTTCTATTTTTACTTGGAATTGCAAGTGGTGATCCGGGGATCAACCTTCGCAAGTAAAAAGGAAATCAACTTCTTTCAAGTTTTCCATTGCACATATATTTAAGAAAAGAGACATTTTCTTGATTTGCCGTGAAAGGCGATTTTTTTGGCGTTTATAGCCGATTTTGGCGTTTATAGCCGATTTTTGGCGTTTATAGCCGATTTTTGGCATTTATAGCCGATTTACAATTCTTATCAATAATGAAAGACAAGAGTTGTGATTTTTGTCTCTTTTGAAAAAATACAAACTACAATGAAACGCAAGAAAAGGAGGATCTAACTTCTCAGGAGATTATGGAGGACTCGTTTAGATTGACGGTCGCAAGCCATATGTGGGCTTCGCCATCATCCATGCAGATGAGAACAGAGGATGCTATTGATTCGCTTGGCTTGGCTATAACCTCGGGTTTTTAGAAGACAAAGACCAAAAGGAGGTCCTATATCCAATAAAAAGCCGAGTAGACAGGCTGAAAAGCCACATCTAAGCCATTGGAGGCAGGAGGAGAAGGCAAGGACCTTGGGGGGGGGGGGTACCCCCCAAGGGACTTTTGTCACCTTGTTGCGGTGGCCGGTGTAGAACTTCCGCAGAGTTTTCTCTCTTTTTCCTTTCTCTGGATTTCTGTCTGTGTGCTTGTGCTTTTTTCTCTGAAGTTTCTGATGTCTGTCTGCTGTCTTGTTGTTCTTTCTTCTTGGAGAGCTCTCCTATTTATAGGCTTTTAGGTAGCCTTTTAGGAGGGTTTATGGGCTTTTATTGTCATTAAGCCGCATAATGGGAGGAGTTACAAAATTGAATTGTTTATTTTGTAACTTCTTTTTCTTGGCTTCTGATTGGCCGGAGGAGATTGAGGGCATTTAATCGCCTTTAATCGCCATGATGGGAGGAGTTTCATGGGTTAAATGCCATGAATTTCTTGACTTGTAACTCCCGAATGCTTGCTTCTGATTGGGCCGTCCAAAGAAATGGATTAATGACTGTAATAAAGTTAGTCAATTAATCGCATTAAGTGGTCGCCGAGCAGGTGAAGAGTCGCGGGCCGTGCCACGTCTTTTGGAATTCTTCTGTCGATGATCATCGATGGATCTTCATGTAGATCGACATCAGATGACCATGTAATTTCAGGTGTTTGTTGCCAACAGTGGGTCGGTGCCATCTGTCCTGTCGATTTCTCGATCGGTCGGGTGGAAAGCACACTTTTTTGGTTGACCGGGTGGCGATCAATACTGTCTTCGATACTCTTGATGATTTACCCGTGTTTTGGACGGATGTCAGAGGACTTGGTGTCTCAAAAGCATGAATTTTGGAAAGTACCAGAATCGCGAAAAAACGGCGAAAACCGGGGTTTCCGGGGCTTTCCCGGCGACCCCGGGGTCCAAGGTCGCCGGCGACCCTGGCCCAGGGTCGCAGGGGTCTGCGACCCTGGGGGGGTTTTCCCCCTTTCGTGTCCCGTTTTGCGTCCGTTTTTGCTTTTTTTTTATTCTTTTTTCTTCTGTACTTTTCCTTGACATTTTAACCATTTATTGGCCTGATTTCTTTGTAGGAAACCTGATGAGAATCCTTGCATTTTATTTTGCAAAGTTTCCAATTTCCTGAGAAAGTCGAAGACTTTGTCGCGCAGAGCTGCCGATTTTCCGTCAGAAGCTGAAACTGGGCCAAACGATGTCGGAATGACCTGAAATTTGGTGTGAAGCCTCCTGAGCAATAAATAAGACCAACCATAGGCTTTTGTTTGAGTTTTGAAGCCGTTTGGGGTCCTATCACCTGTAGACTTGCTTTTTATTGCGATGAAGATGTCGCGGTTTGATGTGCGGTCAACCGATGTCCGATTGACTTGAAATTTGACAGGGAACCTATTGGAGTCATTTTAAGATGATCCATAGGCTCTGTCTTGGAAACCATGGTCCCGGAGAACTTTTGTCGCCGAGAGCTCCTTTTTGGCTGTCGGAGAAGTGAAGTTAGGCCAAATGATTTTGAAATAGCCCGAAACTTCTTGTGTACTCCTCTTTTGGCTGTCTGGAAGAATCTTGCAGTTTTTGTTTGATTCTGACAAGATTTGATTTTTGGAAGCAGCATTGCCTATTTATGGCAGGTTGCGACTTCATGTAGCTCTTTGGATCTTGAAGAGGCAAAGTGACATTTTTGGTGTCAACATTCCTAGCCACCATAGATTCAGTCATCAAGGTTAGGAATGGGAACATGTCCATCACCTTTGGAAACATGACCCTTGATCTGAACATCTACAATGTCGCCTCCCAATTGGGAGATGATGAGGAGATACATGAGGTGAGTTTGATAGAGAGCTTGGTTCAAGAACATGTGAACACACATTTGTATACAGATCCATTAGAGACATTCTTGACCCAAGAGGAGAGGGAGTTTCTTGAATCCCCCGAGGTAGAGTATCTTTACTCCCTATTGGATGATGTTGAGGAGGTGAAGGGTGCGACATTTTGGACACCAAAGTTTGAGGAGCTTCCGAAATCGGAATCTAAGTCAATGCCTAGCAGTGAGAAGGCCCCTACACTTGAGTTGAAACCCTTACCTTCTTCGGTAAAATATGCTTTTCTTGGAGTTGATGAGTCATATCATGTGGTGATTTCCTCTTCTCTTGAGGAACACCAAGAGACCCAGCTGTTAGAGGTCTTAGGTAGGCACAAAAGAGCAATTGGGTGGACCTTAGCTGATATACAAGGGATTAATCCCTTAATTTGCACCCATAGGATTCATTTAGAGGATGATGTCAAACCTTCCCGTCAACCCCAGCGTAGATTAAACCCTGTTCTGAAAGATGTGGTAAGGAAGGAGGTTCTGAAATTGCTAGATGCTGGGATCATCTATCCTGTAGCTGATAGCAAATGGGTGAGTCCTATTCAAGTAGTGCCTAAGAAGGCAGGGGTGACTGTCGTGGCTAATGAACAAGGAGAATTGATCCCTACTAGAGTTGCCACGGGGTGGAGAGTCTGCATTGATTACCGAAAGCTTAATGCCAGTACAAAGAAAGACCACTTCCCTCTTCCTTTCATTGATCAGGTTTTAGAGAGAGTGGCAAGTCATACTTTTTACTGCTTTTTGGATGGCTATTCTGGATATAATCAGATTGAGGTGTCTTTGGAAGATCAAGAGAAGACTGTTTTCACTTGTCCCTTTGGGACCTTTGCTTATAGGCGCATGCCTTTTGGATTATGTAATGCCCCTGGCACCTTTCAAAGGTGCATGATGGGTATTTTTGATGACATGGTCGGAGACTTCTTGGAGGTGTTCATGGATGATTTTTCTGTTTTTGGAGATAGCTTTGCGGGGTGTTTAAAGAATTTAGAGAAAGTCCTAGAGAGGTGTGAGGATAAGAAGTTGGTGTTAAATTGGGAGAAGTGTCACTTTATTGTGACACAAGGGATTGTCTTAGGCCATATTGTGTCTCCTAGAGGTATTGAGGTAGACAAGGCAAAGGTGGAGTTGATCTCACAATTACCTTCTCCCAAGTGCGTCAAGGATATACGATCCTTCTTAGGTCACTGTGGTTTTTATAGGCGTTTCATTCGTGCTTTCAGCTCTATTGCACGCCCTTTGTGCAATCTTTTGACCAAAGATGCACCATTTGTTTGGACCGAGGCTTGTGAAAAAGCCTTCATCGCTTTGAAAGCGTGCCTCACTTCCCCACCTATTATGCAAGCCCCGGATTGGACTCTTCCTTTTGAATTGATGTGTGACGCTAGTGACTATGCCATTGGTGTTGTTTTGGGTCAAAGAAGAGGTAAAGTCCCTTATGCTATTGCTTATGCAAGCAAAACTTTAAATGATGCTCAGATTAATTACACCACCACCGAGAAAGAGTTGCTAGCAGTGGTCTTTGCTCTTGATAAGTTCAGATCATATATCATAGGTTCTCCTATTGTTGTTTTTACTGATCATGCAGCGCTCAAGTATCTGATGAGCAAACAAGACGCAAAAGCGCGTCTCATTCGGTGGATTTTGTTGCTCCAAGAGTTTAATATCACTATCAAGGATAAAAAGGGTGTTGAGAATGTAGTTGCGGATCATCTTTCGCGACTTGATTTTGAGGATAAGTCATCCCATCTGCCAGTCCTTGATTCTTTTCCCAATGAGCAATTGTATTCAGTGTCGACATGTCCGTGGTATGCGGATATTGTCAATTATCTCGTGACAGGGCAGCTTCCTAGTGACTGGACTTCTCAAGTGAGAAGGAGATTCTTAGTGGAGGTAAGAAAGTACGCTTTCGATGATCCTTATCTTTACAAGTATTGTGCTGATCAGATTATTAGGAGGTGTGTACCGGAGTCGGAGCAACAGAGTATCTTGTCATTCTGCCACACTGAGGCGTGTGGGGGTCACTTTTCTTCAAAAAAGACCACTGCAAAGATTTTGCAGTGTGGCTTCTTCTGGCCCACTCTTTTTAGAGATGCCCATGAGTTCTGTCGAACTTGTCCTCAATGTCAGCAATTAGGAGCTATTTCCAAGAGGAACGCCATGCCCCTTCAGCCCATGCTTATCATAGAGATCTTTGATTGCTGGGGTATAGATTTTATGGGTCCTTTCCCTAGTTCTTATGGGTTCCTCTACATCCTTCTGGCTGTAGATTATGTGTCCAAGTGGGTAGAGGCTATTCCCACTAAGACCAATGACCACAAGGTTGTGGTCAAATTCATGAAGGAGAATATCTTGTCTCGGTTTGGGATGCCCAAGGCCATGATTAGTGATCAAGGCACTCACTTCTGTAATCGTCCATTCGCGGCCTTGATGGCCAAGTATGGGATCACTCATAAGGTGTCCACTGCCTATCATCCTCAAACTAATGGGCAAGCTGAGTTAGCCAATAGGGAGATCAAGCATATTTTAGAAAAAACTGTGAATCCTAATAGGAAGGATTGGTCAACTAGGTTGACTGATGCCTTATGGGCCTATCGCACGGCCTACAAGACAATTTTAGGAATGTCTCCGTATAGGCTTCTCTATGGCAAGACGTGTCATCTTCCTGTTGAAATTGAGCATAAAGCATTTTGGGCTCTCAAGACGTTGAATTTCTCTTTACCCAAAGCAGGTGTTCTTAGGAATTTTCAAATGAATGAGTTAGAAGAGATGAGGAGAGAGGCTTATGAGAATGCTAGCATCTACAAGTCCAAAGTCAAAGCTTTTCATGATAAACACATTGTGAGGAAAGACTTTCAGGTGGGACAAAAGGTCCTTTTATATAACTCAAAACTTCATCTCCATCCAGGTAAGTTAAGATCAAGATGGACTGGACCTTATTTTGTGCAAAAAATCTACCCTCATGGAGCTATTGATGTTTTTAATAACAATGATGGAAAGATTTTTAAAGTAAATGGGCAAAGACTTAAGCCATTTTTGGAGAATTTTTCAAAAGATGACATTGTGGAAGAATTAGTGGACCCGGTTTATCCGGAAGCCACTAGTTCTTAATCTTTCTTGACTCTGTTAGTTGCCATCTTGCATGAAATTTGTTTTTCCCTGTTTTATGTCTTTATTTCTTTTTGTGCTTGATTGGCCTAATTGCATCTTTAAATAAATAGCGGATGATGCTACTCCGTATCACCTCGTTCTTTAGTGTGATGTCTTGGAATCTGACTTTAAAAGACCAACGATTCATTCTTCATTTTTATCATTTGAAATGTGGATGGTTTTTTTTTGGGTGCACCATCTGTGCTTGCCCCGTTTTTGTTGCTAACCAATAGTTGGTGTCTAAGTCTCAGCAGGTTATTCATACTACAGCACCAACCTTCGTAGATTGGTAACTTCGTTCCTCTCTTTTCCCTTTGTTCTTAGTTATTTTATTCATTGAGGACAATGTTTCATTCGAGTTTGGGGGGAAGAGGCATGAATTTCATTCATGCATTTAGTTAATTTTTCATGCATATAGTTACTTTTTCACTAGTTAGAATTAGCAAATACAAGCCTTGCATTCATTTCATTGCAATTCTCATTTGAAGATTCAACTTTCTTGAAATACATGATGTATGCCTTCTTTGATTACTATGTGTCTTTGAATGATTGTGTGAGTTAATCATCACATTGAATGGAATTCGCACCATATCCCTTGTTTTTTTCTTAGAGTGCTTTGAGTGATAGGGTGTATTCCACACACTTGCAAGTTCATACTTTTGTAGCCTTGAATTGCATTCATTTTACCTCTTTTGGAAGTGGTGACGCAAATTGTTAATATAAGGAAATTTGTTGTTTATAAAACCAGAAAAGAGTCACCCTTGTACCCTTGTTTGAGCCATGTTTTATATTCCCTTATTCTTGTGCTAAACCTTAGGGAACCGGTGTAAAGGAGGCAAGGAGAAATGGGGGGTTTTGGGGTGATTTCTGCAGGTGGAATATGGTTGTGTTACAAAAATTGAGCTTGGTTATGATGAGTCTAAGGATGACTTTGAAGTGAAGATGATCTTCTATGTTTTGGCTGTGGATTTGTGATTGACTGATACGAAGATACTCTATTCATTGAGACTTCTGGTATTCCATTGCGTAATTGAGGAATTCGCGAATAAGTCACTTCGTTGGACTTAAGTGAGATTCATTCTCAAATCAATCGTTGGATAAAAGTTTTGAAAATCAGAGGAAGAATGTGTTGGATTCTTAGCCAAGTCATTCATTGAAAAAAAAAATGATGAATGAATGGCAGTACCGGTAGGAATACCGGTTCAAAAGGAAAAAATTGAGGCAGAGAAGCTAGGATTTTGCTACGAAGTCTCCACCGATAGTTCTACCGGTAGAACTTTCTCTACCGGTAGTTCTACCGGTAGAACGTGCGGGCCCAGCCAACCTTATATAATTTTTGTTCCTGTTCTGTTTTTCATTTCATCTTGTTCGTCTCCTTTCCCTCCAGCTGATGGTTTCTCCTCCATAAACCCTAATTCCCGAGCTTCCAAAACCGCCATTAATCCAACCCATCTTCCTCCAAAACACACAAATACCTTTTCTTCATCACCATTTCTCCCTATCTCTTCAATCAAACTTCCAAAAAGTCCAAGAAAACCCTACATTCCGAAATCCCCATCCTTCCCTCAAAAATTTGATACTCACTTCCATACCCTTCCAAAATCAATTCATATCTTCTACACACAACATTAAACCATGCCAAGGACAAAGAATCCTAAATCAGGAGGTGATCCAAAGAGAGGAGCAATTGCTAAAAAGGGGAAATCCAAAGGTAGCACTTCAGGGGAAAGTGATAGAAGAGCTGAAAAAAGACCAAGGGAGTCTTCTCCCCCTCCTCCACAGAAAAGTGCAGATCAGATCAAATGGGAGAAGAAGGTAAACAAGAAAGCATTTGTGATTGAAAGGAGGGTCGATGTGGGTAAACTTGGTACTGGGGAATGCTTTGGAGCAGTAATCAATAGCAAGCTGGAATACATGGACACTGCCTTTGAGGGGTATATTCCTGACTTTGTTCGTCAATTTTTCAAATCTATGGAGCGTGTGATAGCAGGAGGTGAACAAATAGCTGCAATGGTGAATGGAACAAAAGTTAAAGTTGATCAATATATTATTGCAAAAGCCTTAGGATACACCCCAGTGGCTAGGGAGAAAATCACATACCCTAGGCCTCAAGATGTTCCTTTGGTAATTCCTCATGAACAATTGGTGTTGAGAGAGGAAGCTATGGTAGAAGGGACAACCACAGTTGGAAATTTGAATGGGGAAGCAGGGATGTTGAACAAGATTATGCATTACAACATTTTCCCTCGAGGCGATGAGAAGATGCTAGGAAAAAAAGAGATGGAATTGTTATGGGTGATCTGGAGCCCAAATGAAGGAATGAATGTAGCCCAATTCATATACAATCAGATGAGGAGATACCCTGAGGAGTCCTCAGCTAAGGCGGCCCTCCCCTACCCTTGTCTTATCACTAAGATATGCTTAAATCAGAAAGTAAAGAAAGGCCCAGATGATTGGCTTTTACCTAGTGATAGAGGGGCAATCACGGTGAAAACAATGGCAAAGGCCAAATCACAAAAGAGGGACCCTCAGTCAGCAGCTCAACCTTCTTCTGCTATTCCTAAACAAGTGAAGGGCTCATCATTTCAGACTTACATGATGGAACTGATGAAGTGGTTTGGGTGCAAGGTAGATGATTGCATAGAGGGGCAGAAAGTGATTAAACGAGAAATGGAAAAACAGAGATCCAGGCAAGAGTATCTGATGAAGGTTGCTGTATCACAAGGAGCTGAACCCTATGTGTCACCCCAAAGAGAGACAGAGGCTGGTCCTAGCCAGAAAAAGGGTGGCAGTAATACTGCAGCAGAAGAAGAGGCAGAGAAAGAAAAAGAAGATGATGATGATGATGGGGAGGATGACACTGAAGAATTAGTTAGTGAATGAATTGTCCTATTGATGGTTGATTTTAGTTTTTTTTTTTTTGATTAGTGGGAAATATCGTTTTTGTATGGGCATGGCAAAAGGGTAGTTGACCTAAGCCATGTAAGGCCATGCCCCATTTTGTCCACAACACTGTCATTGTTAACCCTTTTCAATGCAATCCTAAGATCCTTAATTAATCTTGGTGTGTCATTACTTCCATTAGAATACATGTTTGAATTTATATGCTACTTTAGTGTTGTTCTGTATGTGTGTGATGTTAGAATGAGCATTGTGAGAATAGCTTCCATGGGGTATGTTCATTGAAATGAGTGACATCTACATTGAGTGATATCTTTTGTGAGCTTTGGAATTAATTTTGATGTGATGGTTAACTCATTCTAATCTTATCATCTTGATTGAATGTTTTATTCCATGAGATGTAGAGATTAATGTTGTCACGGTCTTAGACATCTGTGTCAATTGGGCATAAATCATGTATTTACACTTTTAAATGAGAATTGTATGTACAGACAAGATAGCTTCTTCTTAATTTGCTAGGGACTAGCAAAGTCCAAGTTGGGGGGTGTGATAAGTACCTAATTATTAAGCAATTAGAGACTTAATTGCCTTTCCATCACCTTCATTCGTGTTTAATTCCGTTAATTTCATATAAGTTTGCACGAATATTGGTTTTTGGTCAATTGCAGAAATTTGATGAAGAATGAAGCTTCTGGAGGATGAATGAATCAAGTAGAGAGTAAAGAAACTGGTCCCCATCAGTCAACCGCAAGTCCTACCGGTAGAAGTGGCTGATTTTCCAGCAGAGAGTTCAGACAGGAGATTTCCATCTGTCAACCGCAAGTTCTACCGGTAGAAATGACAGATCCTGAGATTTTTATCAGTCAACCGCAAGTTCTACCGGTAGAAGTGGCTAAAATTCCAGCCGAGAGTTCAGACAGAAGATTTCCATTGGTCAACCGCAAGTTCTACCGGTAGAAATGACAGATCCTGAAAATTTCATCAGTCAACCGCAATTTCTACCGGTAGAAGAGGCTTATATCCCAGCAGAAGTTCGGACATGAGAATTTCATCTGTTATACCGGTAGTTCTACCGGTAGAACACTCGGATTTGGATCGAATTTTAGTTTTTGGGGCAGTTTTGTAATTAAAGTTGTGGGAACCTATATAAAGCAATATAACTCGAAAATTAGGGTTATCTGGGAATTGTGTTAGTTTCCCAGCAGCCTCCCTTCCTTTTTCTCTCTTCCTTCCTTAGATAAAAGTAGAGGTAGTTTCCATTGAAGATTGGTGTTCAATTTTGTTCAATTCTTGTTTTAAGACAGAATCCTTCATATTAATTCAAGTTTTATTAGAGGTAATCTTTCAATTATGTTCTTACTGTTTTCTTACTTCCATTTAATCTGTTTGAAGAATTCTCCATTAATGGAGGGGTAGAATTACAGATGGTTTGACCTAAGGGGAATTCACCCTGGGTTTTGTATGGGTTATTCTTCCTGATTATGCTTTCGTGATAAAAGATAATTTCCATTGATGTTCTGTTTCAAGAAATCATAATTGAGATGTTAAGCCTTTGACTAATTGTGTTCATCTAAGATGCTACAACTAGTGCTTTGGTCGATGACTCTCAGATTATCGAATTGAAAGTTCAAGGAATCTCTTTGGGAATTATTCACTTAGATTGATATTTGATTTTCACGAAGAAATCTTCCAGGTGAGAACTGGATTGATTCAATTCTTATCTGCGTAATGAAGAGGAAGATGAAACCCTGAAAATCTAGGTGGGTTGAACCCTAGGTTGAGCCATCTCTTTAGCATAACATTTTCATTCAATTTCCTGCAGTTTTAATCAGTCTTTATATTAGAGTTAATTACACCCATTAAACAAAAGTTGGTCACTCTCGACCGAAAGAAGTCCTCTAGAGCTGAAACCCTAGTCCGTTCTCTGTGGATTCGACCTCTTCATGAGTGAAGTGCTACACAGCGATAAATCCTGTCCTCCGCTTAGGACAAACACCACACAGAAAATAGCTAAGCAGTAGACCTATGTAGGCATCCCTTTCCTCACTGTTCAGACTGTTGCTTATTAGGACCAGGCATGGGTTTTCCGAGCTCCCCAAGTTTACCTCGTTCATTTGATCCTCAGTCGGCGGTTCCCTTTCCCTTTCTTCAGATGGGGTCGTTTCTTCCATCTTGACGACATTATAGAGGTAAATCATGTTCCTTTAATTTTTGCCTTTCTGGGCTCTGCTTGTTGTGTAGGTGGACCTCCCTCGACCATTTTTCTTTCGGCGCTGCCTTCTGCTGTGAGGGGTGATGACCCTGGTCCCTTGAAATGGCTTTATGTCGGTGAACTACCTTCGGACGGTGAGGCTGTTATCCACGTATTTGAATCATTGATGTAGTGTGGATGGGACCACATGATTTTCATCGATCCATGGCCTCCCTAGTAGTAGGCTGTAGGTAATGCAGGCTTCGACCACGTTACAGTCTGGATGCGCGATCATGTCACCAATCTGGCATTTGATTTTTGTAGGTGCTGAAAATAAATGACCCACAATAAAGAGGTGCCTTAGAGGACTTATCCAATGATGGTGACGACTGGGTACCGTCCGAAAGCCTGAAAGAGAAGAACACACGGTCAGAGGACCCTGGCCTGGGCGGCGCAAGGCTCTCCGATGCCAAAGTCAGTGAAGGAACTGGAACAATGGAAGGAGAGGAAGAAGAGAGGCAGAGTAACAGCTCTATGAGTTGTGTTGTGCGTACCTTGCATGTGGAATGAGGCTCTATTTATAGACGCCTGGTGGTATCTTTGGACGACATCTTGGGTGATATCTTGGGCGTGGGATCAGTGACTTGATAGGGAGGTCATGATCAGCCCACAAAGTAATTAATACGGTCCAATCCAGCCCATCACGCATTTAATGCGCATCGGATCAGCCCACATTGCATTAAATGCGCGTCTTGTTGGGCCAGATTGTGTTGGACGCCTTTGACGGTTGGGGTACCATCGGATCTGCCCTCGGGCCTTGCCCTGATGTGGCTTCAGCCGCTGGATGCCGCCTTGTCAGGGATCAGGCGAAGATTGTGGACGGCTGGATGTCGCATCTGTCTCATTAGCTCGCGCCCCTACTCCTTCACGTGCCTGATGACGTGGGGGAATGAGGGGTGCGAGTGGAGGTTCTTTCTCACCTCGGCTTCCGTCCTGGCCCCTTCGGCCGAGGTGGAGCTCTTTGCCGAGGTGTGCATATGGAGCAGCCGAACTCGACGCTAGTGGTCTGGGGCTGCTTGACTTCGGCTGAGGCCTCTGCCCCGGCAGCCGGGGTGAGTCCGATGCCACGTGGATGGCACGTGAGAACGCTTAGTCTTATCTGATGGCCGGGGTCAGCGTAATCCTGGAGCTTTGGAAATCTCCCCACATAATTTTGATTTTCCGTAACGCTCTGCTCCGTTGACCATCGTATTCGTGGATGCTTACATTGGTTTCTTTAAGTGACCTCGGAGTCAGACTGACGTGGTTCATCATCCAGATTGGGAGTACGTTAACAGCTGAACCCGGGTCGATCTGTATCCTGGACACCTTAGCTTCCTGTATGTAACCTATGTAGTAGAGGGGCCTGCCATGCTTGCAATCACCCAGTAACATGTCTTCTTGATCGAAAGTGATGGGGATGCTTTCTTTCAGACGAGTCGCAAGGCAGTCAACACCTGTTGGGCCTGACTCCTGTCTTTTCTGTTCAGACAGGGCTTCCCAAAGAGACATCCTCACATTTTTATTCATCCTAATTACGTCTAGTAGTGACACTTTTGCCGGGACCTGGGATAGATGGTCGATGATGTCGTAGGGGAAGCCCTCGTTCTGTGGAGCAACTATTTCTTCGCCATCCTAAGGCCGGCCGGTTTGTTCTGTCAATCTATTGGAGTAATCTTTTACAAAGTCTTTTCTCGAGCGGGTATGGAGCACCTCTTTTCTTAGGGCATTTTCTGGTTCTTCGGCTTGTGCTTCGGTGGCATGGCAATGCGTATGTGAGACACGTTGGGACCGGGGTACCTCTTGATTCATGGCCGCTGCATGGTGGGGGACACTGGTATCAATTCCTTCTGAGTTGAGACAGATAACATTTACAGCGTGTGGGTACCCTCCTTCTTTGAATGTGAGGACCTGGCTATAGGCAAGATCTTGGATGGCGTTCCTCAAGGTACCGCAGGCGTTGGTGGGGTGGCCCACGATTTGATGGTATCTGCGATATTTGGGGTCATGGATTCGCCCCACCTCCTACGGTCTTTTGGGCATGAGGGGCTGGATCTTCCCCTTCTTCAAAAGCTCTTCATAGATTCCTTCCATCTCTTCATCCTTGAAGTCGTACTTCCGGGGTCGGCTGGTGCCCGGCCCCTTCCTCCCGCCAGTTGTTCTTCCGTGCTCAAGACTACCTTTCTTTCTTTTTTTCGTACGGGGTAGATGCTACTGTCAAAGAGTCCTTTCTTTTGTTCGGAGGAGCCGCCGGGGTTCGGAATGAAAACCTTCTGGGCTCAATCACCTGCTTTTCTCTCTTGATTACTGCTTCTGCGTTTGCGGCTACTTCAGATATTTACGCGAAGGAGATGGGTTTCACAGTTATGAAATATTTCTGGAACTCGGTTCTCAGGTTCCGTATGCAGATGTCAAATACTACCTTCTGATTGATTTCTCGGCACTGCATGGGATTCCTCCATTGGTTGAGGTATGCCTCCACCGATTCATTTTTCCCCTGATAGGTTTCCAGTAGTACCTTAGATGTTACATGCGGAGTTTCGGCCTGAAATTGGATTGTGAAAATTGCCTGGAGGTCTTGAAATGACTGGATTGATCCCTCAGGGAGCATTTCAAACCACCTAAATGCATTTCCCACTAGCGTGCTGGCGAATAGCATTATTCTCTGGGCGTTGTTCATGAGCAGCCCTCTGGCTCTCATAGAAAAGTGCCATAGATGTTGCATCATTGGTCCAGACCCGTCGAAGGTTGGTATGTCCAGCCTCCTATACTTTTTGGGGAACTGTACGTTCTCCATCCATTATGGGTAGGGTTTTCCCTTAACGGGGTGGGTACCACCCACTTCTGCCATAATCCTGTGTACCTCCGCCTGGGCTTCTGCCTTTGATGCTATTAGTTTTTCCTTCAAATTCTGCGATCCTCTGGCGTGTTCGTGAGACTGTCGAGTAAAAAAGGGTTCCACTTTCTGCTCTGGGACCCTTTCTTTGACAAGGCCTTCGTCAGACCGACAAACTCTTTCTCGAGATTCTTCTTCTCCACAGCCCTTTCCAATTTCTCCTTCAGTTCCATTAGCATTGCCATTAGGTTTCCTATTTGATCATCTTGCCCTTGCAAGTGATAATGGAGAGGCTCATCCTACTGGTACCTCCTGGGCTGCTTTTGGGACTATCTTCCCCATCTACCTAAGCCATGCAGACATTGAAGGCCTGAATCTCATTTGGAATGTCAGGAATTTTATCTGGTTCCCTGTACGGAATCCTTTTCTTGACATTTTCTCTTTCATCATTTTGTTTAGGGAGTGTGGCTCTTCTGAAACGTATTCCCACCATAGGACGATCTGGCCCTGCCATTTGCTTCTTCGACGTCAGTGGTTTTGTTTCTGGGTCGGTGTTAATCCTGCCGACCTGGCCCTTTGTGTGAAATAGTCCTCCTCATTGCTTCTGTCTTTTCCGTCACCGGCCATTTTTATGGACCCTCTTGTGGTAAGGGGTCCGCTTGGACCTTGCATATCCTATCATCGTAAAGTGAACCGATCAGCCCCATGTCGGGTAGGGTTCCGGTCAGATTGAACCCTAGCTAGGAGTCCTTTTCCAATCACGACCCTGGCTATCAGGTTCCCTCTCGACACTTTTTTGATGGGCTGGGTTAGCCTCTTGTGATTCTCGATCATTTTTATACGTTTGTTCGCCTGCGATTGCATGCACTGCGGCACGCGCCGTGGTGAATGCCTTTTGCGCACAAGACTACGCTCTTCTAGCCACGACTAGTGAGCCTTCCGTTTGAACATTTTTGTTTGCTCATGCAGGACAGTCCCTTCTCGCGTGATACTTCGGCCGAGGTCTCCCTGGCAGTCGGGGTTCTTTCCATGGGGGAGTCGCTTGGGTGAAGTGTTCGACCGGGATCATTTCTCTTGAGGACGACTGGTCCCTTCCCTTGCGATGCCTCAACCGAGACCCCTTGGCGGCAGGCGAAGTTGCCTGAGCATCAGGGGACATTAGTCGAGTCGTCGTTTGGTAGCAGGAGCCGTCAAAGGGATATGACCCTTTTTCATGCCTATGGGGAGGATAATTTTTCATACTCATCCTATGTGATTTTTCTGTGGTGTTAGAGCTAGCTAACAGTTGTAGCCCCAGATGCCCAGCGGAGTAGCCAAAAGTATGTAAACAAAAATAATAATAATAATAATGTGAAATCGTGTGTGGATGGGTAAAGAAGAAATGTGTATGCGTATGACAATTCTATTTCAACAACCAGAGATCCCGGGGTTTACACTAAGCTTCTGATTTGTCCGGTTTTCGGACAACCAGTACTCATGTTTACAAAGAAATCACATAATATGGACCTTTCTAGAGGAGAAGAAGATGACCAAAGGCATCCTTTCCTCCTCTAGACAAGGTCTTTTTTTTTTACATGACATTTGTCCCTCCTCCTTTAGGCCCCTTGTCTTCGGATTAGCGCCCCTCTTTTATAGGCTCCTTTGCACGTGTCGTGCTCTCTTTTTTGTCTGTCTTTGTTCACAGATGGAGGCAAGGCCCCTAGGGTCGGGCTGCATCGTCCTGCCTTCCTCCATCTGCCTTTGGCAATTTGGCAGAAGCGGGACTCGCCTGGCGAGGGATCCTCTTTTTTATCCTCTTCCCTTTGTTCCTTTGCCTTTGCTGACAGAAAAAGGCAAAGCTCCCAGGGTCAGGCTGCTTCCCCCTGCCTTTGGCAAGCTGGCGAAAGCGGGACCCACCTAGCGAGGGATGTCCTTTTTTAATCCCCTTCCCTCGCTGTGGGCCTCCTTTCTTTTATTTTTTTTTAACTCTTCTAGGAGATCTTGGTGTGGGCCCGACGACAATTTCAGCCCATTTATTCAGCGTGCCTCTACAGTGTACAATAAATACTACGAGGAATGAAACTACTTGAAACATGAATAATGGATTGCATGATATGAAATTTCACATCTCTTGATCTTGATTTGTAGCTGACTGTTGTTGTGGTATGGTGATTCATTTTCTACTATTCTCTACGTGTCATAATTACCATTTGATTAAAATAAAGTGATCAGATGAAGGTGGAAAATACTGAAACTTTAATTGGACAATTGAAACATGCATTATGTGGCCAACATTTCATTAATTCAGACTGTTCGTAGTCTCTTGATCAAATATCTAAGGTTTTGCAATCTCCAATTACCATCTTATATTTTGTTTAGATGACATTGCGAATTAATTACCATCAGGTTAGTATCCAGCGATGATCAACACTAGATACTCTTGTATAAGAAGAAAGATCACCAATAAAGATATGGTTTGACTCCATGAACATACAACCATCCAAGGAGTCGGTGGCCCACCAAAAGCGCGCGCACACAGAGAGAGAGAGAGGAGTCAAAGAACCAGGATCCGATTTAAAATTGGGTCAGGGTCTCGACCTAGGTCTATTCAGGTCCATACATGATTACTTAGAGTTTATAACATAAAGTGGGAATGGATATTTAGTTTTGAATAAAGAAAAATAAGAGGTCAGGAAATTTTAAGGCAATTTAGTTTTTTTTAGAAAAAAAATATAGTGATAGAAATTCAAAATTTAAGAAAATAGATGAAAAAGTAGAACTTGGGATTGAAATAAATTAAATGCAAAATAATTAATAACTATCCTAATTTGCAGAGATTCGAAGATTTACACTTGCACAACTCAGTACTTCAATTTATGGGGAATGGAGAGGACACTTAGATGTTCATTGAGGGTTTGTTTGGTAAAAATACTTGTAGGGTTAACTGAAGTGAAGTGAAGATTGACGAGAGAATAAATGGGCTCTAATAATAGTATGATGAAAATTTATTTTTAGTGGCTTGATAAGGAATTTTTTTTTACTTTTTGGGTAAAAGGTAGATGAATTTTTGTCTTTTAGTGCCTTGAGAATGTTGCTTTTTAATCTTTTTTAAATGTAGGAGGAAATTTTAAAATTCTGTACTTTTGATATGGCCCCTGGTCTTTTCTTGTCGGGTGAAAGGAGGCTTTACTTCAATCCACTTTATTAGTGAAATGGCCAAACAAACCCTGATAGAGTTATCCAAGCTCGTTCATCTTTGATCCACATTTTAGATAATATCAATTGGCTTTAAATCTAAGAGTGTTATTATTTATTATTTTATTTTGAAAGGTTAAACCTTGCAAAAAGAGATTTCCTTTAAAAAAAAACTATGAGTGTTGTTAGAGTTAGTTTTTATAGAGGAATTATTGTTAGGAGAATTTCAAAATATCTTTTTTATAAGAAATTCGATCAATCAAAGTCCTCATATACCTATTTCCAAATGTCAATTTGAATGATTCTAGATTAATATTTATTATGTTTTGAAATTATCCTATAAATACAAGGAAGCATTGATATTGACGCTCTCTAAAAATAAAGGGAGCAATGTGTGATGTCAAAAAAAAAAAAAAAAAAAAAAAAAAAAGAAGGAAAAAACAGAAGTGGCCCTAGAGGACCACTCCTTTTACAAGGGAAACTAAAAGGGCTTTTTTTGGTGCGATTAATATCTAAGGTGATTTCTTTGATAAATTACTCAATGTTATATATAAAAGTTATTCTTTTAAGGGGCATTCGGCGACAGGTCCCTGAACATGTCACTTTATGGCCTTAGATCCACAAAAAAAAGTCATAGAGGCAAAGGTCCCTCCCACACTTTCTCATACCTGAAATGTCTAATTTACCCTTTCTTTAAATCATAACCCATGATTGGTGGGATATCCCAATAATAATGGCCAACTAATATTTAATTGCCCACGATTAATGGAATCCCCAGATTTTCAAATAAATTCTAAAAACACACAAATAAATTTCAAAATAACGAAAATAAATTTTAAAAAATGAAATAATTTCAAAAAATGCAATAAGTTTAAAAAAAAGCAATATATAATCAAATAACGCAAATAAATTTAAAAAATATGCAAATAAGTTTCAAAATATCCAAATAAATTTTAGAAAATATAAATAAATTTCAAAAGATTCAAATAAATCTCAAAATATCCAAATAAAATTTCAAAAAATGAAAATAAATTTAAAATAACGAAAATAAATTTTAAAAAATGCAATAATTTCAAAAAACGCAATAAATTTGAAAATATACAAATAAATTTCAAAAGACGCAAATAAACTTAAAAAACGCATATAGATTTCAAAAAACGTAACTAAATTTGCTAAAAAACTCAGATAAATTTTGAAGTATGACAGAAAACTGATAAATTTGAACAACACTCGGATAAATTTGACAAAAATTCAGATAAATGTGAACAAAAATCAGATAAATTTACCAAAAACTCTGATAAATTTTTAAAAAAATTCAGATATATCTACAAAAAACACAAAAAAATATGAAAGAAACAGATAAATTTGAACAACACTCAGATTCATATGACAGAAAACAGATAAATTTGAACAAAACTCAGATAAATTTGACAGAAAATAGATAAATTTGACAAAAGAGATAAACAACGCAAAAGCGATCACCGGGGGATGTCAGCCCTCCACGGAATGCAAACGGGTCAGGTCAACTCGACCCGGAACCCGGGGGGAACCAACTTGGCCTGGGCGAAAAGCCCAGGTCGTCTTCTTCTTCGACTTTTGGTTTCTGCAACCAGAAATAACCATGCGCTAAAGAAAAAGTACCGGAACTCGTCAACCGGATCGGTTCAGGCAAGGACTTCTCCTTCAAGAGCCCTCACGAGCAGGCCACCTTCGAGAACTCGCGCAAGATCTGGAGCACCGCGTCATCTGCCCCCATCGACGAGGACGAGGACGGCAACAGCCACCCGAACGCCAGCGGACGAGGCGGAAACAAGGTCCCCAGGTCGCGGTGCAGAGGATGGAAGAGATTGGATGATGTTTTCGGAGGTCATCCGCATCCGCCTCCGTAATCTGCGGCGGCCATGGAAGATAACTTTGCAAGCGCCAGGCCGGATCCAGTGCCTCCTCCGGTTCTTCGATCTGTCTGGCCCACCAAGAAACTGATATTCTGCGATCCTGGATCAGTTCTCTGCAACAAACTGATTCCGGAATCCTTCTTCTCCGATCTCTCTTTTCTGCAAGGAATAACCATACGCTGCCCAATCCCAGGAGGGAGAATAAAAATTTTGAAATTTTAAATTTCAAAATTTCATGCCTAAAACGGTTGAAAGGGCAATTTAGTCCTCAAAAATGAGATCATGTGGATGCAAGGACCCAAGGCTGGAAAAAGTCCAGCTGAGTGGACCATAGGCCTTAAAAAGCTTTTCCTTGGACTAAAGGCTAGATACATTCACTTATAGGGATCTTTCGCTAATTTTGCCTTCTTTTAATGTTCAATATTCGTTTCTTTTTAATTATAGAGTTAACCACTGCCAAACCAAACTTCAACCCATATCTATGGTAGAGTGCATTTGATTGATATGCTCTCTTAAATAGGTCACAAAATAGCCCCAATGGCGAAGGTGCTCACAATTGTAATCTTAAAGGGTCGATTTTTTGCATAATCATTTATCTCGGTCCAAATTTTTCCATCTCCCTAAGAACCTCATGAGAATGAATATAGGTGGGCTCTAAATAAGAATAAATTTGTGGGACATATAAAAAAGGAAAATTTCACTAAGTAATGCTTCAAAGTGGGCCACCCAAATAATCATTTTTATAAAATGCATGCCACTTATTGGTCCAAACCGCAGACAAATGTCTGACATCATTAGTCACAGCTTACAAATGTATTTTACAGTAGCACTAGCAGGAATATAATAATAATCTTTTTCAGTAGACATACAATAGTGCTACAACTTTAGGAACTTACCAAATGTGCAACACAGTTGTAACAGCGATGTCTGATTATACATGCTTAACCATTAAAAAAGAAACCCTTGGATATATTGGGTCTTCAGAAAAAGCCATTTGTCCAAGTTCAAAACTTAGTACTGACCTTCTAATTGGGCTGCCACTCTGCTGTGGGATCTGATTGTTTCTATATGTTATGGATTCTGAAGTAGCTTTCTACTTTTTTTTGGATGCTTTCGGTCACTGCTTCTGCTTGGGGCAACAATTTTGCTTCTTTTAACCATTTATCACTGTAATGATATCAATTTCTTTCAACATGTTATAGACAGCTCTCTAGTAATATCATGGTATGATTTTACATAGTTGCTAAAAGACAGATTTGTTTCTCCGTCACACTAGATTGTAAGGGAGGATCAATTATCAGGGAAGCAGACCAAATTTCAAACCCTCTGCCTCCTCTATGGTGGAGGGTAGGCTTAACAAATTCACCTAGGCATCATCTGATGCTCTTCTTGTTTCCATGTTTTTCCTACTTAAATTTTCTTATTTCTTGCCTTTGTGGTTCTGAACATATTATGAACTCGAACAACATTTTCCTTGGTATGCATCTTAATGATAATGTGCATGATAAAGGTTCTCTTCTTAGGGATCTTTCTTGAAGCTTTTTTGGAGTAACCATTGCTAAGTTGTTTGGAAATAAATGAAACAAAGCAATGCGGTTAAAGGCCTTACAACAATATAGGCTTATGATTTTTTTGTGATGTCATACACTTGTGAGGGGTGCATTACACAAGAAGTTCAAATGACGGATGCTCCACCTTGAAGCATAGCATATTTTTGTCAATATTAACCAAGAGCTCAGCATTATTTTTTTCTATTTGTGTGGGGAGATTTCCAGAACCACAGGATTAAGTTAATCGCAGCCATCAGATGAGGCTAAGCATTCTCACGTGCCATCATCGTGCCATCCACGTGGCACCCGGCTCACCCCGGCTACCAGGATGAGGGCCTCGGCCGAAGTCAAGCATCTCCGTGCCCTTAGCGCCGAACTGGCCCACCTCGGGCTTCACCTCGGCAAGGAGCTCCACCTCGGCTGGGCCACCCCGGGTATCATCCCGGCAAGCAGACTCCACCTCGGCTGAAGAGGCCGGGACAGAGGCCGAAGCAAGATAGAACATTCACTTGCGCCCCTCTTCCCCCCCACGTCATCAGGCACGTGGAGGGACAGGGGCACGAGCTGGCGGGACAGGCGACATCCAGCCGCCCACGATCTTCGCCAGATCCCTGACAGAATCCCATCCAGCGGCTGAAGCCACATCAGGGCAGGGCCCGAGGGCAGATCCGCTGGTACCCCCTACCGCCAAAGGCGCCCAACAGGATCTGGCCCAACAAGATGTGCATTAAATGCGATGTGGGCTGACCCGACGGGCATTTAATGCAAAGTGGGCTGGATTGGACCTCAATTAATGCAATGTGGTCTGATCATGACTTCCCAGTCAAATCGCGGGACCCACACCAAAATATCTCCCAAAAGATACGTTCCACACTCTATAAATAGAGACTCATACCACCATCAAAGGTACGCATAATCTCATATCCAGAGCCCTTACTCTGGCTCTCTTCTCCCTCTCCTTCCATTGTTCCAGTTCACATACTGACTTTGGCATCGGAGAGCCTTGCGCCGCTCAGGCCAGGGTCCTCTGACCGTTTGCTACTTTCTTTCAGGCTTTCGGACGACACCCCAGACATCCAGACACCATCATCCTCCCGGATAAGTCCTGTAAGGCACCCTCTTATTGTGGGTCATAATTTTCTGCACCTACAATTGGCGCCGTCTGTGGGAAAGCAATATCCCAGCCTTCCCAACCTTCTCCAAATCTTCCCAAACAATCTTTCTTAACCTCATCTTCTCAGAAGCCATGCCTCCGAAAGCTAAGAAGGGCGTAGGATCCTCAAGAGCAGCGCTCGAGCTGCCACCACCGCCAACGGACGTCCCTCCCCAAGGACGCTCCCGTACGGTGCATGGCGCAACTGCAGGCGAGGGCCGCATAGGCTCTCAGCTCTTTATCGAGTCCCACTCCAAGAGGGACTCGAGGCCTCGATCTCACCAGAAGAAGTCGCGCCACCCGGACGCAGAGATCGTCAGCATGAGCGTCCCCGGAAGGACAAAGCCGTGGCCGTAGGAGAAACGCGCAACGCTCAACCCCCAGGAGAGGTTCCTGAAGCTGCCCTCCTCCAGAAGCAACTCCAGAAGCAAGAACGGATGATTCGCGAGCTCCAGCAGCAGCTGAAGGCAGTGCAAACTGCCTCCTTGAGAGAGGTCTCTGAGCCTCAAGGGAAAAAGAAGGACGCTCCCAGCAGGGCAGCCCAGCCTCCTCGTGAGGACCTCAGACCTCATCTGGACCAGAAACGGAGCCAGATTCGTGACGAAGGCTCGAGCAACAGCCGTAGTCACCATAGCTGCGATGGCCGACCTCATAGCCATCGTAGCCCGAGCCATCCCAAGCGAAAGCACCGAGCTCAGACTCCAGAGAAGGACGACGAGCAAGAGCGATTTGACAAACGCGTCAGATTGGCTCTACAGCACAACTTGGAGATGCGGGACCAGAAGCAGCTCTGTGGCCACACTGATCTCGGGGGCTCTTCCTTCACCAAAGAGATCGAGCACACCCCCTTGCCCAAGAAGTTCTCCGTCCCGCGGTTCGTCCCCTATGACGGACTGTCCGACCCATCCGCACACCTCCGACACTTCTCCCAGAAGATGTCCATCTGGGGAACGAGGGTCACCTAAACTGCAAAATCTTCTCCTCCAGCTTGGGTGACCTCCCCCTGAAGTGGTTCTGCTCTCTCCCGGAGCAGTCGGTCTCCAGTTGGAAGGAGCTCCAGCTCTCCTTCCTGAAGAAGTTCCAGGCCTACACCGTCGTCCCCAAGAAGGAAGGGGACCTCATCGCCCTGAGAATGAAACAGGGCGAGACTCTCGCCAAGTTCACCCACCGATTTTGGGCGGTCTACAGCCAGATCGAGGGCGCAAGGGAGGGGATAGCCATCTACGCCTTCCAGCATGCCCTGATCCCCGGCATCGACTTGCGAAAGGACTTGGCCGGGGACACCCCAGAGTCCATGTCAGAATTGATGTCCCGGGTGAAGCGCTTCATCGCCCGGGAGGAGGACGAGATCCGAGCTAAGGATCAGGACGGGCACCCAGAGCCCGAACAGAAGAATGGCCAGCCTCGGCAAAGAGGCGGGAGGCCCTCCCAGAAGCAGGAGCCCGAGCAAGCCTGGGTCTCCAGTTCGGCGAAGCCTTCGTCGTCCAGGTCTGGGGGCACCTGGAAGCCCAGACCTTCCTCCAGCGCCAGTCAGAGCGTCAACGTCGTCTTCAAGGAGCCGATCTACCGCATCCTGACCAAGATCAGGTCCAAGCCGTTCTTCAAGTACCCTCCGCCCATGCTGAATGAGCCCACCTCAGGCGCCCGAAGCAAGCTCTACTGCTCCTTCCATAGGGGCAACGGGCACAGGACCGAAGACTGCAACTCTCTGCAGTGGTATCTGGAGAAGCTGGCCGAAGAGGGCCATATTCCAGAGTTCGTTGAGGCAGGAGATGCCGGCGGCAGCGAGGGCCGAGTTCACCAGAGCGCGGCACAGGTTCCAGACAGTGAGGATTCGGAGAAGATCATTACGTGATCCATCTGGCGTCCTCTGTATCCATCTGTATCCCGAGAAATTCAATTTCTAAAAGATGTAATGAATCTCTGAATCAATGGAAATAGCTTTCGCCCCGCCATCAATCTGTCATCTCTCTTTGACCGACTTCGGCTACAAGGGTCTACCGCCCTGGAAAAGGCTTCGAGCCCAAACTCGGTCGTTTCCTAAAGCTCCGGGTCTTGGACCCTGGAGAAGGCCTCGAGTTCGGACACTCGGCCGGATTCCTAAAGTTCGGGTTTTTACACCCCTCAAGGATCATTGCCGAGCTCACGCTTCCACAGCCAGAATGACGACTCCACTTCGGCACAAGCAGCTCGTCTCGGCCGAAGCCAGCCATTTCGGCCAAGGGCAATCTCTCACCTCTGGTCGACTCCGGCAGCATAGGCTCTACGCCCTGGAAATGGCTTGGAGTTCTTACACTCAGCCTTTCCTAAAGCCCCGTGTCTTGGGACACAATCAAGGCTCTACGCCCTGGAAACGGCTTGGAGTTCTTACACTCAGCCTTTCCTAAAGCCCCGTGTCTTGGACACAATCAAGGCTCTACGCCCTGGAAACGGCTTGGAGTTCTTACACTCAGCCTTTCCTAAAGCCCCGTGTCTTGGACACAATCAAGGCTCTACGCCCTGGAAATGGCTTGGAGTTCTTACACTCAGCCTCTCCTAAAGCCCCGTGTCTTGGACACAATCAAGGCTCTACGCCCTGGAAATGGCCTGGAGTTCCTACACTCAGCCTTTCCTAAAGCCCCCGTGTCTTGGACACACTTTGGGTACATACGCCCTGGAAATGGCCTCGAGTTCCTACACTCAGCCTTTCCTAAAGTCCCCGTGTTTGGAACACACTCAAGGGATAACAGCCCTGGAAAAGGCCTCGAGTTCGGACACTCGGCCAATTCCTAAACTCAGGGTTTCATCCCACTCTACAAGGGTCTACCGCCCTGGGAATGGTCTGGAGTCCATACACTCGGCCGTTTCCTAAAGTCCGGGTTTATAAACCCCTCACACCCTGGCGCAAGGCAGTTCGGCCAAGGTCAGCCATTTCGGCCAAGGTCAGATTCCTGAAATCCGGGTTCATACACCCCACAGGAGGCCATAGCCGCACTCACTCTCGCCTCGCCGAGTCCAGCGGAACGATGGATCTACCCCGGCGCAAGGCAATTCGGCCAAGAAAGACAAATAAAGAGGACCCCGGCTACTGTGGCTTCGGCGACTCAACTAAGTGGATCACCGAATCTGCTGGACCAGTGGATTCGGCCGAAACGGCGACCTCGCTGGGAGCGTCGCTGGCAGGAGATTCTTCGACCAGAGCCTCATTTGCTCCAGGGGTAGAGGAGGCCTCACCCTGAGGCACGGCAGAAGCATCACTGGCAACCGGGGCACCGCTCAAGACCGGGGCAGCTGGAGCATCTCCCGGAGCATGAACCACTGCAGGAGCTCCAACTGGGGCATTTTCGGCTGCAGGAGCGGAGCTCGGCTCAGGAGCCCCCGCACGTCTCAGTGCGGCCAGGGGCCTGAAGAGAGCCCTTTTCCTTCTCCAGCTCGGCGTTCGCCGTCTTCAACCTTTCCGTTTCGGCTCGTCCAGCCAGCACTTCCCCACGCAGACTCCAGTTCGGCGGTCTTCTTGTTCCTCGCCCAGACCTCGCCTTTGACGTAAGCTCGGCGGCATCAGCCAGAGCCGATGCCAGCCGAGCAGCCTCTTCAGCGCTGGCCCTCTTCATCCCCTCCACTCCTTTCCGCGAATCTTCCAGCTCCCTCTTCAGCTTGTCCCTCTCAGACTCCAGCCGAGTAACCCGCGTCGCGTTCTTATCGCTCCTTCCCACCACGGTCAGGAGCCCTGCACGTTCTGCAAAAGGAAACAGAAGGTCAGGTTCAACCAAGACACTTGAAGAATGAAGAAAAGCGTTGCAAACACTTACCAGAAGATCAGCCTGGATCGCCGAGACCATCTCGTGCGTCTCCATGTCTCTTGGCAGAGCACAGACCTTGGCGAAAGCTCCGTTCACCTCGGCATTCCCCAACAGCCGGTCCTCGACTTTCAGAGGCTCACCGGGCTGTCTTCATCCTCGGCCTCCATGGCGCTGGGGCACTCCGGGGTCCGGAGGCCGATCCAGACCCTTGCCCCACCGAGATCGTCAGCTCGCGGGTCGCTCCACCGGTCGGCTTGCTGACCTGCGCGCTCTTCTCAATAGGAGTCTTGGCTCCGGGGGCCCGCCCAGGGGCCTTATTCTTCGGAGGCTGTTCAGCCCCCGAGTCCGTCTCCCCAGCCTTGGACTTCTTTCTAGGCGGGGACCCCTCCCTCGGGTGCTCCGACGAAGCATCACCGCACTCCCGCACTCGGAGCAGGAGCAGAAGCAGGAGCAGGAGTAGCAGAAGCAGGAGCAGGAGCAGAAGCTGAAGTAGCGCCAGCACCTCCCGAGATCGAGGCAGCGCGGGTGCTGGCAGAAGATGGCGTCGCAGACTAAGAAGACCCCCGCCTAAACTTGGCCGCTAGGTTTGACGGTTCCGAACTTGAAGTAGACGACTCGGAACCGGATGCAGCTCGGCTCGCAACTGGATCATTCATAGGGATCCCGGCGGACACCGCAATCAGTGAAGAGGCGACGCGTGTAGCCGTCGACTCGCTTCCCACTACAGGCAAGACAGAGCATTTATGGATTCAGAGCAGTTGAAGCGACACCAGACGACGATCGCCACATCCCCGGACGGATTCTTCTAGCTTTCAACCCCTAAAGGCTAGCACACTTCAGAGGTCAAAAGCTAGGGGGCAATTGTGTGGGGAGATTTCCAGAACCACAGGATTAAGTTAATCGCAGCATCAGATGAGGCTAAGCATTCTCACGTGCCATCATCGTGCCATCCACGTGGCACCCGGCTCACCCCGGCTACCAGGATGAGGGCCTCGGCCGAAGTCAAGCATCTCCGTGCCCTTAGCGCCGAACTGGCCCACCTCGGGCTTCACCTCGGCAAGGAGCTCCACCTCGGCTGGGCCACCCCGGGTATCATCCCGGCAGCAGACTCCACCTCGGCTGAAGAGGCCGGGACAGAGGCCGAAGCAAGATAGAACCTTCACTTGCGCCCCTCTTCCCCCCACGTCATCAGGCACGTGGAGGGACAGGGGCACGAGCTGGCGGGACAGGCGACATCCAGCCGCCCACGATCTTCGCCAGATCCCTGACAGAATCCCATCCAGCGGCTGAAGCCACATCAGGGCAGGGCCCGAGGGCAGATCCGCTGGTACCCCCTACCGCCAAAGGCGCCCAACAGGATCTGGCCCAACAAGATGTGCATTAAATGCGATGTGGGCTGACCCGACGGGCATTTAATGCAAAGTGGGCTGGATTGGACCTCAATTAATGCAATGTGGTCTGATCATGACTTCCCAGTCAAATCGCGGGACCCACACCAAAATATCTCCCAAAAGATACGTTCCACACTCTATAAATAGAGACTCATACCACCATCAAAGGTACGCATAATCTCATATCCAGAGCCCTTACTCTGGCTCTCTTCTCCCTCTCCTTCCATTGTTCCAGTTCACATACTGACTTTGGCATCGGAGAGCCTTGCGCCGCTCAGGCCAGGGTCCTCTGACCGTTTGCTACTTTCTTTCAGGCTTTCGGACGACACCCAGACATCCAGACACCATCATCCTCCCGGATAAGTCCTGTAAGGCACCCTCTTATTGTGGGTCATAATTTTCTGCACCTACACTATTGATCAACAAAAAATGAAAGGCATATTTTAATTTCCTTTTTAATTCAATAGAGCTCAACAGTAGTGAATTTCTGCAGGCAGCAAGTTTAAGGATTGCAGAACAATATATACAGGCATTTAGCAACATTGCCAAATAGGCGAGTGATCAATGTGTTGAACCCTCCCCCAACCTCCAGCCACCACACCCCCACGCACCAACGACACATCAATTCCCTGAAAAAAGTTGCTTTCATTTTAGTATGGATGGTAACCAGTAAAGTTGATCTTTTATGGCCTTTTCTGTTTCATAACTGTAGGCCACAACATTGTTGCTCCCTAGCACTACTGTAAATCCTGCCAATATGATGGCTCAGGCTATGACAATATACAAAAGCCTTATTGGTGCTGATATACGCGGTCTTCCTAGCAATGTTGCTCAACCTGGATCCACATATGACAGCAAGGGTGGTGACTCTACTAAACAAGCTGATGATAGTCCTATATCCGATGCTTCTGCTCCTGATGCCTTTCCAGTTGAGCCAATCTTCTCTCTACAGAGCCCCAAGGATCGTAATTGACCTTGATATATAGAAATTGTGCGATTAAATTTTTTTTCCCAGCATTTAGTGTTGAGATTCTATAGTTACAACAATTTTGATGCCTTCAAAAGAAAGAACAATCACCTTTTGGTTTGATACAAAGAACTCATTTTCTTCTTTCTTTTAATATGTTTTGTATCTCTTTTGAAGGTTGAAATAAAGCTCCCTTCAAAGTTGGCCAAAAAAAAAAAAGAGAAAGGAACTTATGACAACTTTGATGCCTTAGAAAGAAGAATCATAGCTGGGTTTGGTAATTCATTAAAAAGTAAGTCAAAAAAATTGAGAAGTGTAGGTGCAGAAAATAAATGACCCACAATAAGGAGGTGCCTTAGAGGACTTATCCAAGATGATGGAGGTTAGGGATCGTCCGAAAGCCTGAAAAGGAAGAGCAAACAGTCAGAGGACCCTGGCCTGGGCGGCGCAAGGCTCTCCGATGCCTAAGTCAGTGGATGAACTAGAACAAAGGAGGGAGAGGAAGAAGAGAGGCAGAGTAACGACTCTGTAGGTTCAATTGTGCGTACCTTGCATGTGGAATGAGGCTCTATTTATAGACGCCTGGTCGTATCTTTGGACGATATCTTGGGCGATATCTTGGGCGTGGGATCAGTGACTTGATAGGGAGGTCATGATCAGCCCACAAAGTAATTAATGCGGTCCAATCCAGCCCATTCCGCATTTAATGCGAGTCGGATCAGCCCACATCGCATTAAATGCGCGTCTTGTTGGGCCAGATTGTGTTGGACGCCTTTGACGGTTGGGGTACCATCGGATCTGCCCTCGGGCCTTGCCCTGATGTGGCTTCAGCCGCTGGATGCCGCCTTGTCAGGGATCAGGCGAAGATTGTGGACGGCTGGATGTCGCATCTGTCTTACTAGCTCGCGCCTCTATTCCTTCACGTGCCTGATGACGTGGGGGATGAGGGGTGCGAGTGGAGGTTCTTTCTTGCCTCGGCTTCCGTCCCGGCTCCTTTAGCCGAAGTGGAGCTTTCTGCCGAGGTGGGCACATGGAGTAGCCGAGCTCGGCGCTTGTGGTTCGGGCCTGCTTGACTTCGGCCGGAGCCCCTGCCCTGGTGGCCGGGGTGAATCTGGTGCCACGTGGGCGGCACGCGGACGGCACGTGAGAACGCTTAGTCTCATCTGATGGCTGTGATTAGCGTCTCCCAACACAATTGCCCCCTAGCCTTTGACCTCTTAAGCGCCCTAGATTTTAGGGGTCGAAGGCTAGAAAATCTATCTGGGGATGCAGCGATCATCACTTGGTGTCGCTTCAACTCTTTGAAGCAATAAATGCTCTGCCCTGTCCGTCTTGGGAACCGAGCCGACGGCTACACGCGTAGCTTCTGCGCTGATTGCGTTGTCTCATTGATGGGACGGGCACGGGCTGCGAAGTGTCTCTTCGAATTCGGAAGTGGTACCCTAACGAGGGCTCCCCATCTATAAATAGGGTCGTCCCCTTTCTTTCTTGTTTCTGATTTCTTTTGCCTTCGCCTTCACCTTCGATTTCTGCTGTGCTGCCCGAGATCTGTCTAACGAGGACGACCACAGGACGCGCCCAGACCTGCTCTTGATCTGCCTCCTTGTCTCTGTAAGTCGCTTTGTCCTTCTGTCTGGTTTTTCTTGGGGCTTTGCGATTTCTAGGGTTTTTCTTCGTTGTCACCCCTTTTAGACATGGGCACCCCTAGATTTAAGGTAGATACCGATGAGGGTTTAGCCAGGTTTAGAGCTGCTTTCAGCATTCCGGAGGGGGTCCTCCTAAAACCGGCGGACCTCACCGACTGTGCCCTGTATCGCTCTTCCGGTGGCTGGATGTCGTTCCCTCTGATCTCCGTGATCGAGGGCGGGGTCAGGTTTCCTCTGCACCCCCTGCTTAGGGCCTGCCTTAGTCTTTGGTCCCTCGCCCCGGGCCAGCTGATGCCCAATGGCTATAAGGTCATCATGGGCACAGCGAAGTTGAACGAGATCTTGGGGACCAACCTAGGTCCTCATGACATCGAGGATACATATGATATCTGCAAGGCTGGGGAGGGAAGATATTATCTCCGTGTGAAGCCGCAGCGAAGGGGCTTCGTCCTAGCCTTGGAGGATTCGAGTAAGAATGCCGAGGAAGATTTCTTCTGTGTCTCGGGGGACTGGGAGTTCGGCGCTGGCGAAAGCAGGAGGCTGATGGTGCCTCGCCGCCCCGGGACTATCCCAAGTAAACACTGCTTCCTTTCTCTTACTTGTTCTGCCTGATTTTGATGATGCCGAGCTGACACTCTTATCTTCTGTTGTGCAGAAGCATGCGCGAGGCGACGCCGAGCAGTGAGTGAAGGCTGGAGGAGAAACGTCGACGACATCAACAAGGTTGAGCGATACACAGGCCACGAGACTAGATCGGCCTGGAAACTGCTGGGATACACGCCGAGGTATCGCGGCCACTACAGGAGAATCGGAGCTGCCGTGGAGGAGGCGAATCCAGATTATCCTGCCGTCACTGTTGCTGTGCCCGCCGGGGTCCCATTGACCGACCCTGCTGCGAGCCGAGCTGCGTCAGGTGCCGAGGCGTCCACCTCTGGTTCGGAGTTGCCGAACCTGACTGAGATAGTGGACGCGTATTCGTCCGATCGGGAAGAAAGCATGGAGGGAGGCTCGAAGGCGCCTGCTGTCAGGGATCTGGCGGCCAAATTTAAGCAGAGGTTTTCGTCTTCTGCATCACCATCGTCTGCCAGCACCCGCGCAGCCTCGGGCTCGGGGAGTGCTGGTGCAGCTTCAGTCCCCGCCCCTGCCCCGAGCGAGGGAGTGCGGCGACCCTCGCTGGAGCGCCCGATGGAGGGATCCCCGCCTAGGAAGAAGTCCAAGGTGGGAGAGAAGGACTCGGGGGCTGAACAGCCTCCGAAGGAAAAAACTACTGTGCGGGCTTCTGGAGGCAAGGCTCCTGCTGAGAAGGGTGCGCCGACTAGCAGGTCGACTAGCGCGGCGGCCCTCGAGCTCAACGTCTCGGCTTCTGGATCCCGACCTGCCCCAGCGGCATGGAGACCGAAGTTGGAGACGCAGCCCGGTAAGCCCTTGAACGTCGAGGACCGGCTGTTGGGGAACGCCGACGTTATCGGAGCTCTTGCCAAAGCCTGCGCTCTGCCGCGGGACATGGAAACGCACGAGAGGTTCGATAGCGAAAGCCTACTGGTCTCGTCGATCCAGGCTAGTCTTCTGGTAAGTGTCTTCGACTTTTTTCTTCCAAGTGGCTTAGCTCGACTGCTCCTGTTTTGATTTACTTCTTTTTCCCTTTACAGAACGTGCAAAGGCTCCTGGCCGTAGTGGAGAGGAGCGACAGGAACGCCGCGAGGGTGACTCAGCTGGAGTCTGAGAAGGGAAGGTTGGGGATGGAGCTGGAAAGGCTGAAGAAGAGCAACGCCGAGGCGGCTTCCCAGCTGGAGGCGGCCCTGGCCAACGCTGCCGATCTCAAGTCGCAAACTCACCGCCTAAAGGGCGACATCAGCACGAAGATCAAGAGGATGGCCGGGCTTGAGTCTGAACTAGCCAGGTCGAGATCTGAATCGGCGGCCGAGGTAACGAAGCTGCGTGGCGAAGTGCTGTATGGGCGTGCCGAGATCAAGAGGCTTGAGCTGGGGAACGCCGAGCTGGAAAAGGAGAAGGCTTCTCTACTGTCCGAGGCCCAATCCACTTTCCAGAAGGGGGTGGATTATGCCTCAGAGCTGTATGAGAAACAGGTGGAGGAGATCACCTCTATCCTGTTCGAAGGAGGATGCTTGGCCACGCTGAGGCGTGCGGGGGTCCCTGATGACCACCCTGTCTACCGGGACTTGCCGAAGTATTCGGACCCGGCTCCTGAGCCGAGCCCCGCCCCTTTGGCCGAGAGCGCCCCAGTCGAGGCCCCTGCTGAGAGTGCCCCGGCTGAGGCTCCTGCAGTTGTTCTTGCCCCGGATGCCGCTCCAGCTGCTGTCGCGCCTGCCAGCGATGCTCCGGCCGTACCTCAAGGTGAGGCCTCTTCTGCCCCTGCTAAAGAACCGGTTGAAGCCCCTTCTGCCAGTGACGCTCCAAGCAAGGTCGCAGTCTCGGCCGACGCTGCTGGTCCATCTGACATGGTGATCGACCTGGTGGAGTCGCCGAAGCCGCAGTAGTCTTGCTTCTTTTTATCCTTTCATATGTAATGCTCTTTTGGCCCTGTAACACTCTTTGCTATCAATGAAAAACGGGCTCTTTTACTTGTGTATTTTTCTCTCTCTCACCTCTGGATTGTGATTTCGAGTGATATTGAATGCCTTTATTGCGATACGTGACCCTCGAGGTAGAGAGAGTCGTACGGTTTTTATAGCTGTCCGTGCCAATTCTCCGTATTCTGGAGTCCATAAATAGCAATAAGCATGGTGGCACGATCGATGAGGGAAACGGGCGGACGTCTCCACGTGGCGCCTCAGGAGTCGCTGGTCAACAGACATGAAGGCGTGCGTCCCATGTAACGCGTGGGATACCTCGCCCCATTAACTTCCTTTGGAGTCTGAGCCCTCCTTCTTCCTATAAATAGAGATGGAAGGCTCGCCATGGGAGAGGAAAATGAACGAAATCTTAATTCTCACAGTTGTAGGAGTCATGTCCAGTGGATGTTTTGGAACCTTTGACCCGGGGGGATCCCCTGCGCCTGCGGACGGCTATCTCCGAGGGGGGAAGCCAGTCGTGGTCTGCGCGCTCTCTGAAGGAAATTCCCGTGGACTACGCGCTCTCTGAACGCGGGTTCACGGCCGATCGTCCCTGGTTTAGTTGCAGGGGAGTCCTCTGCAACTGTGGGATGGTCGAGCCCTCGGCGTCTGGCGATCCTGCAGGGTCTTTTGTGGCATCGAGCTTCCTGCGAGCCCCTCGCGCCGTGTCAGGATCGTCAGACTAAGGGTGGAGTTGAGGCCTGTTGGACCTGGGGGCTCTTCAAATTTTGGTCTCACTGACCGGAGGGTGTTGAAGAGCTCAGCGAGGCCCAGGGCCTCCGAACTGGAGGGGCTCTGCAATCGCTTTGGTCTGACCAACCAAAGTGTATTATAGAGTCCGGCGAAATTCAGGATCCCCAGAACCTCCAGGCAACGAACTGGCGTCTTCGAGCCTGCAGCCTGAAGAGTCAGTGAAGATCAGAGTCTCCCAGTCTCTCACTTTATTTTCTGTTTTTAGAGGACTGCGATCCTCCTTTCTGTATTTTCTTTTCTGTTCTGTAACCCTTGTAATGAAGCAGTTACAATGAATAAAAAGGAAGAGCTTTGTGATTATTCAACCCGTGTGCTTTGTTATTTTCCTTGCGCTGTTTTGGAACACTTGCATTTTTGTGCTTTAGTGCTTGCACTGCTCTTCTCTTTTGGAAGCTGGCCTTGGCCGTGATGGGGAGCATTGGTTGAAATGAATTGCCTTGCGCCGAGGTGAACCGGGAATCCCTGATAATCTCGGCTGTGCGAGTTTGAGTTCGGTGCGATCGCGAGGGTGTTAGAACCCAGAGTTTCAGTGATCTCGGCCGCGCGAGCTTCAGGGGTATATGAACCCGGAATTTAGGAAACGGCTGAGCGTCGGAGCTCGAAGCCCCTTCCAGGGTCCAGGACCCGGGGCTTTAGGAAATGACTGAGTGTATGAACTCGAAGTCCTTTCCAAGGCGGATGAACCTTTGGAGGAATTTAGGAAACGGCTGAGCGTCGGAGCTCGAAGCCCTTTCCAGGGTCCAGGACCCGGGGCTTTAGGAAATGACTGAGTGTATGAACTCGAAGTCCTTTCCAAGGCGGATGAACCTCTGGAGGAATTTAGGAAACGGCTGAGCGTCGGAGCTCGAAGCCCTTTCCAGGGTCCAGGACCCGGGGCTTTAGGAAATGACTGAGTGTATGAACTCGAAGTCCTTTCCAAGGCGGATGAACCTTTGGAGGGATTTAGGAAACGGCTGAGCGTCGGAGCTCGAAGCCCTTTCCAGGGTCCAGGACCCGGGGCTTTAGGAAATGACTGAGTGTATGAACTCGAAGTCCTTTCCAAGGCGGATGAACCTTTGGAGGAATTTAGGAAACGGCTGAGCGTCGGAGCTCGAAGCCCTTTCCAGGGTCCAGGACCCGGGGCTTTAGGAAATGACTGAGTATATGAACTCGAAGTCTTTCCAAGGTGGATGAACCTGGAGCTCTTGATGTCCGGAGAGATGACACAGATTGATGACAGGGCGAAGGCTGCTTTCATTGATTCTGAGATTCATTACATCTTTAGAAATAAAATTTCTTTAAGTGGGATGCATTCCACGGCCTCAGCAGTGGCTTGCCCTCTAAGTCTTCGAGCTTGTAGGCTGATTTCCCTGCCAGTGAGACTACCCTGAATGGGCCATGCCAGTTCGGGGCCAGCTTTCCTTCGTTTGGTTCTTTGTCAGCTGGCAGGGTCTTTTTCAGGACCAGCTCGCCCATGGAGAAGCTTCTCTCTCTGACATTTTGATTGTATGCTCTGGCCAGCCGCTGTTGATAGTTGGTTAGACGCAGGGCTGCTGCTTCTCGGCGCTCGTCCGCCAAGTCCAGCTCCATTTCCAGGTTCGTCTCATTTCGGCCTTGGTCGACCAGCTCTGTCCTCAGGGTGGGGAGGCCAATTTCTAAAGGAATGACCGCCTCCATCCCATAGGCCAGAGAGAAAGGTGTCGCCGAGGTGGACCTCCTTGGAGTCGTTCTGTACGCCCATAGCACGCTCGGAAGCTCCTCTACCCATCTCCCCTTTGCCTTGTCCAGCCGCTTCTTCAGGCTGTCCAGGATTATCTTGTTAGAGATTTCAGCCTGGCCATTGCTCTGTGGATATGCCGGAGTGGAGTAATGGTTTCTGATGCCATGCTCTTGGCAGAAATCTTTGAAGGACTTGGAGTCGAACTGAGTCCTGTTGTCCGAGATCAGGGTCCTGGGGATGCCGAACCTTGTTAGGATGTTTTTTCAAACGAAGTTCCGGGAATCCCTGTCCGTGATGGAGGACAACGGCTCAGCTTCTATCCACTTGGTGAAGTAGTCCGTAGCGACTATCAGCCATCTCTTGTTCCCTGGAGCTCGGTGGAGAGGCCCCACAATGTCCAGGCCCCATTGAGCGAAGGGCCATGGGCTAGAGAGGGGACTCAGATCTTGCGCTGGCTAATGGAGAGAGTGGGAGAACTTCTGGCACTTCTCGCGTTTCCTGGCGTATACCTGCGCGTCCTTCTGCATATAGGGCCACCAGTAGCCTTGGCTTATAGCCCTGTAGGCCAGTGATCGACCTCCTATGTGACTGCCGCAGATTCCTTCGTGGATCCCATACAGGAAGTCGTCCACCTTGCTCGGATGGACGCATTGGAGGTATGGACCTGTGAAGGATTTCCTGTAGAGTTTGCCTTCAGGGGAGAGCCAGAATCGAGCTGCCTTGAGTCTGATTCGGTGGGCTTCAGTCTTGTCCTCGGGGAGCTGATCGTCCTTCAGATAGGCGATGATTGGATCCATCCAGCTCGGGCCGAGATCAGCACAGAGTACTAGCCGAGGTGACCGGAGTTCTAGGCTTGATCTTGATATCGATCCAACCTCGACAGTCCTTTTCTTCCCGGCTTCGACAGCGGAGGCCAGGTTGGCAAGCGCATCAGCGTGCGTGTTGGTATCTCGGGAGATCTGCCTGACCTCTGCTTCTTGGAAATGAGACAGCAGTTTTTTCGCAAGGGCTAAGTAGGCCGCCATCCTGTCGTCCCTGGCCTGGTAGTCTCCAGCGAGCTGGCTAGTTACCAGATGCGAATCGCTGAAGATTACCAGGTGCTGGGCTCCGAGG
The DNA here is from genome assembly GCA_012931725.1 of Litsea cubeba. Taxonomy (NCBI): domain Eukaryota; kingdom Viridiplantae; phylum Streptophyta; class Magnoliopsida; order Laurales; family Lauraceae; genus Litsea; species Litsea cubeba. The sequence goes on along the minus strand of CM022954.1, from coordinate 28,826,346 downwards.
ATTCGGGCGCTGTTCAAGCCTGCTATCAGTGCTTCATACTCTGCCTCATTGTTTGTTGCTTTGAAGTCCAAGGTGAAAGCCTGCTCTATGACCAGACCTTCTGGCGATTGGAGGACTATGCCAGCACCAGCTCTCTTGGAGGTGGATGATCCGTCAACAAAGATCTTCCATGCCAAGATGGGAGAGTCTCCGACCTCGGTCACTCCGGGTCCGGGCGTATGCCTTGTGCCCCCCAGTTCCGTGCCGAGCTGGGTCAGAGCGGGGTTCGGCGAGACGAATTCAACTATGAAGTCTGCCAGAATCTGGCCTTTGATCGCAGTTCGGGGACGGTACTGTATGTCATACTGCCCCAGTTCAACTGCCCACTTGGATATTCGCCCTGAAAAGTCAGCCTTATTGAATATGGAGCGGAGCGGATGCTCCGTTATTACCACAATGGTGTGGGATTGGAAATAATGGGAGAGCTTGCGGGAGGCGCTGACGAGAGCCAACGCAAGCTTCTCCAATAGAAGGTATCTGGTCTCGGCATCAAGCAGGGTCTTGCTTGTGTAATAAATCGGTTTTTGAATTCCCTCGTCCTCCCTGATGAGGACGGAGCTCACCGCGTGATCCGAGACCGCGAGATATAAATACAAAATTTCCCCTTGAGTTGGGGTGGAGAGCAGGGGTGGTGAAGATAGATAAGTCTTGAGCGCGGCCAATGCTTGGTCGCACTCGGGAGTCCACTGGAATTTTAAATTTTTCCTTAGAAGCTGAAAGAAAGGCTTGCACTTATCTGATGACCGGCTTATGAAGCGATTGAGTGCAGCAGCCATTCCTGTGAGCTTCTGGACTTCTTTTGTGGTGGAGGGGCTCTGGATGCCCTGGAGCGCGGTGATCTGGTCTGGATTAGCCTCTATCCCCCTCTGCGTCACCAAGCTTCCGAGGAACTTGCCAGAAGCTACGCCGAAGGCGCACTTGGCAGCATTGAGCTTGAGCTTGAACGCGCGGAGGATGCCGAAGACTTGGCCGAGATCCGCCAGGTGGTCGCTGGAGTGCACTGATTTGACGACCATGTCGTCGATGTAGACTTCCACTGTTTTGCCGAGCTGAGATTGGAACATCTTTGTGACGAGGCACTGAAAGGTTGCCCCCGCGTTCTTTAGCCCGAAGGGCATCACCTTGTAGCAATAAGTGCCGCGGGGGGTTATGAATGATGTTTTCTCCTCGTCAGGCCCGTACAGTGGAATCTGATGGTAGCCTCTGTAGGCGTCGAGGAAGCTCATTCGGTCATGGCCGGCGGTGGCGTCGATCAACTGATCGATCTTTGGAAGGGGGAAACTATCTTTGGGGCAGGCCTTGTTTAGGTCTGTGAAGTCCACACACACCCTCCACTTGCCGGTTTTCTTTTTGACCACCACCGTATTAGCCAGCCAGACCGGGTACTGGACCTCCCGGATGGCACCTGCCTCCAGTAGTTTGTCGACCTCTTCGACGACCGCGTCCGTTTGCTGCAGCCCTATTCTTCTGGCTTTTTGCACCACAGGCTTGTGGCCGGGGTCCACGTTCAGTTTGTGGCACATGACCTCCGGGTCGACCCCGGGCATTTCGCTTGGGCTCCAAGCGAAGACGTCGACATTCTGCATCAGGAACCTCGAGAGTTCGTCTCTCTCTTCGCTTGGGAGCTGGGTGCCGATGAGGAAGAATCTGTCTGGATCCGCCGAGTCGAGTCTGACCTCGGCAAGATCCTCGATACTTTTCTTCTCGGGATCTCGGCCGATTTCATCTAGCCCCTTCTCGAACTCGGCGAGATTGACACGCTCCGGTTCTTTCTCTGCCGGGACCGCGGCCAGCATGCACTGCCTAGCCTGCTGCTGGTCCCCCTCCACTGTGACCACTTCCATCTTGCCCCCCTTGTTCTCGTGCACGAACTTCAGCTTCTGATGGAGGGAAGAGGGGACTGCTTCCAACTTGTGGAGCCACGTTCTGCCCAAGATGACGTTGTAGGGAGAAGGGGCGTCCACAACCAGGAATTCGGCCTGCACGGAAGCTCCGCCAACCCGGGTTTCCAGGGTGATCTTCCCCTTGGGATAGACTGGCGTGGCGGACAGCCCTAGCAAGGGCGCACGGACTTCTGCGAGGTCTGCTTCCGAGAGGTTCATTTTCTTGAAGCAGTCGTAGTAGAGGACCTCGGAAGAGCTGCCAGAGTCGACGAGGATCCTTTTCACGGTGAAATCTCTGAGTTTCATCGTGAGGAGCAGTGGGTCGTTGTGAGGAAGCTGGATTCCCTCAAGATCTCTGTCAGAGAAAGAGATCGCAGGTCGGTCGCGGTGAGCTTTCTTGGATGCCGGGCCGAGTTCCGCTTTCATCACCTCCTTCCCGTGCGATGCCCGCCTGGCTTCGGCACGAGCCTGCGAACTGCCACGAGATGAGGGAGAGGGAGCCGAGGACGCCAGGTGGATCACGTTAATGATCTTTTCTGAGTCCTCGCTGTCTGGGTCCCGAGCCACGCTCTGATGAACTCGGCCTCGCTGGCGCCGGCATCCTCTGCCTTGACGAACTCTGGAATGTGGCCTTCGCTGGCCAGCTTTTCCAGGTACCGCTTCAGAGATTGGCAGTCCTCGGTCATGTGCCCCTTACCCTTGTGGTATGAGCAGTAGAGCTTGCTTCGGCTGCCGGTGGTGGGCTCATGCTGCAAGGGCGGAGGCCACTTGAAGAACGGCTTGGTCTTTATCTTGCTTAGGATACGGTATGTCGGCTCCTTGAAGACGACGTTGACGCTCTGACCGGCGCTGGTGGGTGGTCTGGGCCTCCAGTTGCCCCCAGATCGGGACGACGCAGGCTTCGCCGAACTGGCAGGCCAGGCCTGCTTGGGCTCCTGCTTCTGAAAGGGCCTCCCACCTCTCTGCCGAGGCTGGCTGCTCTTCTGCTCGGGCTCCGAGCCTTCGTCTTCTTCCCGGGCCCGGAGTTCATCTTCCTCCCGGGCGACAAAGCGCTTGATCCGGGTCATTAAGGCCGGCATAGACTCCGGCGTGTCCCCAACCAAGTCCTTTCGGAGATCGTGGCCGGGGATCAGGGCGTTTTGGAAGGCAAAGATTGTTATTTCCTCCCTGGTCCCCTCGATCTGGCTGTAGACCGCCCAGAACCGTTGGGCGAACTTGGCTAGGCTCTCGCCCTGCTTCATCCTCAAGGCGAGAAGGTCCCCTTCCTTCTTGGGGATGACACTGTAAGCCTGGAACTTCTTCAGGAAGGAGAGTTGGAGCTCCTTCCAGCTCGAGATTGACTTCTCCTGGAGGGCGCAGAACCACTTGAGGGGGAGGTCACCCAAACTGGAGGAGAAAATCTTGCAGTTTAGGTGGCCCTCGTTTCCCCAGATGGACATTTTCTGGGAGAAGTGTCGGAGGTGAGCGGATGGATCGGACAGTCCGTCGTAAGGGACAAACCGCGGGACGGAGAATGTAAGACCCCGACCCGAGAGACCTCGTTTAGAGTTGTTTGAGTTGTGCTTTAGTTTTAAGTGTGTTTAGTGGTTTTGGATTAGTTGGGGATTAGAATAGCTTTTATAATAGCTTTGGGGAATTTGGAGAGCCTTTTTAATTGTGGGACCCTTTGGGGGTTCTTGTTAGGAATTGTGTGAGATTGGGGGTTTACCGACGATTTCTAAGAATCGTGTTTTTAACCCCATTGGATTTATTTTGTTAATCCCTACAACTTCCATGTTGACATCATTTTCATTCAAGGACTTTAAACCTGATTTTCCACTAATTGAGGGCAAAATGGTCTTTTTACCCAAAATCTGGACACCGATTTCAATGTCACCAAAATGTGCAAAATATATACTTTTTGGAAACTAGAAATTTTGCCGATCAACTTTGTCTTCTTCGTCGAATTCATTTGAAGCCCCGAGGACCATGTTTTGAGCCCTAGAAGTCTTTTAAGTTGTGGGCCCCATCCTCACTTACTATATATAGAAAGCTTCTTCTTCATTTTTCCCATTTCTGGCAAAAACCCTAGAGGAGAAGAGAAATCCCAGCCCTAAGGGTTTTCCTTTACCTTTCTTGCTTCTTCACCTTCAATCCCCCACTAAGCTAGTGCTAATGGAAGATTAGAGGCTACAATCTTTTTCCTCATCTCAAGGCCTTCATCTTGATACCATTTTTGAAGAAAACCGCCCACTCCAAGACTTCCTTTGGACAACACCTTGCTTTTTGAAGAGCTTCCTTGTAAGTGATCTTCCTAAAAGTTTTGTAATCTTGTTTGTTTAGCCCTAGGGTAGCTCTATTTCATTTATTGGAAGATTCCGTATTGTTTTACTTGGATTTTGATATTTTAGGGTTTGGATTTGGGGGTTTTTGTGTATAGGTGTTTAATTGTGGAACTAAGAGGTGATTAGAGCTCAATTGATTTGCAATTGGACCCAAGGCAAGTGGATGAAATGATTCTCATGTGTTTTATCATGTTTTCTGCAAAATCTTGATTTGTTTTCATTAATGGTTTGAATGATTTATCATGTTTGATGGTTTAGTCTTATTGATTTGGAATGATGATTTGATGAGGTAAGGAGGTCAAGGAATAGCTCAATTATTTGTGAAGATATGTATGGAAGAAGGGGAAAGAAAGGAAATGGATAGGAGTTGGACAAGAGAAGAATCCAACCAAATGGGTTGAGGTTCGCTACAGGGCCGATCGATCGCCCATCAGGTCCGATCGATCGGACTGTAATTAACTGAGAGGGTTTGCAGGACCGATCGATCGCCCATCAGGTCCGATCGATCGGACTGTAATTAACTGAGAGGGTTTGCAGGACCGATCGATCGCCCATCAGGTCCGATCGATCGGACTGTAAATAACTGAGAGGGTCTTCAGGACCGATCGATCGCCCTTCAGGTCCGATCGATCGGACTGAAATGAGATGAACTGTAAAAATAAGGGAATTGTGGGACTATTTTCCAGATTCATTCCAAGTCCATACTCAAGTCCAATTCAGCTCTATCCCTTATCTTCTTATTTGAAGACATTGAACCTGTAATGATGCATTCAAACCCATGGAAGATTGGGGTGAATTGTGAGGGGCTGTAGTGTAGAGGTATTGTTTGGAGGCCCAATGCTATTCAAGGATGGGTGAGGCATTGAATGAAGTCCGAAGGAAGGAGAGACCTCATCATGGAGATTCCATGAGGTTGTCTAGATTGACCAATGTGTATAAGGACCCGGAATGTCTCTAACTCTTAAAGAGTACCAAAAATTTCATCATAACCGACATACGGGACCCTATTCGCACTGATTCAATTCTAGAAACCCATGGTTAGTCTGTAAAGGTATTGGAAACTATTTGTATTTGATTTCCAATCAATCCCCTATTTTGAGATTTCAATCGTGATTTGTGAGTACTCTTGAACCGAGAACATTGTGTTACCATATTGTTAATTTGTTTAGACCCGCCCCGACTTTTATACGTTTTGTGCCTATGAGTTCCCGCCCCGTTATGTGTATTTATTTGTTTTGATTTTCGCATGCTACCTATGAGTCGGCACCACTCAGCTTGGATAGCCTTATCGGTTTGATCCACCGGTTTGGATATCCCCCTTCAGTTATACCCGCTGCAGCATGGTTCCCGCCTCGCCCCGATATACCCGGTTCGCTACCGTGGTCCCGCAGAGTATTATATGTATTTATTATATAAAAATCGTTGACTCTCCTCACTTCGTGTGACTGAGGTTAACGTCGTTGATTCTCCTCACCTCGTGTGACTGAGGTCAATGTCCCGATGTGCTCTTATCACTTTTGTGAGAGAGGATTTAGCTTTGTGTGGTTGCCATCTTGTTAGTCCCGAATCCTTGTCACCTTACATGTTGTATTTGCATATGTAACTCTTTTAAATGTTGCATTCTTCTTTTATGAAAATTCATTGTTTATCTAGATTTTTACTATGTTCCTAAAGGCATCATTGTTTGAATTATCGTTATGTCCTTTCACCCACCTGCCAGACCGTCGTGTCTGATCCATTTATTTTGGTACTCAGGTCCCGAGCTTATTGCCATTGAGGAGGAGCCAGGGGAGGCGGTCGGTGAACCGCAGCGAGTGATTGAGTGGCAAGCCGATGATGTCATGTAGACATTCGGCCTTGTCTTGAGAACGATACACTTGGGAACTTATTATATCGTTATTTTAGATTTTATTTGGTTGAACGGTCTCTGTTGATCGTTATTTTGGGGCATTAATTAACTGACATTTTGTAAATATACTTAACTTTACTTTTGGGGAATTATGCTTATGATCATTGCTCATTCTGATATCTTGTTATGTTAATCATAAATCAGTCCTGTTTATGGGATTGGAATTGAATGGTATTAATATGGTTTACTACACGCTTCCGCAATCTTGAAAATATATTTAATATGGTTACATGTGAGATGATGTGTACAGATAATCCTCACCGCGGAACCCTGTGGGAAATCACGTGCACGGATAAATGTTCTTTCAATTCCGTGTGCGTTTTAGCCAAAGAGATGCACGTGGCGCGGCATCACCCAACCACCACCACCGTCCCGACTCCCGGACTCGGATCCTATCTTTCCCCCTAGTTTCCGGTCCGGGGTCGCGACAGGACTGGTATCAGAGCGGGACATGTTTCAGGCAATTAAAAGAAACTAGAAATCTTAAGTACGTGGCGAGGATTCGTTAGATAGAATCGTGTGAGCAATGTGTGACCACCCTGTACTTGGTTTATATGTGCTAACAATTTGTTTTGCAGCGTTGTGCCACCTCGCAAAAGAACTGCAAACAGTAATCACATTGCCAGTAACAGCGAGAGTGCAGGGCTTAGTATAGAGGAACCTCAAGACAACAATATGCAGAATCAATTCCAGCAGATGATGCAGGCTATGCTAGACCAACAACGTCAAGCAAATGAAAATCAGGCTAGACTCCAAGCACAAGCTCATGAGACACAGACCAGATTGCAAGAACAGATGCTTAAGAAAGATGAGGATCATGCTAGGGAGATAGCTCAAATGCAGGCACAGTTGTTGGGAATATTAGAGAGGAGACCGGAACCAATCCCAGTTGCACCACCTGGTCCGGTAAACATTAGAGGAAATGATCCTAATATGTTGTATGAGCGGTTCAGGAAGAGAGGACCGAAAGAATTTTTGGGGACTGAGGATCCAATGGCAGCAGATGATTGGCTTGAGCACACCGAAAACATATTTGAGATATTCATATGTACCGGTGTAGAACGTGTACAGCTTGCCGCCTCTATGTTTGTGGGTTTAGCAGATATTTGGTGGAAGACCGTCAAGGCTGAATATAGGGCAATGGCTGATGCAGAAGCTTGGGTTAACTTCAAGAGACAGTTTGGAGAGAAATATGTACCTGCACATGTCAAGAGACAAAAGGCAGCTGAATTTCAGCAACTTGTACAAGGGAACATGACAGTCCTCGAATACCTTACCAAATTCGAGAGATTGTCAAGGTATGCTCCAGAGTTGATAGACACGGTTGAGAAGAAGATAACCAAGTTCCTTGAAGGACTTCACCCAATTATTGAGAGGGATGCCACCGGGGTTGTACCACCCGTTACCTTTGAAGAAGCTGTCAAGAGAGCATACAAATTTGAGAACTTTCATAACAAGATCATCAAGAACCAAGGAAAAGGTCAAGGCCAACAGCAGAACTATCAGCAAAGAAACAATCAGAACAAAAGGCCAAGGCAGGAGCAGAATGTGCAGAATCCAGTGGTTTGTATCCACTGTGGGAAAAACCATGAGAGTGCCAATTGCCGTTTTATGACAGGAGCGTGCTTTAGATGTGGCTCCATGAACCACCAAATGAAGGATTGTCCAAGGCCTGATAGACATAACAGGCAGCAGCAAGGAGCACAGCGTCAGGCACCACCTCAAAATGCATTAGTGGTCTAGAATCAAGCAAGGCCACTACAGCAACAGGCACCTCAACAGCAGTTTAGGCCACAACAACAACAGCAACAACCGGCCCGTCAGCAAGGGCAGAATCAAAATCAGAATCAGCGTCCTCAGAATCAGAACAGGAATGCACAACAAGGCAGGCAACAGCAAGGACCAAACAGACCACCACAGAGGGCACAACTCTATGCTCTCAATAGAGCTGATGCAGAGGCTGAAGGCAATGTAGTGGAAGGTACACTTCTCGTCTGTGGTTTTGATGCTAAGGTTTTGTTTGACCCTGGCTCTACTCACTCATTCCTATCTCCAAAATTTGCTAAGTTGATTGATATGCATGCTAGAGAATTGAATTTCATTTTGACTGTGACTACCCCTTTAGGTAAGGAAGTTGTTTGTAGAACTTTTTACCCTAGTTGTCCAGTCATGATAGGAGAAGTAGTGTTACCGGCAGATCTTATTTTGTTGGAGATGCAGGATTTTGATGTCATCCTAGGGATGGATTGGTTAGCAGGATACCATGCTACGATGGATTGTTTCCATAAAACCTTAACTTTTAAGTTAGAGGAGACCCAAGCAGGGGTGTTGTTTCAGGAAGAGAGGAGTAATTCTGGTGCAGGGTTTATTTCAGCATTGAAGGCTGATAGGCTTCTAAAAAGTGGTTGTGAGGGTTATTTGGCGTTTATCACGGAGGATAAACGGTCCCAAGGGGTGGAGGAGATCCCAATCGTTTGTGAATTTCTGGATGTCTTCCCGGAGGAGATACCAGGATTGCCACCCATTAGAGAGATAGACTTCACTATTGAGTTGTTACCGGGGACTGCTCCGATATCTATCGCACCTTACAGAATGGCCCCGGCAGAATTGGGAGAGTTGAAGATGCAATTGCAAGAACTTTTGGACAAAGGTTTTGTGAGACCTAGTGTGTCACCGTGGGGAGCACCAGTTTTGTTTGTAAAGAAGAAGGATGGTTCCATGAGAATGTGTATTGACTATAGAAGATTGAACCAAGTGACCATCAAAAACAAATATCCATTGCCAAGGATAGATGAACTGTTTGATCAGTTGCAAGGAGCTGCTTACTTTTCGAAGATTGATTGAGGTCAGGCTACCATCAGTTGAGAGTTAGAGATTCAGATGTACCAAAAACAGCATTCCGGACAAGATATGGACACTATGAGTTTCTAGTAATGCCATTTGGTTTGACTAATGCACCGGCAGTTTTCATGGCATTGATGAACAAAATATTTGCGGAGTATTTGGATCGGTTTACAGTGGTGTTTATTGATGATATTTTAGTGTATTCCAAGACCAAAGAAGAGCACAAAGAACATTTGAGGATAGCACTCCAGCTTTTGAGGGAGAACCAGTTGTTTGCAAAGCTTAGTAAGTGTGAATTTTGGTTGGACCAAGTCACATTTTTGGGTCATATTATCTCTAAAGAAGGATTATCAGTGGACCCGTCCAAGATTGAGGCAGTCATGAATTGGGATAGACCGAAGAATGCATCAGAAATCAGGAGTTTTCTTGGATTGGCAGGGTATTATCGGAGGTTTGTGCAAGGATTTTCGTCGATTGCGTCACCATTGACGAAGTTGACAAGGAAGAATGCACCATATGTTTGGACAGACAAGTGTGAAGCTAGTTTCCAAGAGCTGAAGAAGAGATTGATTACAGCTCCAGTCCTTACTTTGCCATCTGGGAGCGGAGGTTTTACCATTTTTACCGATGCTTCTAATGTTGGACTTGGATGCGTGTTAATGCAAGATGGGAAGGTAGTTGCATATGGATCCCGGCAGTTGAAGGATCATGAGAAGAACTATGCAACACATGATCTTGAGTTGGCAGCAGTGGTTTTAGCTTTGAAGATGTGGAGACACTACCTCTATGGAGAGAAGTTTGAGGTTCACTCCGACCACCGTAGTCTACAGTACTTGTTTTCTCAGAAGGAGTTGAACATGAGGCAGAGGAGATGGATGGAATATATTAAAGACTATGATTTTCCAATCAAGTATCACCCGGGAAAAGCGAATGTAGTCGCAGATGCCTTGAGCAGAAAGTCAGTGAGCATGGCCAGTCTTCGTGGAACTTATGTGGTACAGCAGTTAGAAGAGTTGGGAGTAGATTTTCAGCCACTAAGAGAGGGTGTCATGTTAGCAAACATGTCAGTGTCAGAACCTTCGTTCATTCAGAAGATCAAAGAGAATCAGTTGCAAGACCCAGAGTTGGCTAAGATTTTTGAGCATATAGCAGATCGTCCGGATTTTCGGGTTGTGGATGGAGTTTTGTATTACCGAGGCCGTCTGTGTGTGCCCAACTTGAAGGACTTGAGAGATGATATCATGTCTGAGGCTCACAATACCAAGTATTCTATTCATCCAGGCAGTACAAAGATGTACCAGAACTTAAAGGGCAGATTTTGGTGGAATAACATGAAGAGAGAGATAGCAGCTTTCGTGTCTCGTTGTATGACATGTCAGTTGATCAAGGCTGAACATCAGAAGCCTCCAGGGTTACTACGACCATTAGAGATTCCGGAATGGAAATGGGAGCATATTACCATGGACTTCATATCGGGTTTACCAAAGACTAGTAAGGGCAATGATGCTATTTGGGTCATAGTGGACCGTCTCACCAAGTCAGCTCATTTCCTACCTATGAAGACTGGGAAGAAAATGCATATGTTACCCTTGGCACAGTTGTTTGTCACAGAAATTGTCAGTCGTCATGGACAGCCAGTTTCCATCACATCAGATAGAGACAGTAGATTTGTCTCAAGATTTTGGAAGACACTGCATGAGTCTATGGGTACGAAGCTACAGTTCAGCACAGCCTATCACCCACAGACCGATGGTCAGTCAGAAAGGACAATTCAGACCCTTGAGGATATGCTTCGAGCTTGTGTGTTAGATTTCAAGACTCAGTGGGATGAAGCCTTACCGTTGTGTGAGTTCGCTTACAACAACAGTTTCCACTCGAGTATCGGTATGGCACCTTTTGAGGCTTTGTACGGCAGAAGGTGTAGAACACCTGTTTGTTGGGAAGAAGTCGGTACTCGCAGTTTCCATGGACCGACCATTGTTAGTGAGACAAGTGATGAAGTCAAGTTGATCCAAGAACGTTTGAAAGTGGCTCAGAGTAGACAGAAGAGTTATGCAGATTCTCACAGAAGGGACTTACAATTTAAAGAAGGAGATAAGGTTTTCTTGAAAGTGTCACCTACTCGTGGAACTTTGAGGTTTGGACAGAAGGGCAAACTGTCTAGGAGATACATTGGACCGTATGACATTGTGAGTAGGATTGGTGATGTGGCTTATAGGTTAGCCTTACCACCTGAACTCTCCGGCGTACACAATGTTTTCCATGTGTCTATGTTGAAGAAGTACGTTCCCGACAGGCTACACATACTCCATTATGAGCCGTTGGAAATTCGAGAAGACGCGACCTATGTTGAGAAGCCTAAGCAGATCATTGACACCAAGGAACAAGAATTGAGGACTCGGACTATTCAGTGGGTCAAAGTGCTTTGGGAGAATCATGGACCGGAAGAAGCAACTTGGGAATTACGGGATCAAGTTCAGAAGAAGTACCCACATCTTCTTCCGGAGGTGAGTTTTAATTTCCATTTGGAGGACCAAATGTCCTAAGGGGTGGAGGATGTAAGACCCCGACCCGAGAGACCTCGTTTAGAGTTGTTTGAGTTGTGCTTTAGTTTTAAGTGTGTTTAGTGGTTTTGGATTAGTTGGGGATTAGAATAGCTTTTATAATAGCTTTGGGGAATTTGGAGAGCCTTTTTAATTGTGGGACCCTTTGGGGGTTCTTGTTAGGAATTGTGTGAGATTGGGGGTTTACCGATTATTTCCAAGAATCGTGTTTTTAACCCCATTGGATTTATTTTGTTAATCCCTACAACTTCCATGTTGACATCATTTTCATTCAAGGACTTTAAACCTGATTTTCCACTAATTGAGGGCAAAATGGTCTTTTTACCCAAAATCTGGACACCGATTTCAATGTCACCAAAATGTGCAAAATATATACTTTTTGGAAACTAGAAATTTTGCCGATCAACTTTGTCTTCTTCGTCGAATTCATTTGTAGCCCCGAGGACCATGTTTTGAGCCCGAGAAGTCTTTTAAGTTGTGGGCCCCATCCTCACTTACTATATATAGAAAGCTTCTTCTTCATTTTTCCCATTTCTGGCAAAAACCCTAGAGGAGAAGAGAAATCCCAGCCCTAAGGGTTTTCCTTTACCTTTCTTGCTTCTTCACCTTCAATCCCCCACTAAGCTAGTGCTAATGGAAGATTAGAGGCTACAATCTTTTTCCTCATCTCAAGGCCTTCATCTTGATACCATTTTTGAAGAAAACCGCCCACTCCAAGACTTCCTTTGGACAACACCTTGCTTTTTGAAGAGCTTCCTTGTAAGTGATCTTCCTAAAAGTTTTGTAATCTTGTTTGTTTAGCCCTAGGGTAGCTCTATTTCATTTATTGGAAGATTCCGTATTGTTTTACTTGGATTTTGATATTTTAGGGTTTGGATTTGGGGGTTTTTGTGTATAGGTGTTTAATTGTGGAACTAAGAGGTGATTAGAGCTCAATTGATTTGCAATTGGACCCAAGGCAAGTGGATGAAATGATTCTCATGTGTTTTATCATGTTTTCTGCAAAATCTTGATTTGTTTTCATTAATGGTTTGAATGATTTATCATGTTTGATGGTTTAGTCTTATTGATTTGGAATGATGATTTGATGAGGTAAGGAGGTCAAGGAATAGCTCAATTATTTGTGAAGATATGTATGGAAGAAGGGGAAAGAAAGGAAATGGATAGGAGTTGGACAAGAGAAGAATCCAACCAAATGGGTTGAGGTTCGCTACAGGGCCGATCGATCGCCCATCAGGTCCGATCGATCGGACTGTAATTAACTGAGAGGGTTTGCAGGACCGATCGATCGCCCATCAGGTCCGATCGATCGGACTGTAATTAACTGAGAGGGTTTGCAGGACCGATCGATCGCCCATCAGGTCCGATCGATCGGACTGTAAATAACTGAGAGGGTCTTCAGGACCGATCGATCGCCCTTCAGGTCCGATCGATCGGACTGAAATGAGATGAACTGTAAAAATAAGGGAATTGTGGGACTATTTTCCAGATTCATTCCAAGTCCATACTCAAGTCCAATTCAGCTCTATCCCTTATCTTCTTATTTGAAGACATTGAACCTGTAATGATGCATTCAAACCCATGGAAGATTGGGGTGAATTGTGAGGGCTGTAGTGTAGAGGTATTGTTTGGAGGCCCAATGCTATTCAAGGATGGGTGAGGCATTGAATGAAGTCCGAAGGAAGGAGAGACCTCATCATGGAGATTCCATGAGGTTGTCTAGATTGACCAATGTGTATAAGGACCCGGAATGTCTCTAACTCTTAAAGAGTACCAAAAATTTCATCATAACCGACATACGGGACCCTATTCGCACTGATTCAATTCTAGAAACCCATGGTTAGTCTGTAAAGGTATTGGAAACTATTTGTATTTGATTTCCAATCAATCCCCTATTTTGAGATTTCAATCGTGATTTGTGAGTACTCTTGAACCGAGAACATTGTGTTACCATATTGTTAATTTGTTTAGACCCGCCCCGACTTTTATACGTTTTGTGCCTATGAGTTCCCGCCCCGTTATGTGTATTTATTTGTTTTGATTTTCGCATGCTACCTATGAGTCGGCACCACTCAGCTTGGATAGCCTTATCGGTTTGATCCACCGGTTTGGATATCCCCCTTCAGTTATACCCGCTGCAGCATGGTTCCCGCCTCGCCCCGATATACCCGGTTCGCTACCGTGGTCCCGCAGAGTATTATATGTATTTATTATATAAAAATCGTTGACTCTCCTCACTTCGTGTGACTGAGGTTAACGTCGTTGATTCTCCTCACCTCGTGTGACTGAGGTCAATGTCCCGATGTGCTCTTATCACTTTTGTGAGAGAGGATTTAGCTTTGTGTGGTTGCCATCTTGTTAGTCCCGAATCCTTGTCACCTTACATGTTGTATTTGCATATGTAACTCTTTTAAATGTTGCATTCTTCTTTTATGAAAATTCATTGTTTATCTAGATTTTTACTATGTTCCTAAAGGCATCATTGTTTGAATTATCGTTATGTCCTTTCACCCACCTGCCAGACCGTCGTGTCTGATCCATTTATTTTGGTACTCAGGTCCCGAGCTTATTGCCATTGAGGAGGAGCCAGAGGAGGCGGTCGGTGAACCGCAGCGAGTGATTGAGTGGCAAGCCGATGATGTCATGTAGACATTCGGCCTTGTCTTGAGAACGATACACTTGGGAACTTATTATATCGTTATTTTAGATTTTATTTGGTTGAACGGTCTCTGTTGATCGTTATTTTGGGGCATTAATTAACTGACATTTTGTAAATATACTTAACTTTACTTTTGGGGAATTATGCTTATGATCATTGCTCATTCTGATATCTTGTTATGTTAATCATAAATCAGTCCTGTTTATGGGATTGGAATTGAATGGTATTAATATGGTTTACTACACGCTTCCGCAATCTTGAAAATATATTTAATATGGTTACATGTGAGATGATGTGTACAGATAATCCTCACCGCGGAACCCTGTGGGAAATCACGTGCACGGATAAATGTTCTTTCAATTCCGTGTGCGTTTTAGCCAAAGAGATGCACGTGGCGCGGCATCACCCAACCACCACCACCGTCCCGACTCCCGGACTCGGATCCTATCTTTCCCCCTAGTTTCCCGGTCCGGGGTCGCGACAGAGAACTTCTTGGGCAAGGGAGTCCGCTCGATGTCCCTTGTGAAGGGGGATGCCCCCAGATCAGTGTGGCCACAGATCTGTTTCTGGTCCTGCGCGTCCAGGTTGTGCTGAAGAGCAAGCCTGACGCGTTTGTCGAACCGCTCCTGCTCGTCGTCTTTCTCTGGAGTCTGCGCTCTTGGCTTTCGCTTGGGGGGAACTTGGCTGCGATGGCTATGAGTTCGGCCATCGCGGCTATGATGACTTCGGCTGTTGCTTGAGCCTTCATCATAGATCTGGCTTCGCTTGTGATCCAGATGGTTTCTGAGATCTTCATGAGGAGGCTGGGCCGCCCTGCTCGGGGCGTCCCTCCTCTTTCCCTGAGGATCGGAGACCTGCCTCAACGAGGCAGTTTGCGCTGCCCTCAGCTGCTGCTGGAGCTCTCGGACTAACCGCTCCTGCTTCTGGAAGAGAGCATCTTGAGCTGCGACATCTCCTCCAGCGGCTGGAGGTTGATCGCGGCGCGTCTCTTCTATGGCAACAGCTTTATCTTTGCGGGAACGCTCGCGTCGACGCTCGTCGCGTCGGGGCGGCACGGCTTCGTCCGCTGAGAGCGAGGCCTCGACTCCCTCTTGGAATGGGATTTCGACAAAGAGTTGGGAGCCCAGGCGGCCCTCGCCTGCGGATGTGCCTTGGACCGTTCGGGACCGCCCCTGAGGAGGGATGTCCGTTGACGGCGCTAGCTGCTCGAGGATTGCTCTTGAGGACTCTCCGCCCTTCTTAGCTTTCGGAGGCATAGTTTTGGGAATGGTTGAGAAGGTTGGGAATATTGGGATATTTCTTTCCCACAGACGGCGCCAATTGTAGGTGCAGAAAATAAATGACCCACAATAAGGAGGTGCCTTAGAGGACTTATCCAAGATGATGGAGGTTAGGGATCGTCCGAAAGCCTGAAAAGGAAGAGCAAACGGTCAGAGGACCCTGGCCTGGGCGGCGCAAGGCTCTCCGATGCCTAAGTCAGTGGATGAACTAGAACAAAGGAGGGAGAGGAAGAAGAGAGGCAGAGTAACGACTCTGTAGGTTCAATTGTGCGTACCTTGCATGTGGAATGAGGCTCTATTTATAGACATCTGGTCGTATCTTTGGACGATATCTTGGGCGATATCTTGGGCGTGGGATCAGTGACTTGATAGGGAGGTCATGATCAGCCCACAAAGTAATTAATGCGGTCCAATCCAGCCCATTCCGCATTTAATGCGAGTCGGATCAGCCCACATCGCATTAAATGCGCGTCTTGTTGGGCCAGATTGTGTTGGACGCCTTTGACGGTTGGGGTACCATCGGATCTGCCCTCGGGCCTTGCCCTGATGTGGCTTCAGCCGCTGGATGCCGCCTTGTCAGGGATCAGGCGAAGATTGTGGACGGCTGGATGTCGCATCTGTCTTACTAGCTCGCGCCTCTATTCCTTCACGTGCCTGATGACGTGGGGGATGAGGGGTGCGAGTGGAGGTTCTTTCTTGCCTCGGCTTCCGTCCCGGCTCCTTTAGCCGAGGTGGAGCTTTCTGCCGAGGTGGGCACATGGAGTAGCCGAGCTCGGCGCTTGTGGTTCGGGCCTGCTTGACTTCGGCCGGAGCCCCTGCCCTGGTGGCCGGGGTGAATCTGGTGCCACGTGGGCGGCACGCGGACGGCACGTGAGAACGCTTAGTCTCATCTGATGGCTGTGATTAGCGTAATCCTGGTGTTTAGGAAATCTCCCCACACAAGAAGTATAACAAGAAATCATGAATTGTCCTCCAGAACATTCTTTTACCCAAAAGGGAGTGGCAGATTTTGCAAGTATTTTCGGGATTCCCCGAAGTTAGTACATTTTCGTGTCTTGCGCTCTTGCATACCTCGCATTGGTTTCATGCGGAGCAATAAAACAATTTTAGTTATATGTTTGATGCCATTTGTGAAAGCTTCCTACTTTGAGTGGATTCTGTAAATAAGATGATGAGTTTTGCCCTTGGATGCCTGCCGAGACCTGATTTCCTATGGGACAGACAATGATTCGTGTGGGGCACTTTAAAGAAATAGATTATTATTGTAGGAGGGTATCCGAACTGAGCGGGGGAGCCCGGCGTGGAGGGGTTGCCTCGTGTGCGGTGCCCACCCAGCTGGACCCTCTACAGGATGGTAGACCACCCAGGCGCATTTGTGTACACTTTGGGGGGCTTACCACTGAGTGCCCTTAATCATGCGTTTGGCTCCGTAGAGTGGCCTCCCCAGGACTCGAACCCGTGACCTCTCACCAAGTGATAAAGGTGTTTTGGGAAGCATCCTGGTACCACTTGAGCTACCAATTGTAGGTGCTGAAAATAAATGACCCACAATAACGGGGGTGCCTTAGAGGACTTATCCGAAGTGATGAGGATTAGGAACCGTCCGAAAGCCTGAAAGAGAAGAGCAAACAGTCAGAGGACCCTGGCCTGGGTGGCGCAAGGCTCTCCGATGACAAAGTCAGTGAATGAACTGGAACTATGGAAGGAGAGGAAGAAGAGAGGCAGAGTAACGACTCTGTGGGGTGAATTGTGCGTACCTTGCATGTGAAATGCAGCTCTATTTATAGAGGATTGGGAAGATATCTTGGATGATATCTTGGTGTGGGTCCCATGATTCGACTGGGAAGTCATGATCAGCCCACAAAGCAATTAATGTGGTCCAATCCAGCCCACTCTGCATTTAATGCCAGTCGGATCAGCCCACATTGCATTAAATACGCGTCTTGTTGGGCCAGATTGTGTTGGGCGCCTTTGACGGTTGGGTTACCATCGGATCTGCCCTCGGGCCTTGCCCTGATGTGGCTTCAGCCGCTGGATGCCGCCCTGTCAGTGATCTGGCGAAGATTGTGGACGGCTGGATGTCGCATCTGCCTCATTAGCTCGCGCCCCTATTCCCTCACGTGCCTGATGACGTGGGGGACGAGGGGTGCGAGTGGAGGTTCTCTCTTGCCTCGGCTTCCGTCCCGGCTTCTTCAGCCGAGGTGGAGCTTTCTGCCGAGATGGAACTTTTTGCCGAGGCGTGCATATGGAGTAGCCGAGCTCGGCGCTAGCGGTCCGGAGCTGCTTGACTTCGGCTGAGGTCTCTACCCTGGTAGCCGAGGTGAGTCTGATGCCACGTGGATGGCACGCGGATGGCACGTGAGAACGCTTAGTCCCATCTGATGGCTGTGATTAGCGTAATCTTGGAGTTCTGGAAATCTCCCCACACAATTGCCCCCTAGCTTTTGACCTCTTAAGCGTCCTAGCCTTTAGTGGCCGAAAGCTAGATGATCCATCTGGGGATGCGGCGATCATTGCCTGGTGTCGTTTCAACTTCCCTGAGGCAATAAATGCACTGTCCTGCCTGCTTTGGGAAGCGAGTCGACGGCTACACGCGTAGCCTCTTCACTGATTGCGCTGTCTTATTGATGGAACGGGCGCGGATCGCGAAATCCGCCCTTTCGAATTTCGAAAGTGGCGCGCGCCGAGGGTTCCTTCTCCATAAATAGGGTCGTCTTCTTCTTTTCTTGTTTCTGATTTCTTTTCGCCTTCGCCTTCACTTCTGATTTCTGCCCTGCTGCTCGAGATTTCTCCTGCGAGGACGACCATAGGACGTGCCCGGATCTGTTCTTGATCTGCTCTTTCTTCTCTGTAAGTCGCTTCGCGCCTCTATCTGGTTTTTTCCTTTCTGTAGGGCCTCTTCGACTTCTAGGGTTTTAATTCCGTCGTTTCCCCTTCTAGACATGGGCACCCCTAGGTTTGAGGTAGATACCGATGAGGGCATAGCTAGGTTTAGGGCCGCTTTCAGTATTCCAGAGGGAGTCCTCCTCAAGCCGGCGGACCCCGCCGACTATGCCACGCTTCGCTGGGCTTTGAAAGTCCGAGGGATCCTAACCCTAGAGGGGGGGTGAATATGGTGAGCTACACTTAATGACTAATTATGACCAATTTTAATTTCTTTACAATTAACTAGTCACATGTGATGATTAACATACATAATGCGGAAGCTTAAATAAACAATCACCACAATGCAATCACCACAACACAAGATTTATAGTGGTTCGGCCTCAATGCCTACATCCACTACCGGCTTGTGTATCCAACACCCCACCGGATTTCCACTATTATGCTTTTCAAAAGGCTAAGCAATAACCTCTACAATATGCTTTCCAAGGATAAGCAATAACCTTACAATGTTGTTTTTTAAGGCTTAACAACAACCTATTCAAGATGCTTTTCAATGGCTAAGCAATAACCTTACAACAATAGATTTTTCTCAAAGAAAGTGTTTTCACAAAACACTCTAAGAGATTACAATTTAAGCTCAATATAATTGCCTCTAAATTAGGCGGATATGAAAGTGAATAACAAACTCACACAAACACTAAGGATTACAAAGATGAATGCTTATGAGGTGTGTGTGTGAAAACTTCAATCAAGATTAAAATTAAGCTCAATCTATTTTATGCTTAAAGCAATTCAAAAGTTTAATGCTCATAAAAAGATTTGATTGAAGTGTTATGCAAATCACATGTACAAAAATACTAACTTGTAAATGATTTATGAAAACCAAGATGACACAAGTTGTATGAAATTAATTATGTCTAAACATGTGATGCACATTCAATGTTGTTTTCAAAACAAATTAGTTTAACTAAAGTTCAAATAGATTGAAAACAACAAAGAGAGTTTCAAACAAGTTAATGTATCATGCTATAAAGAAATCAAAGATTTTGGCTAAGCATGATTGACAAAGTTTAAAACAAAACTTGGTTTGAAATCAAGGGTGAAGAATCCAATAACTAAAATCAAAGATTAAGAGAAGAGTGGATTCAACACATCATAGTTAATATGCTAAAATCATTTACCAATAATTTAGTCAAAGCATAAAACATATGATTAATAAAAGTAAAGCTTACTTGATGATTTAACTTAATGATCCAAGCTTGAGCTTTACTAATGACCCCCTTGATCTCTCTTAGTTCATCCCCTTTTCCTTCTCTCCAAACTCCTCAAAGAGTGCTTAGAAGCTCCAAAATGTTCAACCACTTTTCAATGGGAATGAACTCATATTTATAGTCAAAAAGTGACTATAGGCGTGTCTTCGGTCGACCCCATACCATCCCCGGTCGACCGAATACAAATGGTCACAAATATGACCGTTGGAGAGCCAACGGCCCTCTGCCCGGTCGACCTGCAGTGTGCCAGGTCGACCTGGTCCATGGGCAGGTCGACCTGGTACACTGCAGGTCGACCCTGGGACCAGAATTCCCATTTTTTCTCATACTTTAAAGTGGTTCTTGAGGGGATTCTTTTGGGCCATTAAATCAAGCATGGAAACATGATTTTAAATCATTCTAAGAGGTTTAAAATCATGAAATATAAAAAGCCTAAAATGATTAGAAAGTTTTAAAACCATAGGCTTGCTTGATTTATAAAACTCTTTTTCAAATTGAATGCATCCAAGATTAAAACCAAAACATGCATGAAACATATGATTTACAAGATTTAAAAACAATGCATGTGTAAATCAAGATTTCAAGATTTTCTAAATCAATGCATGTGTGTGAATTCAAATGATGAATAACATGAATGATGCATCCATCAAATTGCAATAAACAAAAACCTAACAGGCCTGCGGCTGGATGCCGTTCCCTCTGATCGCCGTGATCGAGGGCGGGGTCAGATTTCCTCTGCACCCCTTGCTTAGGGCTTGCCTCAGTACTTGGTCCATTACCCCGTGCCAGCTGATGCCCAATGGCTATAAGGTCATCATGGGCACGGCGAAGCTGAATGAGATTTTGGGGACCGATCTAGGTGTCCATGATATCGAGGATACCTACGATATTTGCAAGGCCGGGGAAAAGAAATACTATCTCCGGGTGAAGCCGCAACGAAGAGGCTTCGTCCTGGCCTTGGAGGACTCGAGTAAGAATGCCGAGGAAGACTTCTTCTGTGTGCCGGGGGACTGGGAGTTCGGCGCTGGCGAGAGCAGGAGGCTGATGGTCCCTCGCCGCCCCGGGACTGTCCCAAGTAAACACTGCTTCCTTTCTCCTACTCGCTTTGCTTGGTTTCGATGGCGCCGGGCTGACATTTTTATTTTCTGTTGTGCAGAGGCAGGCGCGAGGCGACGCCGAGCTGCGAGTGAGGGCTGGAGGAGGAATGTCGACGACCTCAACAAGGTAGAAAGATACAAGGGGCACGAGACCAGGTCGGCTTGGAAGCTGCTCGGGTACACGTCGAGGTACCGTGGCCACTACAGGAGGACCGGAGTAGCCGAGGCAGACGAGGCGCACCCTGATCGCCCTGCTGTCACCGTTGCCGTGCCTGTCGGGATCCCTTTGACCGATCCTGCTGCGAACCGAGCTGCGTCTGGCGCCGAGGCGTCCACTTCTGGTTCGAAGTTGCCGAACTTGACGCAAATAGTGGACGCTTATTCTTCCGATCGGGAAGAAGATATGGAGGGAAGCTCAAGGGCGCCAGTTGTCAAGGATCTGGCGGCCAAGTTCAGGCAGAGGTCTTCCTCTTCTGCGACGCCATCATCTGCCAGCACCCGCGCAGCTTCGGGCTCGGGGGGTGCTGGCGCCACTTCTGCTCCTGCTCCGAGCGAGGGAGTGCGGCGACGCTCGCCGGAGCGCCTGAGGGAGGGGTCCCCGCCCAGGAAGAAGTCCAAGGCGGGGGAGAAGGACTCGGGGGCTGAACAGCCTCCAAAGGGCAAAACCCCTGTGCGGGCCTTCGGAGTCAAGGTTCCAGCTGTAAAGAAAGCGCCGGTCATCAAGCCGACTGGCGAGGCGGCCCGAGAGCTCACCATCTCGGCAGGGCAAGGATCCGGTTCGGCTTCCGGACCCATCTTGGCAGGGCAAGGATCCGGTTCGGCTTCCGGACCCCGAATCGCCCCAGCGCCGTGGAGACCGAGGATGGAGACGCAACCCGGTAAGCCCCTGAACGTCGAGGACCGGCTGATGGGGAACGCCGATGTCATCGGAGCTCTCGCCAAAGTCTGCCCTCTGCCGCGAGACATGGAGACGCACGAGAGGTTTGATAGTGAAAGCCTGATGGTGTCGTCGATCCAGGCTAACCTTCTGGTAAGTGTTCTCAGCGCTCTCTCTTCAAGTAGTTTAACTCGACTGCCCCGGTTTGACCCACCTTTCTTATTTGCAGAACGTGCAGAGGCTCCTGACCGTGGTGGGAAGGAGCGACAGGAACGCTGCGAGGGTCACTCAGCTGGAGTCCGAGAGGGAAAGGCTGAAGAAGGAGATAGATGAACTGAAGAAGGGAATGGAGGGCCTGAAGAAGGCTAGCGTCGAAGAGTCTGCTCGACTGGCGTCGGCTCTAGCTGATGTCGCCGAGCTCACATCAAGAGCTAATCATCTGAAAGGCGAAGTCTGGGCGAGGAACAAGAGGACCGCCGAGCTAGAGTCGGAGTTGGCTAGATCGAAGGCTGAATCAGCGACCGAGGGGACGAGGCTGCGCGGGGAAGTGCTGGCCGGGCGTGCTGAAAGAGAGAAGTTGAAGACGGCGAACGCTGAGCTGGAAAAGGAGAAGGCCTCTCTTCTGTCCAAGGCCCAATCCGCTTTCCAGAAGGGGGTGGACTATGCCACAGAGCTATATGAGAAGCAGGTGGAGGAAATCACCTCCATTCTGTTCGAGAAAGGATGTCTGGCCGCACTGAGACGTGCGGGGGTCCCAGAAGACCACCCTGTCTATCGGGACCTGCCGAAATACTCGGACCCGGCGCCTGAGCCGAGCCCCGCTCCTGCAGCTGAAAGTGCTCCTGTCGAGGCTCCTGTAATCGTTCCTGCTCCAGACGACGCTCCAACTGCCCCGGCATCGAGCGATGCCCCGGTCGCCAGTGACGCTTCGGCCGTGCCTCAGGGTGAGGCCTCTTCTGCCCCTGCTTCGGGTGAGGTTCCGATTGAAGCCCCTTCTGCTGACGACGCCTCAAGCAAGGTCGCGGTCTCGGCCGATGCTGCTGGTCCATCAGACATGGTGATTGACCTGGTGGAGTCGCCGAAGCCGCAGTAGTCTTGCTTCTTTTTACTTTTGGCATTTCATATGTAATGCTCTTTTAGCCCTGTAACACTCTTTGCTATTAATGAAAAACGGGCTCCTTTACTTGTACATTTTTCTCTCTTTTGCTTCTGGACGTGCTATTGAATGGTATTGAATGCCTTTAATGTGATTGTGCGACCCTAGAGAGAGTCGAACGGTCTTTATAGCTGTCTGTGCCGATTCCCCGTATTCTGGAGACCATAAATAGCAATAAGCATGGTGGCACAGTCGATGAGGGAAACGGGCGGACGTCTCCACGTGGCGCCACAGGAGTCGCTGGTCAACAGACAGGAAGGCGTGCGTCTCATGTAACGCGTGGGAGACTTCGCCCCATTACTTCCTTTGGAGACTGAGCCCCTCTTCTTCCTATAAATAGAGATGGTAGGCTCGCCATGGGAGAAGAAAAGAAAAGGAATTAGGACAGTTTAATTCACATAGACGTAGGAGCCATGTCCAGTGGACGTTTAGAAGCATTTGATCCGGGGGGAACCCCTGCGCCTGTGGACGGCTGTCTCCGAGGGGGGAAGCCCGTCGTGGTCTGCGCGCTCTCTGAAGGAATTCCCCGTGGACCACGCGCTCTCTGAACGCGGGTTCACGGCCAACCGTCCCTGGTTTGGTTGCAGGGGAGTCTTCTGCAACTGAGGGATGGTCGGGCCCTTTGCGTCTGGCACGGTCTTGCGCAACCGCCGGACGTGGGGTGAGATTGAGGCTCCGCTGGACCTGGGGGTTCTTCAAACTTCGGTTGGTCTTACTGACCGGAGGGTGTTGAAGAGCTTAGCGAGGTCCAGGGCCTCCGAACTGGAGGGGCTCTGCAATTGCTTTGGTCTGACCAACCATAGCGTATTGTAGAGCTCGGTGAAATTCAGGATCCCTCAGAACCTCCAGGCAACGAACTGGCGTCTTCGAGCCTGCAGCCTGAAGAGTCAGTGAAGATCAGAGTCTCCCAGCTTTTACTTCATTTTCTACTTTTAGAGGACTGCGATCCTCCTTTCTGTACTTGGCTTTCTTTTCTGTAACTCTTGTAATGAAGCAGTTTACAATGAATAAAAAGGAAGAATTTTGCGATCACTTGAATTGTGTGCAGTGCTTTTTGTTTCTTTAAAACTATCTTTGGCCGAAAAGGCTGGCTTTGGCCGAGATGAACTGTTTGCGCCGAAGTGGATACAGAATAGCGCTGGGCTCGGCTTATGTGAGCGTGAGTTCGGCACCAGTTTTTTGGGGGGTGTATAAACCCGGACTTTAGGAATTCGGCCGAGTGTTCGAACTCGGGGCCTTTTCCAGGGCGGTAGACCCTTGAGTGGGATAAAACCCGGACTTTAGGAATTCGGCCGAGTGTTCGAACTCGAGGCTTCCTTCCAGGGCGGTAGACCCTTGGAGTGGGATAAAACCCGGACTTTAGGAATTCGGTCGAGTGTTCGAACTCGAGGCCTCCTTCCAGGGCGGTAGACCCTTGGAGTGGGTGTTTGAACCCGGACTTTAGGAATCGGCTGAGTGTTCGAACTCGAGGCCTTTTCCAGGGCTGTGAACCCTTGAGTGGGATAAAACCCGGACTTTAGGAATTCGGCCGAGTGTTCGAACTCGAGGCCTCCTTCTAGGGCTGTAGACCCTTGGAGTGGGTGTTCGAACCCGGACTTTAGGAATCGGCCGAGTGTTCGAACTCGAGGCCTTTTCCAGGGCTGTGAACCCTTGAGTGGGATAAAACCCGGACTTTAGGAATTCGGCCGAGTGTTCGAACTCGAGGCATTTTCCAGGGCTGTGAACCCTTGAGTGGGATAAAACCCGGACTTTAGGAATTCGGCCGAGTGTTCGAACTCGAGGCCTCCTTCCAGGGCGGTAGACCCTTGGAGTGGGTGTTCGAACCCGGACTTTAGGAATCGGCCGAGTGTTCGAACTCGAGGCCTTTTCCAGGGCTGTGAACCCTTGAGTGGGATAAAACCCGGACTTTAGGAATTCGGCCGAGTGTTCGAACTCGAGGCCTCCTTCCAGGGCGGTAGACCCTTGGAGTGGGTGTTCGAACCCGGACTTTAGGAATCGGCCGAGTGTTCGAACTCGAGGCCTTTTCCAGGGCTGTGAACCCTTGGAGTGCCGGAGCCAGTCAAAGAGAGATGACAGATTGATGACAGGGCGAAAGCTGCTTTCATTGATTCTGGGATTCATTACATCTTTAGAAATAGAATTTCTTTAAGTGGGATGCATTCCACGGCCTCGGCAGTGGCTTGCCCTCTAAGTCTTCGAGCTTGTAGGCTGATTTCCCTGCCAGTGAGACCACCCTGAATGGGCCATGCCAGTTCGGAGCCAGCTTCCCTTCATTTGGGTCTTTGTCAGCTGGTAGGGTCTTCTTTAGATACAGCTCTCCCACTGTGAATCTTCTTTCTTTGACATTTTGATTGTATGCCTTGGCTAACCGCTGCTGATAGTCGGTCAGTCGCAGGGCTGCTGCCTCTCGGCGTTCGTCTGCCAGCTCCAGCTCCATTGCCAGGTTCGTCTGATTTCGGCCTTGGTCGACCAGCTCTGTCCTCAGGGTAGGAAGGCCGATTTCTAAAGGAATGACCGCCTCCATCCCGTAGGCCAGAGAGAAAGGTGTCGCCGAGGTGGACCTCCTTGGAGTTGTTTTGTATGCCCACAGCACGCTCGGAAGCTCCTCTGTCCATCTTCCCTTTGCCTTGTCCAGTCGCTTCTTCAGGCCGTCCAGGATCACTTTGTTAGAGATTTCCGCCTGGCCATTACTCTGCGGATATGCCGGAGTGGAGTAATGGTTCCTGATACCGTGCTCCTGGCAGAAGTCTTTGAAGGATTTGGAGTCGAACTGAGTCCCGTTGTCCGAAATCAGGGTCCTGGGGATGCCGAACCTCGTTAGGATGTTTTTCCACACGAAGTTCCTGGAGTCCCTGTCCGTGATTGAGGACAACGGTTCAGCTTCTATCCATTTCGTGAAGTAGTCTGTAGCGACTATCAGCCATCTCTTGTTCCCTGGAGCTCGGTGGAGAGGCCCCATAATGTCCAGGCCCCATTGAGCGAAGGGCCATGGACTAGAGAGGGGGCTCAGATCTTGCGCTGGCTGATGGAGAGAGTGGGAGAACTTCTGGCACTTCTCGCATTTCCTGGTGTATACCTGCGCGTCTTTCTGCATGTAGGGCCACCAGTAACCCTGGCTTATTGCTCTGTAGGCCAGTGATCGACCTCCTATGTGACTGCCGCAGATTCCTTCGTGGATCTCATACAGGAAGTCGTCCACCTTGCTCGGATGGACGCATTGGAGGTATGGACCTGTGAAGGATTTCCTGTAGAGTTTGCCTTCGGGAGAGCCAGAATCGAGCTGCCTTGAGTCTGATCCAGTGGGCTTCAGTTTTATCCTCAGGGAGCTGGTCGTCCTTCAAGTAGGCGACGATTGGATCCATCCAGCTCGGGCCGAGATCAGCACAGAGAACTAGCCGAGGTGAGTGGAGCTCTAGGCTTGATCTTGATATCGACCCGACCTCGACAGTCCTTTTCTTTCCTGCTTCGACGGCTGAGGCCAGGTTTGCAAGCGCATCTGCGTGCATGTTGACATCTCGGGATATTTGCCTGACCTCGGCTTTCTGGAAATGAGACAGCAGTTTTTTCACGAGGGCTAAGTAGGCCGCCATCCTGTCATCCCTGGCCTGGTATTCTCCAGCGAGCTGGTTAGTTACCAGTTGAGAATCGCTGAAGATCACCAGGTGCTGGGCTCCGAGGATCTGGGCGCTGTTCAGCCCTGCTATCAGTGCTTCATACTCTGCCTCATTGTTTGTTGCTTTGAAGTCCAAGGTGAAAGCCTGCTCTATGACCAGACCCTCTGGCGATTGGAGGACTATGCCGGCGCCAGCTCTCTTAGAGGTGGACGATCCGTCGACAAAGATTTTCCATGCCGAGGCGGGAGACTGTTCGACCTCGGTCACTTCTGGCTCGTGCCCTATGCCCCCCAGTTCCGTGCCGAGCTGGGTCGAAGCCGAGTTGGGCGAGACGAACTCGACGATGAAGTCCGCCAGAATCTGGGCTTTGATCGCAGTTCGGGGACGGTACTGTATGTCATACTGCCCCAGTTCAACTGCCCACTTTGATATTCGCCCTGAAAAGTCAGCCTTCTTGAATATTGAACGGAGTGGATGCTCCGTGATCACCACGATGGTGTGTGGTTGAAAATAATGGGAGAGCTTGTGGGAGGCGCTGACGAGAGCCAACGCAAGCTTCTCCAACAGAAGGTATCTGGTCTCGGCATCGAGCAGAGTCTTGCTCGTATAATAAACTGGCTTTTGAATTCCCTCGTCCTCCCTGATGAGGACGGAGCTCACTGCGTGATCCGAGACCGCGAGATACAAATACAAAATCTCCCCCTGAGTTGGGGTGGAGAGCAAGGGTGGTGAGGATAGATAAGTTTTGAGTGCGGCCAATGCTTGGTCGCACTCAGGAGTCCACTGGAATTTTAATTTTTTTCTCAGAAGCTGAAAGAAAGGCCTGCACTTATCTGATGATCGGCTGATGAAGCGATTGAGTGCTGCTGCCATTCCTGTTAGCTTCTGGACTTCTTTTGTGGTGGAGGGGCTCAGGATGCCCTGGATTGCGGTGATCTGGTCTGGATTGGCCTCTATCCCCCTCCGCGTTACCAAGCTGCCGAGGAACTTGCCAGAGGCTATGCCAAAGGCGCACTTGGAAGCGTTGAGCTTGAGCTTGAACGCGCGGAGGACGCCGAAGACTTGTCCGAGATCCGTCAGGTGGTCACCGGAGTGCACAGATTTGACGACCATGTCATCGATGTATACCTCCACCGTTTTGCCGAGCTGGGCCTGGAACATCTTCGTCACGAGGCGCTGATAGGTCGCCCCCGCGTTCTTTAGCCCAAAGGGCATCACCTTGTAGCAGTAAGTGCCGCGGGGGGTTATGAATGACGTTTTCTCTTCGTCAGGCTCGTATAGTGGGATCTGGTGGTAGCCTCTGTAGGCGTCGAGGAAGCTCATTCGGTCGTGACCAGCGGTGGCGTCGATCAGCTGGTCAATCTTTGGAAGGGGGAAACTATCTTTAAGGCAGGCCCTGTTCAAGTCTGTAAAGTCCACGCACACCCTCCATTTACCAGTTTTTTTCTTGACCACTACCGTGTTGGCCAGCCAGACCGGGTACTGGACTTCTCTGATGGCTCCAGCCTTGAGCAGGTTGTCGACCTCTTCGACGACTGCATCTGTCTGCTGCAGCCCTGTCCTTCGGGCCTTCTGCACTACTGGCTTATGGCCGGGGTCCACATTTAGCTTGTGGCACATGACCTCGGGGTCGACCCCAGGCATTTCGCTCGGGCTCCAAGCAAAGACGTCGACGTTCTGCATCAGGAACCTTGAGAGCTCGGCTCTCTCTTCGTCGGGCAGCTGGGTGTCGATCAGGAAGAACCTATCTGGGTCTGCCGAGCTCAGCCTGACCTTGACCAGGTCTTCAATGCTTTTCTTCTCGGGGTCACGGCCGATCTCATCGAGGCCTTTCTCGAACTCGGCGAGGTTGACGCGCTCTGGCTCTTTCACTGCTGGGACTGCGGCCAGCATGCATTGCCTGGCCTGCTGCTGATCTCCCTCCACTGTGACCACTTCCATTTTGCCCTCCTTGTTCTCGTGGACGAACTTCAGCTTCTGGTGGAGGGAAGAAGGGACTACTTCTAACTTGTGGAGCCACGTTCTGCCCAAGATGACGTTGTAGGGAGAAGGGGCGTCCACGACCAAGAATTCGGCCGACACGGAGGCTCCGCCGACTCGGGTTTCCAGGGTAATCTTACCCTTGGGATAGACTGGCGTGGCGGATAGCCCTAGCAAGGGCGCACGGACCTCCGTGAGGTCTGCTTCCGAGAGGTTCATTTTCTTGAAGCAATCGTAATAGAGGACCTCGGAAGAGCTGCCGGAGTCGACGAGGATCCTCTTCACGGTGAAGTCCCTCAGCTTCATGGTGAGGAGCAGCGGGTCATTGTGAGGGAGCTGAATTCCCTCTAGATCCTTGTCTGAGAACGAGATTGCGGGTCGGTCGCGGCGGGCCCTCTTGGATGCCGGTGCGAGCTCGGCTTTCAGTACCTCCTTCCCATGCGACGCTCGCCTGGCCTCGGCGCGGGCCTGCGAGCCTCCACGAGACGAGGGAGAGGGGACCGAGGATGCCAGATGGATCACGTTAATGATCTTCTCTGAGTCTTCGCTATCTGGGTCCCGAGCCGCGCTCTGGTGAACTCGGCCCTCGCTGCCGCCGGCATCCTCTGCCTTGACGAACTCTGGAATGTGGCCTTCGCTGGCCAGCTTCTCCAGGTACCACTTCAGAGAGTTGCAGTCCTCGGTCTTGTGCCCTTTACCCTTGTGGTAAGAGCAGTAGAGCTTGCTTCGGCTGCCGGTGGTGGGCTCATTCTTCAAGGGCGGAGGCCACTTGAAGAACGGCCTGGTCTTTATCTTGCTCAGGATACGGTACGTCGGTTCCTTGAAGACGACGTTGATGCTCTGACCGGCGCTGGTGGGAGGTCTGGGCCTCCAGGTGCCCCCAGGTCGGGACGACGTAGGCTTCGCCGAACTGGTGGCCCAGGCCTGCTTGGGCTCTTGCCTCTGAAAGGGCCTCCCGCCCCTTTGCCGAGGCTGGCTGCTCTTGTGCTCGGGCTCTGGCCTTTCGTCCTCTTCCCGGGCCTGGATTTCATCTTCCTCCCGGGCGACGAAGCGCTTTATCCGGGACATTAGCGCTGGCATGGATTCTGGGGGGTCTCCGACCAAGTCCTTCCGAAGGTCGTGGCCGGGGATCAGGGCATGTTGGAAGGCGTAGATTGCTATCTCCTCCCTTGTGCTCTCGATCTGGCTGTAAACCGCCCAGAATCGTCAGGCGAACTTGGCGAGGCTCTCACCCTGCTTCATTCTCAGGGCGAGAAGGTCCCCCTCTGTTTTGGGGACGGCGTTGTAGGCTTGGAACTTCTTTAAGAAGGAGAGCTGGAGCTCCTTCCAGCTCGAAACGGATTTCTCGGGGAGGGCGCAGAACCACTTCAGAGGGAGGTCGCCCAAACTGGAGGAGAAGATCTTGCAGTTGAGGTGGCCCTCGTTCCCCCAAATGGATATCTTCTTGGAGAAGTGGCGGAGATGAGCGGACGGATCGGACAGTCCGTCATAAGGGACGAACCGCGGGACAGAGAACTTCTTGGTCAAGGGGGTGCGATCGATGTCTCTGGTGAAGGGCGAGGCCCCCAGATCGGTATGGCCGCAGATTTGTTTCTGGTCCCGCGCGTCCAGGTTGTGCTGAAGAGCAAGCCTGACGCGTTTGTCGAACCGCTCCTGCTCGTTGTCCTTCTCCGGAGTCTGCGCTCTCGGCTTTCGCTTGGAGTGGTTCGGGCTGCGATGACTGTGGGCTCGGCCATCGCGGCTATGATGACTTCGGCTGTTGCTTGAGCCTTCATCATAGATCTGGCTACGCTTGTGGTCCAGATGGTGCCTCAGATCCTCGCGAGGAGGCTGGGCTGCTTTGCTCGAGGCGTCCCTCTTCTTTCCCTGAGGATCAGAGACCTGCCTCAGTGAGGCAGTTTGCGCTGCCCTCAGCTGCTGCTGGAGTTCGCGGATTAACCGCTTTTACTTCTGGAGGAGAGCATTTTGAGCTGCGACATCTCCTCCGGCGGCTGGAGGTTGATCGCGGCGCGTCTCTTCTACGGCAACAGCTTTATCCTTGCGAGGACGCTCATGTCGACGCTCGTTGCGTCGAGGTGGCATGACTTCGTCCGCTGAGAGCGAGGTCTCGAGTCCCTCTTGGAGGGGGACCTCGACGTAGAGCTGCGATCCTAAGCGGCCCTCGCCTGCAGATGTGCCATGCACCGTTCGGGATCGCCCCTGAGGAGGGACGACCGCTGACGGTGCTAGCTGCTCGAGGATTGGTCTTGAGGATTCTCCGCCTTTCCTAGCTTTCGGAGGCATGGTTTCTGGGAGATTGAAGAAGTTGGGAAGGTTGGGAAGGTTGGGATATTACTTCCCCACAGACGGCGCCAATTGTAGGTGCTGAAAATAAATGACCCACAATAACGGGGGTGCCTTAGAGGACTTATCCGAAGTGATGAGGATTAGGAACCGTCCGAAAGCCTGAAAGAGAAGAGCAAACAGTCAGAGGACCCTGGCCTGGGTGGCGCAAGGCTCTCCGATGCCAAAGTCAGTGAATGAACTGGAACTATGGAAGGAGAGGAAGAAGAGAGGCAGAGTAACGACTCTGTGGGGTGAATTGTGCGTACCTTGCATGTGAAATGCAGCTCTATTTATAGAGGATTGGGAAGATATCTTGGATGATATCTTGGTGTGGGTCCCATGATTCGACTGGGAAGTCATGATCAGCCCACAAAGCAATTAATGTGGTCCAATCCAGCCCACTCTGCATTTAATGCCAGTCGGATCAGCCCACATTGCATTAAATACGCGTCTTGTTGGGCCAGATTGTGTTGGGCGCCTTTGACGGTTGGGGTACCATCGGATCTGCCCTCGGGCCTTGCCCTGATGTGGCTTCAGCCGCTGGATGCCGCTCTGTCAGTGATCTGGCGAAGATTGTGGACGGCTGGATGTCGCATCTGCCTCATTAGCTCGCGCCCCTATTCCCTCACGTGCCTGATGACGTGGGGGACGAGGGGTGCGAGTGGAGGTTCTCTCTTGCCTCGGCTTCCGTCCCGGCTTCTTCAGCCGAGGTGGAGCTTTCTGCCGAGATGGAACTTTTTGCCGAGGCGTGCATATGGAGTAGTCGAGCTCGGCGCTAGCGGTCCGGTGCTGCTTGACTTCGGCTGAGGCCTCTACCCTGGTAGCCGAGGTGAGTCTGATGCCACGTGGATGGCACGCGGATGGCACGTGAGAACGCTTAGTCCCATCTGATGGCTGTGATTAGCGTAATCTTGGAGTTCTGGAAATCTCCCCACACAATTATCATCTTTGGGTGGGGGCTGTATGTTGATTGTGATGATGTCGTTTCCTTGCCAACTAGAAAAGGTGGGCGTGTTCCATTCAATCCGACTGATACTCAGTGCTTGACCAATCAATGAGAGAGAGAGAGAGAGAGAGAGTTGATAAATAGTCTTGTAGGATATATGATGCATTAATCAATCCAATGTGTGATATCAATCACAAAGAAAGCGAAATTTGGCCGGATATCTATTCATGGAAGGACTTTGATATGAAAAGTATAGATCAAAAGAGGCTGGGCCTTGGGGTCAACTAATGGTCTTGACCATGGATACTTCAATGGTGCAGTTAGGGAAGGATTTTCTACTTGAAAAGGGAAATGTTTAAAATTGTCTCGAAGTTTTGGCTTAATATGAAATAAGACTTTGGAAGTATTTTGAATCGAGCCCTTTTTCCTTTAATCAGGCTAAGTATCTGAATATTAGGAACTATTTCGACCAAATCTTCTTATATAAAAATAATAGTACTCTTTTACAAGGACCCTATATTTTCACACAATTTTAGAAAAGGCTTCTATATTTTTGTGTTTCTACTAAAGGCTCCCTTGACTAATAGTCCACCTATAACAAAAAAAAATAAAAAATAGCAACTTCCATTTTGACTCCAAAATCTTGTATTTGACTGATTTACCCCTGAGAAAAACTGAATTCAAATATTTTTTTTTTTTGGTAGAACTCAATCGAATTGTTTAACTTAAAATAAGAGTCTTTTTCTAATTGAATTTACTCATGATATAGAAAAAAAAAGAAGGTTTATTTAAACAGGGTCTAACTATTGAAATAGGTCTATTTTATTCAAACAAATCTACTTAGAATCAATTTTATTTCAATCCCTGGACTTTCCACATAGCCCCTAAGGGCCTGTTTCTTTCCAAGCATTTCTGACAGGAATTCAGGCTGTCTGTGAATTCCTGAATTCCAGTCAGAAATTCTATGTTCATTTACTAGAATTCGCAGCATTTGAGGCAAACAGTATTTTGGAATTCCAAAAAAGTGGAATTCCCAAATGCTAGCCCTTACTCCAGCATTTATAAATTCTGGCATTTCGGGAGGCTTCCTTACTCCACTTACCATCCTGCCCTTGCTGCACAAAGCAACAAATCGGAATCTACCAATTGGCTCCACTTACCATCCTGCCCTTGCTAAGCAACAAATCGGAATCTACCAATTGGCCCATATATCAATCGATCTACAATGAAGTGGGGCCTAGTCATAATTAACTTATTTAATTGATCTGTACAATTGTACCTAGAAATGCACTAGTACTATACATGTAATTACATGAGACTGGTGACAATCTGAAATCTTTATATTTAATTGATTGATCTCCTCATCAGTGACAGATGATCAGAAAAGCTAATTTAGTTTAATCTTATGATCTGGCTGTTGGATTATTAGATGTATTGCATGTTACTGGATAAACTAAAATACTATACTTGAAAAATGTGAACTTCAAAAAATGGAAGTTCACATAATAAACCAAAGTAGATGAAAGTTGGTAAACAATCAGAAACGTTCCCCTCATCCATGATAATGATGATGATAATATTATTATTATTCGCTAGACTGGATATGTGGTACAAACGTAAGTTTATGAAATTTTATTCTAAGTTCAAATTTAAAAGAACCTTACCATATATATATATATATTTATATAAAAGAAGATTTCTATAATCATTGAATTTTAAGAGCCATAGAACAAGGATTTAGAATTATGTTATCAATTTCATGTATCCAACCTCTTTGGACAGAACTGAGATGAAGATCATTGCAATGTGCAGAGATTCTCAGGCAGGAATTTTAGGTATAAAAGAAACGGAGAATTTAGGAATGCTAGAATTTATAGTATTTCAAAATTCCAGCTTCTCAAATTCTACAAAATCCAACGGACATGAATTCCAAGAATTCTTACAAAGAAACACGCCCTAAGTTTGAGTTTTGAGTCAGTGAGTTTTGTTTTAAGTTTACATAGTGCAAGCAGAAGTGCCCCCTCTTCCTTGTAGGCTCTGGCATTCGTCAAGTCTTTCTTTCGATCAATCTCATACCATGAGCAAGTCAGACAAGCTCTCCTTCTCCTTCTCCCTATTCTTCTTCAAATAACCGAACCCAATCCCCCATCTTCCAAACCAAACCCTAAATCACATTATGAAAACGAACACGAACCCCAATCCCAACCCTAATTCCTCACCGAATTCCATCATGAAAACGAACACGAACCCCAGGCTCAACCCCAATACGTCACCGAGTTCGACGCCTCCAAAACCCTAACCCTAAATCCCCAAATTATAGTCCCTCCCAAAGAAAACACATTTAATCTCCACACAAGCACGAAGAAGAAGATGCAAAACCTAGATCTCTGCTCCCTCCAATCCGAAAAAGCAGCCCTCCAATTCGAGCTCGAGAACCCCTCTTCCACCCCCGATCCGACCGCCAACATCTCCTACGGCCTCACTATCAGAGCCAAGGAGAATGGAGACCGGAAACCCTCCGATTCAGGCCCTTCATCTTCCCTCGAGGAGGTCTCTCGGCAGAAGCTCCGGGAAGGCCTGAACAATCTCCCCGACGACTGCGGATTCGAAGAATTCAAGGACATCCCCGTCGAGGCCTTCGGCGCCGCCGTTCTCGCCGGGTACGGGTGGTCGGAGGGGCAGGGGATTGGGGCGCAACCCCAAGGAGGACGTGCAGGTGCCGCAGTATCTGCGGCGGGCCAATAAGGAACGGTTAGGGTTTGTTCCTGATCTCCCGGACATGAAACAAAAGTAGGGCAGTGGGGGTCGGTCGGATCCGCCGCTCGTCGCTCCAGTAGGCCCTGATGGGAGGACCCGGCACGTGGTCGGAATCGACGAGAAACTCGTGCCAAGGGAGCTAAGGGGGGTGTTTGTTGGGAAAGTTGGGAGGGTCATTGATGGTCGGCATTCTGGATTGAAGGGTAAGGTGGTGGAGAAATCAGATAGTGATTCTGGATCTAGGAGTGTTGTTTTGAAGCTGTTGAAGAGTGGGGAGGTTGTTAGGGTTGGTTTGAACCAGGTTGGGGAGGTGGGTTCCTTCGAAGAAGTGTTATTCTTGAGGAAACTGCAGGAATCAAAGAGCCGTGGGAAAGATGATAGAAAGAACTCTGCGAGCAGGGGTTATAGAGAAAAGAGAGATGATGACAAGGAGGATGGAAGTAACGATGAAAAGAAAAGGAGAGTTGAGGAAGGGGAACGTGATAGAAGGGAGTCTCAGTCGAGTAATAGAAATGGTAGTAGCCGCCGGGAAGAAGTGCGGTCACCGGTTTCTTGGCTGACCAGTCATATTAGGGTGTGTGGTTTTGGATGTCCTTGGCCCTACTACTTGGGACATCTCAATGGATGAAAACAAGGAGCTTATCCAAGGGGTGGATCAGGAGATTCTTGAAACGGCGATTCCAAAGTGTGGAGGCCCTGTTCTTGTATTGTATGGGAAGCATAAATGGGTTTTCGGGAACCTGGTGGAGAGTGACAAGGAAAGAGAGACGGGTGGTGCTCAATGTGCGTTTAGAGCAGATTGCAGAGTATATTGGAGATCCTAGTTATCTTGGATATTGATTCTTTTGCAATTGTTGCCTCTGCAACTTGGCGCCCTTAGAGAATATGTTCAAAAGCTTGTACTGAGGTAGATTGAAGAACCTGTTACTTTTTATTATACCATATCTAGTTTTGTTCTGATTTTGTAGTCCCCAAACGTTTTGTTTCTATGTCTGACTTAAAAACAAATTGATGTTCTAATAGCACATCATTCTGTTATGTGTGAAATTTCTATTTTTCAAACAATTGCTGGATTGTGTTGGTGTATTAAATGATCATTTGTTTGTAAAATCATTAAACATGCTGAATTCTATCGTTAGCATTGAGAATATTACTATCATGAATGCTAGGTTGCTATGAAATGCTGCTTTGGAGATTTGATTCGAAAGTGATTACTGTGAGGAATGCGATTTTCTAAGTTTGCTAATTTATATGATTGGATGTTCTAATGGCTTTAAACCTTCTAGTTCGTTTGTCCTGTGAAAGCATTATTTCTAAACTGTGCTAACCCTTTAGCATATAGTGGAAGCAAGCTGTATTACCAGTTGGCTTTTATACAGGTATCGGTTTGTAAATCCACAAAACTGAGGATTTTCAAATCAGATTGATAGGATATGGATTCTATGATTTTGATGATTTTATATTCAACAATTTAATGTTATGTACTTTCTATTTATTATTTATGACATCGTGATAATATCATGGGTCAACCTCAGTCAACCCAGTGATGGGATCAACTTGACTGAACTCTCCATTAAAATTAGCTGGTTGCTGGTCTGACTAAAAGACACTGAATAAGACATCCATGGTGAATGTTGGTACTCTAATATGTGTAAAAGTGTGGTACCAGTCATCCTTTCTTTTCCTTGCAATGCAACTTTTCTTCTTTCATTCCATATTTCTTCATAAACTGTGGGGTCTTGCTTTGCAAGCTTGAAATTCTCTCTGTGGGATGTTCTTCTTCCATATTGTTTATGCCAAAATTATTTTACTTGTTCTGATACCCGGCAATGTATCGGGTTGTATTGTATTCGATACTTCACTTTTTGTGTAAAATATGTGTCCGATCCATGGCCTGTGCCAGCCTTATCTGGGCACCATAGGTTGTAAATTCGCAAAATATACAGCACATATTATAGTTATTCTTTTGATTGAGATAATAACTTTTGTAATGATAATACACTGTAATCAAGCAAATGTTATAGTAGTAATAACAAATAACTATTGCAAGCAGATGAGGAAGAAAATCATGACAGAAAAAATATGTTATGTTCCATCAAATAAAACATGTAAAATATATGATATATTAATGTGTGGTTCTTTAGAATTCCAACGTGAATGGTCATGAACAATTTATTGCCAAAATGCAGTATGTAGCCTATATGTTTGAACAAGTTGCCTTAATAAAGGCATCAGACCTTATTTATCTGAAAGAGATATCCCACATTCAAATTCAAAGCGTTTGTTTGTATCATGTATCAAGTGTGTATGTTGTACTTCTTTTACTTTCTCTTTCCATTTTATAAGTTGGTCCATCGCTTCATAGGCAAATAAATTTGGTTGTGGAGGGACTGGAAGACGTTGAGACTCATGTCCACTATTTCTATACACAGAAGCCAAGATGTATTTTAATATTGATGATGCTGTTGAATTATGGAGCCTACATAAATTGTGAAGGTAACTTTTCCAGTTACGTGTGTACTAACATCTTGTGGGAGGCTGATTCTAGTTTCCATGTTTATTCAGTTCTACCTGGAATTGGAGTTGCTCTTAACCATGTATGTCTGGCAAATCTATATTCAAGCTTCTTTTTGTCTGTTGTTTAATGATATTTTTCTTAATTAACATCCTGAACCTTAATTAGTTAAAAAAAATTGTCTGAAAGATGGTGTACGGATCAATATGCCAATGTCTTTTTTTTTTTTTTTTTTTTTGGGAAAGGTGGTTTGGACACAATTTCTGGAGCCTGGAGGTAGTCTCAGTTACTTAATTTTAGTTGGTACAAAAGAAATTGTGATACCATGCATGTGGCCATCCTATTTTATTCCAGTTATGATAATGTTTATCACTTCTGCCATCAAGGTTTTCTCCTCTTCCTGATTTTCAGGTACTAAAAAGTTGTTTGTTTAAAGCTACTGCTACCTTGTTTTTATTTTTTTCTTATTTCTATTTTCCCCTTAAAGGGGAGACTCAAATCACAAACCCCATGTCCCCCAACCGTGCTTCGCTCTCTCAGGAGCCTATAGTAAGAAATATCTCTAGAGGTTTTATCAAAAAAGAAATATCTCTGGAGATGAGCTGTTACCGTAAATGATTCAAGCTTCGGGTCATGTATTTTCCCAGGCTCAAGACTTCAAAAAGATGACATTGTAACAGATAAAAGACATTGAATTCAGCTTTTGATAATTAATTTTAATGCGATATACTTAGGCTAAGTCGATGCAAAACGGAATATATGGAATGCAAGTTTAGTCAAAGTAGGACACCTGGTAACATAGAAGTAAGTTTGGGCACATAAAAGATTGTAGAGAAAGAAAACTTTAGGTACCTTGGATATATGGTGCAACAAGATGGAGGGATTGATACTGATGTAAGTCACATGATTCAGGCCGGGTTGACCAAATGGAGGAGTGCTTCGGGGGTTTTGTGTGATCGGAAAGTCCCCCTAAAGGTTAAAGGAAAGTTTGCTATATGGATCAGGGTGTTGGGCAATAAAGCATAATCATGTCAAGAAGATGGAAGTTGCGGAGATGAGAATGCTAAGATGAATGTGCGGGATCATAAGGAGAGATAAGATTAGGAATGAGGAGATCAGGGGCAAAGTAAGAATAGCACCGATTGGATATAAAATGAGAGAAACTCGACGGAGATGGTTCGGCCATGTTAGAAGGCATCCAATGGATGCACCTGTTAAAAGGTGTGAAAGCATGGAGATTGCTAGGAGTAGGAGAGGGAGAGGGAGACCCAAGAGAAGTTGGAAAGAAACTATTAAACATGACCTTAACTACATGGATCTAATGGTAAACATGGCGCTAAACAGATTTGATTGGCGTCGTCAAATCCATATAGCCGACCCCACCTAGTGGGAAAAGGCTTGGTTTGGTTTGGTTTATACTTGACCAAGATTGCGTGGCTTATCCTGACATGGTGGGGGGTTCCTTTATTTAGCCGTCATTTTGATTTTGGACCCC
This sequence comes from Litsea cubeba, assembly GCA_012931725.1. Classification (NCBI taxonomy): domain Eukaryota; kingdom Viridiplantae; phylum Streptophyta; class Magnoliopsida; order Laurales; family Lauraceae; genus Litsea; species Litsea cubeba. The sequence continues at coordinate 28,787,925 of CM022954.1, read as the reverse complement.
TTTGTACCTTGATAGATTTCTGTGTGATGTCTGGTGGGACACCATTAGCATGGAGAGTGGCTGTAAGTCCATATTGTTGGTTGATCAACATGGGAGAACTTGGGGAATGATGGGCACAACCGGATCGACACTCAAAACAGCTAATGGTGGTTCTAACCCCTCTTTTAGTGAAGTTTCCATGGTTCCAACAATCACCGCTGGGGAACTTTTGCTGAGGAGGACTAGGTCTGACAATGGCAAGTTGGGTCATGGATATTCGCCAAGTAGAGATGAGGTCAATCAGATAGTGTAAGTTATAAACCTTCAAAAATGGAAGGCTAATGATGGATATCAACCGGAAATGGTGCCCTTCTTCTAAAGATTGTATAATATCACTTATTACATCAACCTGATTTTTTTAAAAAAATAAAGGATTCGTCGTCAGTTATTTATTATAGTGTTGAGATATTTTGGTACTATAAGAATCAGCTTTGATATGATGCTTAGCCTCTAATAAGCTCATTTCCATTCTGGCTGACTTGAAATGCAACAATTTCTGATTTGGGAGGGAAAACAACCAATCTACCCACTTATCTGTGGGCATCAAGGAAGGGTGCCTGGTTTCATGATTGGTGTGAAATTTGAATTCGTATATGTTAATGTTGGATGCATGGAACTGACAACAGAATAATAAAAAGCTCTCAAAAGCATTCTAACTATGTTATTCTGAATTTTAATAGCAATCAAGGTTCAAATATCTAAAAATCACATGGGGCCTGTTTGTTGGACTTAGAATTGAATACATACGAACATAGATATTGACTATATATGAATCCATTGTCAAATGAGCTCCACCAAAGGATTAGTAAAGAGGTGAAGTCTGGCTGACATGGGGTTAGGGGAGGTGAGAATATAAATCCGGACTCATGATCTTCATTTTCTTAATTATTTTTCCATAATTAACATAAAGAACACTCCAACATTTGGGTTTTTTTTTTTTTTTTTTTTAATAATTTCCAACACCATCCCACCACCTATCTCTCTCTCCCTCTCTTAGGAACCTCTACAGAAGCACTAAGGCCTATAAAGGTCTAGCGTCAACTGTGGGACCTCTACAAAACCTATCAAGGGACTGATGATAGATAATATGCATTGATTAGTTATAGTGTATTAATGATTTTCATTTGGCTGATAATTGCTACTGCATATATACATCCATCATGGATGGGGGATCACCTTGATTTCCCTAAAATTGCAGATACTATGAAACGGGTTAGCAAGAACACTTTGAATTCTATAGTAGAAATCTTAATTCTTTGGTGATGATGATGATGTAAGAATACTGCATTATTTGACGCAATGTAGTAGGAGAAAAACATCCCATATAATTCATTTTCCCCCCTTTCCATCCCAAATCATAATCCATAGTTGGAATTACAAAGAGGGTAATATAGAATCCCATAGAAGAAGGACAACTATCTATTCTGCCAAAATGTTCAAACCAATTAGTGAATTACAATTTGATGTACATCCAATCCAAAAACACCCTTACTAAATAAATGAAAACAAGATGCAGTTTGGGTAGAAACTTACCATCCCGAGTCACATTTGGATAATCCTAAGCACTCAATGAGATGAACCAATCCCAATCTTTACTAATTCTAAGCAAAACCGCAGCTCCATGAAGTACAGAAGTTTCGTTTGTTTGATTCTAGAAACGGATTGTTTCAAATGGGTTCTTGTTGTTTTGTTCTAATCACCACCAAAATTTCCTTTTTACGTATTAGAATTTCTTCCACCATTTTCGTTGTTTTCATTTATCTGTGAAGGGTCAAAGAGGTGTTCCTGCTTTGAGGTTTTTGATGAGAATCAAAGTTAAGTAGATGATCGTTTTGACTCATGTTTCTTTTGTTCTCAGTTTTTATTTTTTATTTTTATTCCCTCACTTGTTCAAAGAAGAAGTTGGGTTTGCTTATTTTGTGATTATAAACTGGTTTTCGATGGTAAAGGTGAAGATTTTCTCTATTCTGGATGAGAACAGTGAGGGTTTTTTTGGGACGAACTAAAGGTTTTTGATGGAAGTTTGAGTTTACTGAAATGTGGGATCCCTATACTGTTGCTGGCATGAAATTAAGGGTGGCAGATAGGGGCCAAGCTATGATTGTTATTATACCTTTCTAGGCCTGTAAGAAAATTTTGAATATACCTTTCCAATGCAAACAAAAAGACCCATAGTAAATTGGGGAATCATCCATTTTCTATGAAATGCATGTTTTCTTCAATAATCTGTTTACATCATTTTTAGTCTATTGTATTGGAGAATCTCTTTCCATAGAAATCGTGAAATGAGAAGTACCCACAAGTTTTTACTTTGAGTTGCATGTTTTATTCAATAATCTGTTAGCGGGACATGCTTGTTATTCATTTCCTATATTATTTTGATTCCATTTCCTTATAAGGAAAGTTATTATTTCCCTTTTTTTTTTAAAAAAACCTCTCTTGTTTTCTTTCCGCAACTGAAGACGTAGAATCATTCGTCTTCCTCTGTCTCTATTCCTTCTCTATTCAACGAGGTCATCTTTTGTTTTCAGTGTAAACCGCCGGTACATATAATTCATATGCTTGTGTGACTCTTCTGTTTCATATTTGTCTTTGAACTTGCTGAACATGTTATGTTTTTTTTTTTTTTTTGTAGTATATACTACAAAATCTACTAGTCACAGTTTTAGGTTTCAACGAATAATACTGATGTGACTTTGTAGTCATGTAGATAGATCACGTACAAAGCTTACATGAATAAAAGAGAATTCATGTATTTTAATTCCCGTACTGCCGTACATATCTACAGATGTAGAGGATCTGGTGGGGCTTGGTTGTCTTTAGAATCTTCATTCTTCTGCATCTCTCTGTTTCAAGGCCTGGGTTGAGTCTTAAGAATATTCATCCATTTAATAGTCTTACTAGTGAAGCCTTGTCTAAACAAATATATGAAAAAAATTATAACTAACTCGGTTATTTATTGTATTCTGGATAAGCAATCCACATTGCTGGATTAAAATACCTTTAAGTATTTTCATTAAAAAAGATATATGAAATCTAAAGAAATGATGATCTTAAAAATACTTACTCTATTTGAAAAGAAAGAAGCATAAAAATATGTCAAAGTAAGGCTAATTGCATCATAAATTGAAAATACATGATCAAAAGAGAATTTTGATTTTCAAGAAGAAAAAGAGGAAGTCTTACAAAGTTTCATCTTTTGAAAATTTGCAACATATAGTCTGTTTCTATTGATAAATTGTGGAAGCATTTTGATGCACAATAGATAGTAGTACATCATGGCATCAGTAGACAAAATTTTCGTAATGCCCTGATCCGCTTTAGATATGTTACTTACATAAGTCATATATCTCTAAGGATAACAATATTGGTTGAAGTTTGAAATAAATTTTTTTACAACAGTACGCTTTGCAAGAGTACTGTATTCTGTCGCACATTTCACTTTGAATATCAAAATTAAGATAGTTGGTAGTGGTCTACGGAATCTTGAAAGTTTTCCTCCCTTACGCAACAAAATGAGTTGCAAAATAAAGAAAAAAAATGTAAACATACTTATTAACCATTCCCTCATAAGGTTGAATACAAGTAGAATGAAAATAATAAGCTATTATATCATCGGACATGTAGAAAATATGAGAGTTCACAAGCCGTCTCACACTTGAAAGTTGTGATAAAAACCCATAAGAAATAAAAGAGTTGTGGTACACTTCAAATGGAAGAATCAGAAGCAACAAAAGATAGAACTACTTGGTTAGGGATATTCAATAGGTGATCAGTATGGAAATCAAGTAATATTATTTACCCTCAATGAGCAGGCTCTTCCTTGTTTTCTAAATGGAAAGAAGTTGGTGGGAGTGGCCAAAAGGCTTCCTGTATAGGGGACTCCAGTTTAGTTTGGAGGGTTAGGGGATGGTTGGTCCTCTGTTGAGTTCTTTGTCTCATGGGGTTTTTTCCCTTTTATATGTTGAACCTTTCTAACTGATGGGGTTTCTCGGCTATTCCATGTTTCTCGGTGTAATAAGATTTTTACCATTTGAAAAGAATATATTTCTTGGTGTAATAAGATTTTTACCATTTGAAAAGAATATAGAGCCCATGATTCTTTCATCAAATCAATGGTCATAAAGATCTTGAAATATTGTGTTATTCTTTATTATTTACTAACAAAAATTTTCAAACATCTAATAGGTGAGTTAGATTTTAGAGTATGATAGTACAAGTCAACAACAATAATAAAAAGATTGTCCAACTGATACAAGAGTGCACGCAGAAAATGCACATTAGACAGTCAGGAAGAAAATTTAAAAAGTACCGCTCCATATTTTTATTTCGTTATTTTTCTACCAATTTACATCCTATAAAAATTAACAAAGGTTATGGAAAGTCTTCACGTTTACTCCACTTGGTGGACTTCCAAATGAAGTTGCATTTCGGGTTTCTAAATTATGGGTGGAGTATGATTAATACAAGCACAATTATGAATATGCAAGGGACTTAAATATTGTAGCAGAATAGATTGTTATCAATTGCCATCATTTGTAGTAATATCATTTGTAGTAATGTGGAAATAGAAATTAAAAATAGTTGGATTTTGCTTTGTGGATACTTTCCACTCTACATCATTACAAGCACTAACATCTAATACCGGACAAAGACTTACAAACTATGTTAAGAAGATCTTAGGTTGCAGCCTCTTACTCTGTATTTATTAGAGCCAATCTTTTTCTCAAATACTCTAAAAGTAATAGAGATATAGTCCAAACATCAGTTTTCATGTAGATGAAAAGTCAAATTGATATACAATTAACCTCCAAACCTGAAGACACTTTCCAAAAACACGCTATCAATATAAGACTGAAGTTACTATATGTTCTATCATAGTCGGAAAGAACTTGAAGTAGCATCTTGTAAACTGTCGCAGCAAGGTGGGTTGTCAAGTTTCCCTCTCAACACTAATCAATCCAGTAGTTCACCGTGCTAAGTCCAAATCATATAAATAAAGGACAACATTGAGATCCAAATCCAAGGAATGGATAATCATTGCAATCAAATGGCATCAAATAACACAAGATTCACATCAAGACAGAAAGGGAAGAATTATCAAAACAAGAAAAGGAGATTAGCAAAACTCACAAGTCGAATGGTGAGAAAGAGTTTTGAACGAAAATAAATCTCCGAGCTATCGAAACACCACCAACAAAACCTTAGATCTTCAATGGAGAAAGAGACCTAAAGATGTTTGAGGGGGATTCTTGGAAAATCGACTCATGCAATTCTTTGAGAGCATTCCAGGCGGTGCAGAGAAGAAGAAGAATCGAGAGGGGGAAAGGAAACGAACAGTGGAGAGGTTTTCTTCGTTTTCTTACTTGTAACTACCTGGGCCCACACCCACTTAGCAAGCATGCATCTTCTTATTGCATCTAGGTGGACATGAGTTGGGTTTCTAAGTGGGCCCCACAAGTGTGTAGAGAGTTTTTCAAGCAGCACACTTTCTTCTCTTTTATAATAAGGGTGGGTTTCTAAGTGGGCCCCACAAGTGTGTAGAGAAATTTTCAAGCAGCACACTTTTTTTCTCTTTTATAATAGGGGTATAGATTTTATAATAAGGGTATAGATTATAAGTGGGCCCTATGGGTGTGTAAAGAGATGAGCTCTACAGATGGCCCTTCCTAGCCAAACCACATGCATTGCAACTAAGTGGGGACCAGGTGTGTAGAGAAATTGATAAGCAGGACACTTTCTTCCCTTTTATATAAAGGTAGTAAATATCTGTTGAAAACTTAACTTATATTTCTATTGATTTTGAATAATCTGGAATAATGGCCGTGTTTGCACATGTAGTTTGGAATAATCTTCAAGGTAGTGAATTTGTTTTGCTTCTCCATGCTTCATTATTCCATATATCAAGTCTTTCTGCTCATCATTTTTAAATATATTTTATATTGATTGGGTTGTAGCAAAGTAAATTATATGGATGGCTAATGTTGAACAAGCCTTAGTTTTATACCATGATTTATAGTATGATGAACTTACAATAAAAAAATGGCAATTATCGATTTAAAAAATACACAAAAATCGACGGCCTTTGCCGTCGTTTAGTTTTTGACGGCTTTCAGCCGACGATCCCTTCGTACTCGACTGGGTCCCCTTCGTGATGGTGTGGTCCAAGAAACTATAAGCTGAACAGCTTTACAATAATCCTGGAACTGAATACATGGCATACCGTACCCATAAATGCTTCTTTAAGAGCAGGTCTAAAAGTAGATTCTATGTTGACGTTGTACTAAAACGCTATCCAGAAATGCATCAACCACGCTTCTTGATTTTGACAAGTTGACAAAAAGATCACCTGGCAAGGGTGCAAATTTGTCATCCAGGTCTCCAACCACATCATTTGAGGTTGTGTCAAAGATGACTCTTACGGAAAGACAAACTTTATATTGGTAATTAATCTGTTTTATTAAAGAAAATATTAACAATCATAAAGCAAAAACACACAAGAGAAACAATGAAAAAGAGGAGCTATATTTATCATACATGCTAGAGTAGAAAGAATCACATGCCTTCATATTATAAAAATGGAGGGTGATGTCAAAAGTTATGAACTCAATCTGTGTCCTATTCATCCAAACAAGACTTTATGGTATTAGCAACAATCTGCCCAATAACAATGTTAAATACAGTCACTTCATTACAAACAATTTCACCTTAGAAAGTAATAGAATAGCTATTTCTAGTAGGTAGAAATAGAGGAGGCATGGTCATCTTGTCATTATATAGTTGTGCCTATTAGGCCAACCATGAGACTTGGGCACAATGAGACTTGGACTTGTGCCCAATAGACCTAGGCATGGCCCATGGAACTTGGGTTAGATTTGGATTACAAACGATTCTTGGTTATTACAACAATGAGAAAGAGTGTGAATAGCTTTTGGATTGAAAAAATCTGGTGCTTAAAAAAACCCTTTGGACATGTTTTGCATATCTATGGCCGAGACGTGTAATTCTAAGCACAATATGGTTGAATTGTCAGATTTTTTTTGCCCATCATATCCTCTTTTTAACTGGTAGCTTAACTAGAACCTATGGCCTGGTGGATGGGCATTTCCCAATGGTGCCACAGGCTCCTTTTTTTTTTTTGCTTGTCTTTGCTTATTGCTGTTTGTGTTTTTTCTTTTTAGGAGACTAGATCCTAGTAGTATAATCCTAAGATTTGTGTATGCTGCGGGACTATTCTATAGAGTTGAGGCTGCATCGGTTTTTTTTTCCTTTTTTTTTTATTTTTTAAAGGATGTTGTTTGGCACAAACCAACTGTTGCATCAGTTCTCTTGACCGATATTTTGGTGTTTAACAGTTTCTATTTAGTTAACTTCTTTTGTTATTGCTTTTGAGATCTTTATGTTCATTCACATTTATAAATTTTTCAAACGTAATTCTTTTACAAAGAATTTGTTATTTTGGTTTAGGTGCTTTATGTATTAATACTAAAGTTCATCTTATATTGGTGGATTATTATATTTTGGTCATCTTTTTTAAATTAAAAGTTTTTTTTTGTGTTTTTTCTCTTGGCTTTATTTCAGGATTTTATTATGCTTCCATTCCCATATCTATTCCAGTTTCTAGTTTTATTGATTTGTGAGCATAATTTATTTTATTTCTTTTTCTTATTTCAAATACATAACAGAGCGAAAGATACTTAATGGAATATCATTTGTTATATCAACGGGAAGTAGTGTTGCTAGTGTTGGTACAAGTGGCAGCGGTAAGGTTTCGATGATTTTAATGTATATTCTAGCTAAATATTATATAAAGAAACTACCTTGATCCGCGTGATTCTTTCTTTCTTTTTGTTCCTTTGTAACATACTTTGACGGATGAGTGAATGACAAACTAGATGTTGGAGGGAACTCTACAATATGTGTCTTCTCATGCCATCTATCTATGGAGGATATTCTTCTTCATTTGTTAGCTTTAAAACATTCTAAAATAAAAGACATAGTTCACATTGATTTTAAATGATTGATACATAGTAGGACACGATGGTGAAATAATATCTTCATTTGGAGAAAACTTTTGTGATCCTACCTAGTTTTTATTTCGTTGAAAATTCCTGATCCAAGCACTTTTTTACTGCCACGTCTCATTTAACGAGTGCCTATGCATGCTCCTAAATGTTTGCCCGGCGCCTAGTGGTTTATTGTTTGATTGGGCTTCATTTTGATGTTCTCCCTCACGGTACTGACATTCTAGTATCGAATGTGATCATATTGTACTTCTTGTCTTTGAATATCCGAGATCCCTTTGATTTATGGACTACTCTTTGTTTTCTGACTGTTTCACTTGTAGCATGCCTTTTCTTTTATGGTCTATTAAGTTAATATCTTCAATAGCAGTTCTATAAGGTTATTGGGAGTTATGCTTTCTATAGGGTCTTGTGTGAACATTATTTTGTGACGGATCATTGTTTCTCATCATGGAGCATTGTTTTCATTTTTCAAGTTATTATTTATATTTTCTTTTTTTTTTATTATGCAAAAACCAGAAACTAACTGAAGACATAAGGTACCATAACATATGTAATGAGGTTGAATGACCAACCAGCCCTTCATTTCCCGGTTACTTAGAGGAACTAACTTGAAATCTCTCAAGTATGAATCTTCTTTTTATACCAGATTGATAGTACTTTTGTAATTTTGTCCTTTTGATGTTGAGCTTTTATGCCCTTTGATGTACATTATCTCTCTACTTAATGCAAATATCGCCATTTGAGAAAAAAAAATTGCAATTCAAGTTGAATTATTTAATTTAATCGGGTAATTGCACAGTTTGGACAGCTAGGGGCATGACAAATAGCCAGCAAAGCTTTGTAACAATGAGCATACACCTAAATTTTTTCTGGGATCCGGGTGGATTCCAAGTTGTGTTGCCAGTAGGGTAATTTCTTTTTCTTTTGTTTCTTTTTGTGGGTTTTGTCTAACCATTGACAAGGTTCGAAAAAGCTTCATATTCTCCAGTGTCTTCACTTTACCCTCCTGTACTTTTATTCCTCATGTTTTATATTCTTTTGCATTGCATGCATAACATGAGAATGATGTTCATCATAGATTCGGGGGTGGGGACAAGTACACTTGTCTATTTTAGACAATTTTCACACACCTTTTGCTTTATTTTCTATATTCAGGAAGTTTTTTCAAATTTCTTTTCAGAATTTTTGCTGTTTATCTTTGGCTTTTTAGATTTTTTTGAAAAGAAAGAAATTTTTTGAGAGAATTTTCAATAAACGGAAGATAGCTTGAATTTTAGAATTTTCAAAATTTAGACAAAAGAGAGTTTTTGTTTGCAGAAATCATTTTGAAGAAGTGCTGAATTTTGATCCTTTCACATTACACAGTTCGTATACTTTTTCAAAACCTTTAAATGTGAAATTATGATTTCCATTTTTTTTAGGACTTGATTGAATATATGAAGGAAAACCAAATCATAGTTTTATAGGTTTCCTGGTTCATTTGGGTGGATTTTTCCACAAATTAGTGAATTAAGTCTGGTACATGAAAAGGGCTGCCTATTGTTGGGGACCGTTGAAAAGGAAAAAAACTCAAGAGAAAGGAAAAAAGAAGATAAGAAGTTTGTCGCTGAAATTTCACGGCCTTTTGAAAAATAATAGTGCGAAAGCCATCACGGTTGCCTTAATTTGGGTACACCCCTAATTCGGGTACATAAAAAGGGCTGCCTATTGTTGGGGACCGTTGAAATGGAAAAAAATTTCACGGCCTTTTAAAAAGTAATAGTGCGAAAGCCATCATGGTTGCCTGAATTCGGGTACATGAAAAGGGCTGCCTATTGTTGGGGACCGTTGAAAAGGAAAAAAAACCACGGCCTTTTGAAAAACAATAGTGCGAAAGCCATCATGGTTGCCTTAATTTGGGTACACCCTTAATTCGGGTACATGAAAAGGGCTGCCTATTGTTGGGGACCGTTGGAAAGGAAAAAAAATTTCACGGCCTTTTGAAAAACAATTGTGCGAAAGCCATCATGGTTGCCTGAATTCGGGTACACCCTTAATTCGGGTACATGAAAAGAGCTGCCTATTGTTGGGGACCGTTGAAATGGAAAAAAGAATTCACAGCCTTTTAAAAAACAATAGTGCGAAAGCCATCATGGTTGCCTGAATTCGGGTACATGTAAAGGCTGCCTATTGTTGGGGACCGTTGAAAAGGAAAAAAAAACCACGGCCTTTTGAAAAACAATAGTGCGAAAGCCATCATGGTTGCCTTAATTTGGGTACACCCTTAATTCGGGTACATGAAAAAGGCTGCTTATTGTTGGGGACCGTTGGAAAGGAAAAAAAATTTCACGGCCTTTTGAAAAACAATAGTGCGAAAGCCATCATGGTTGCCTTAATTTGGGTACACCCTTGGTTCTGGTACATGAAAAGGGCTGCCTATTGTTGGGGACCGTTGAAAAGGAAAAAAAATTTCACGGCCTTTTAAAAAACAATAGTGCGAAAGCCATCATGGTTGCCTGAATTCGGGTACATGAAAAGGGCTGCCTATTGTTGGGGACCGTTGGAAAGGAAAAAAAACCACGGCCTTTTGAAAAACAATAGTGCGAAAGCCATCATGGTTGCCTTAATTTGGGTACACCCTTTATTCGGGTACATGAAAAAGGCTGCCTATTGTTGGGGACTGTTGGAAAGGAAAAAAAATTTCACGGTCTTGTGAAAAACAATAGTGCGAAAGCCATCATGGTTGCCTTTATTTGGGTACACCCTTAGTTCTGGTACATGAAAAGGGCTACCTATTGTTGGGGACCGTTGAAAAGGAAAACAAATCACAAGAAAAGAAAAAAAGAAGAAAGAGAGAAGCTCGTTGCTGAAAGTTCACGGCCTTTTGAAAAACAATAGTGCGAAAGCCATCATGGTTGCCTTGAGAGGAAACCTTTTTTTGTTCTCCCTAAGTCTAGGTGGACCGGATTATTTGATTGAGTCATTTTAAAGGGGGTTTTAGCGGAGCATTTAACACTTATTTTTTGATGTATACGTACTTTCTCATCGTGCACAATCATATTTAACATGATTTTGAAATTTTCTTTCCAAAGATGGGATTGGTGAGCCGTATTTCAAATTTTTCTTTACTTTGACTATTCCGAGATTCGAGAGTATCCAATGTTTATAAATTTTCTTTTGGAGAGTTTCTTTTGATTTCTTTAGTTTTTTTATTTTTTCGAGTTTTTTGGGTATATTCACAACAAAACCTCATGAGGCACAATTCATCCACTAGGGTAACCGAGGGGTATAAGGGCTTACTGCATATGCTAAAAATGCAGTCGATAGTGCCTGAAACTGGCTTTTTATTTCTGCATTAGTCTTTTGTATTTTTAGGTTAGATTAGGTTAGGTTAGTTAACTTCACCTTTTCACATCTTTTGCTAGGAAACAGTAAAATGTTGGTTGGAGGGTGTGATGAATCCATGAAATTGCATCATATTGTCATTTTTTCATGTAGGTTTATGGACTTATTTAGGATAACTTGCATTGATTTCATTGAATTTTATAAATTCATGCATTTGAGCATTCAATGTTGGAATTCAAGTCATAATTCATTAAATTGCATGATTTTCATGAAATTATTCTTTTGCATTATCCTATTATCGCATTAATTTTCTCAAAATTCACAATTATACTCATATAGTTTTTTTTTGCATCATTGCATTCTACGCGAAAAATCGATGAATGCAGTGTATTCATATGAATTGTAAAGTGCAGTGATGCAAATCTTCTAATGTGAATTATCCAATGGAGAGCCTCAAAGATGCTCTTCCAAATCTTTGCCTAAAATTTCCATTGGTTTCTCACTTTATTTTAGTAATTGATGGGCCATTGATAGGCCATGATGGATGGATATGGTGGTAACTGATTGTAGCCATATATATACTTCAGAAGCTAGTAACCAAACTAAGTTTTCTTATGCCTTTTGTAAGACTGTCACCTCTAATTCTTCAACTCATATCATGGCCATTTCTCTGAATTGTGTATTGTGTGTTTTTGAGTGCGAGGTTGAGGATCCTGACACTTATATGGATTATTGAGCGTGGGGCATAGAGTATGGATTTGGTCGTATAGTCTGTGGAGATAATGGTCGCTTCTAAAGGAATACAACACGCATCTTCAATCCCCATTCTCAGGTTGTCACTATTTATCATAGCCGGTTCAAGCTGTCAAAATTTACACATGGAATCTTATGTTGAATTAAAGGCAGGTGTTTAGCTACATCTTTCATATGACTTTAGATTCATGACTGTATCTAAGAAAGGCAAGAGTTTAGCTACAAAATGCCATTGAATGCCATTGAGTTACAAACTATTCCTTGATCATTACATTGATCTTTTGTTGATGATATGTACACACAATTGAGGCAGCTTGACGCGACGTAGGTCAAGCTAGCAGGTCTCTTGACATTGTCTCAAATCCCAGTGAATATTAAAATCTTGCTTAACCTATGGCAGAGCTCGATGAGGTATTGAAGCAGGTCTTGGATTATTTTCTTTTGCTGAGTTTCTTAAAATATGATTCTCATTTGAGATGTTCACAATGCATTTTGTTGCCTTTTCTTTACCTTACATATCTCATGCTACTTAATGGCAGGTGGTGTCAACGTATAAGAAGTTCAAGGACTACAAAAAGCAAATGGAAGAAACAGATGGTTGATTCCCCTGTTTCTTTAGCTTAAGTTATTCAAGACTTACCGCAATGCAATTTCTTGGGTTACTCATTGGATGGGGCGCTCTTACTTCAATTCCAATGTAATTCATTGGTTACCGATAAGAAGGAATAAATGAAAAAGGGAAACTCAGGTCTCATCTAGATGCGGAGAAAACAGGTGAAGAAAGCAAGTGGAGAAAACTATCGTGCAGTACAAATTTAAATAGTATACAGTTGTCTTTATCCTCCTCATCTTGACAGGCCCTTAGAGATGTTATCTTTGCTTGTGATTGATGGTACTGTATTTATCTTGTCATCAAACTGCTGTGCATCATTTGTAGGTCGGATGAGGTGCCTTGCCTCATTGGCTCGCTGGGAAGAACTTAACAACCTTTGCAAGGAGTATTGGACCCCAGCTGAGCCAGCAGCTCGACTGGCAATGGCATCTATGGTTGGTGATCTTTTATTACTGTTACTTGTTTATAATTTCAAACTCTATTTTGTGGTTCTTTTATTTTTATCTGTTCTTATTTATAGATTGGAGTGGTTGCTATAGGCTGCTTGTGCTGCATGGAACATGGGGGAGTGGGATCAAATGCAAGAATATGTTTCACGATTGGATGATGGTGACGAATCCAAGCTTCGGATTTTAGGAAATGCTGCTGCTAGTGGTGATGGGAGTAGCAACGGTACTTTCTTCCAGGCTGTATTGTTAGTTCGCCATGGAAAGGTATTTTTTCTCTTATCTTTTGTTGTTTCATCTCTGGTTCCTAATAATGTTCTGGTATGGATTACTTTGGTGTTTCTTCTCCAGTATGATGAAGCTTGTGAATTTGTTGAAAGAGCTAGGAAGTAGGAAGTGCTTGGCAACAGAGCTTGCTGCATTGGTTAGTTTCTGGAAACCTGACTATGACTGCATAGCCTCCTGACTTCCTATTCTCCAAACTCTCTCTACAGCCAAAGCATCTTCTCCTCTCCTATTTTTGCAAATACCAAGTTGTCTAAGGAGGGTCTCTTCCACCGATCTTTAGAGTAAAGATTAGCAAGATTATCCTCCATATGTTTAATGATTTCCTCCTTCCGGTCCAATCTTCTGTCCCCATCCGTGAAAGAAGAGATTTTATTTATTCTTTTTCTCAAGGAGGCCATCCCATGGAAGAACTTAGTGTTCTTATCACCTTCTTTCAGCCACTTACATCTCGATCTCTGTCACCACATGATTTCTTCTTTCCTTAACTTTCTTTGATATTCCTCTTTTAGACTCAGTCTCTTAGCTACTTCCTCGCCAGTTAAGCTGCCAACTTCCTCTTTCTTGTCAAGGTTTTGAATATCTTCAAGCAGCTGCGTCTTTTGCATCTTTATGTCTGCAAAATTCATCTTAGCCCACTCTTTTATTTTAACTTTCAGCAATTTCAGTTTGGTAGCCAGTCTGTAGCCAGCCCAACCATCTACCTTCCACCATTCCTTTAAATTCCAAGTTTGACTTTGTTGAGTTAGAGAAGGATGATTTGTTAAAGTTCTTAGTTGAGACTGCAGAGAATAACATTGGCCAAATCGAGTCATCTATGCTGCATGCCAAGCTGCTTATAGTGTTTTTCGTATAAAATATCTAGAGAAAATTGCCATTCTTGAATTTTATCTTTAAAAAGAAGAAAAAGATTGTTATTCTTTGCCATAACTATATCTGTTCATCTTAGCATGCTTTTGTCTTTGTCAGGGCCATGCAAACAGTTATCAGTCAGCATGGTCTTGATATTGGTGCATTGCAATCATCTCGTCTTCCATTTGGTGGTGTAACTCAGAATCAGCAAGAGGTTCCTTGGCAAGTAAGATCAAAGGACAAGGATGTCGCTGAGAATTTATCACCTAGGAAATCCCCTTCGAGCTGCTCGAAGCACTGATTTCAGTCTTAAAGAACCTCGATCCCCTACAACACGATCCTAACCCCAGACTCACGCGAAATTCATTTGAAAGAAATATGTATATTAGAATGTCCTAAAATGCATATTTCAACCAAGAATCGTAAAAAAATTGTATAAAAATAAAATACTAAACCATTATTCCCCGACATGCCTTAGAATCACCCAGCATGCATTTTCACTGAAATATACGCTATTTACTACACCAAATACGGTTTGTACGGTTTGTAGTAAGAAATCACTCAAAATCCCACGAGAATACTTCTTAATCCCCAATTTCCGTGAAACTCGTTTTAAAGGAAAAGATATATCTCAGAATTTTCTTGAGCGCGTCTTTCTTCTGCGAATTGCGTTTCACGATTTGGAGCCAACATTTTCCTAGAGCTGCCTGAAACGCGATTTCATATGAAAATTTCCCTCGAACTGCCCGAAGCACGGGTCTTGGTCTTAAACAACCCTAAATCCCATTTAAAGCGCTCCAAAGCCTACAATCGCCTGAAACCAACTTTAAAAACAGAGAAGTATTTCTGAAAATACTAAAATGTGTATTTCAGTTTGAAGCGACTCAGAATCCCACGCGATTAGTTCTTACGCCCGAATTTTCCTAATTCTTGATTTGAAAGGAAAAGGATATCCCAAAATTTTATAGAGTGCATCTGGCAACCGTGAATTGTGTGAAATGTGGTTTAGAGCCAACATTTTTCCAGAGCTGTTTAGAATCCTCTATTACCGGCCCGAAGCATGGGTTTCTGTCTTAAACAACCCTTAATCCCATGTTATGCGTTCCTAACCCTACCATCGCCCGTGAAATCCATTTTCAATAAGAAAGTATCTCAGAATAGCCTAAACTGCATATATGAGTATAGAATTGCACGAAACGCATTTCAAAGGAAAAGGCTAGACCGAAATACCCTAAAATGCCCTAAAATCCCCTAGTACGCATTTTTATACCAATGGCTATTAATAATAACACAATATATTGTCGGTTAGAAACGTGACGGTATCCCACAAGATTAGTTATTAAGCCATAATTTGCCTGAATTACAATTTAAAATAAAAGGATATCTCCAAATTTTCTGGAAAAAGTCTTTCAACCGTGAATTTCGTAAAACGAGGTTTAAAACATACATTTTCCTAGAGACGCTTATAATCCAAAAGAACTGTCCGAAGCACGGATTTTCAGTCCTAATTAGTCCTGAATCCCCTACAATGCAATCTTAACCACAGAAACACTTAAAACTCCTTTTGAAGCAAAAAGCATCTCACATTAGTGAAGAATGTATGTTTTAGCCCAGAATCGTTTGAGATGCATTTCAAAGAAAAAGACTGGGCCATTATACTGTAAAATGCCGTAAAATCATCGATCGTGTGTTTTTATCGAATTATAGGCTATAGATTGCACGAAATAAGGCTTTAATTCCGAAACGGTATCCCAAAATTTTCTAGAGCGCGTCTTTCAATCGCAATTTGCGTGAAATGCAGTTTGGAATCAACATTTCCCTTGAGCCGCATAGGACGCGATTTCATATTAAAATAGCCTTCAAACTGCCCGGAACACGTGTTTCGGACTTAAACAACCTTAAGTCCCATGTTAAGCGTTCTTGACCTTAGACTCACTTGAAGCCCATTTTAAAGAGAATAGTATCTCTAGATATACCAAAATTTGTATTTTAGTTAGAAACGGATCAAAACTGCGTGAAATGAGATTTAAAGCCAACATTTTCCCAGAGTTGTCTAGAATACTACTCTGCTGTCGCCCGAAGCACGGGTTTTAGTCTTAAACAACCCTTAATCCCACGTAATGTGTTCTTATCCATTGTATCGCCTGTGAAACCCATATTAAGTAGTAAAAGATCTCAAAATATCTTAAAATGCGCATCTCAAAATAGAATCGCGCGAATGCATTTCAATGCAAAAGACTAGTCCAGAATACCTTAAATTGTCGTAGAATCTTTGAGTACGCGTTTTTATTTAAATACAGGCTATTGATTGCACAAAATAAGTTTTTTTTAGCAAGAAACAACTTTAAATACCATTAGATTAGTCCTTATGCCCTAATTTGCCTGAATTTTGTTTTAAAGTTAAAAGATGACAATGAATTTTCTAGAGCGCATCTTTCAGCCGTGAATTACGTGAAATATTGTTTACACCCAACAATCTCCCAAACCCGCACAGAATCCCCAACGAACTGTCCGAAGTACGGCTTTCGGTCTTATCCCCTATAATGTGTTCTTATACCATAGAATCGTGTGAAACACATTTTAAAGAAAAATGGATCTTGGGATATCCGAAAACTCGTATATCAGTATATAATCGTATGAAGCACATTTCAGAGTAAGATTTTAGAGCATTAAACTGTTAAGTGCTCTGGAATCATCCAGCACGCTTTTTCATCCAAATATTGGCTATTGATTGCACAAAAATGCGTCAGAAACCCACGAGATTAGTTGTTAAGCCCGGATTTGCCCGAAACACATTTTAAACTAAAAAAGATATTCAAGAATTTACTAGAGCATTCTTTCAACCGTGTATCGCGTGAAATGCAGTTTATAAACAACATTTTCCTAGAGCCAAATAGAACGTGATTTTATATGAAAATAGCTCTCGAACCGCCCGAAGCACGCGTTTCGGTCTTAAACAACCCTAAGTCCGATTTAAAGCGTTTCAAACCCTACAATAGTCCGAAATCAATTTTAAAATAGAAGAATATTTAAGGATATCTAAAATGCATGTTTTAGCATAGAATCGCATGAGACGCATTACAAAGCAAAAGACTTGACCAGGATACCCTAAAACGTCCTAGAATCATCCAGCACGCGGTTTTATGTAGTTACAGGCTATTGACCGTATGAAATATGTTGTTTGTCCATTAGAAACAGGCTTGAATCTCACGATATTAGTTATTAAGTCCAGAATTTCCTTAAATATGTTTTATAGTAAAACGATATCAGAAAATTCTCTATAGCGCGTTATTTAACCTTGAATTGCGTGAAACGAGGTTTACCCCCAATATTTTCGCAAAGACGGCAAGGAAATCCCCTTCGAACTGCTCGAAGCACGGGTGTCTGTCCTAAACAACCCCGATCCCCTACAACACGTTCCTAACCCTAGAGTCACACGAAATTCATTTGAAAGGCCATAACCCCTTGAATGCCGTAGAATCACTCAGGACGCGTTTTTATCCAAATATAAGCTATTCATCGGGCAAAATACGGTTTTCAGTAAGAAATGTCTCTGAATCCCATAAGATTAGTTGTCAAGCCCTAGTTTGCCTTAGTCCCATCTAAAAGGAAAAAGAATTCCCATAATTTTCTAGTGCGCGTCTTTCGATCGTGTATTTCGTGAAATGTTGTTTGGAGCCTGCATCTTCCTAGAGCCACCTAGAACGTGGTTTCATAATAAAATCGCCCAGGAACTGGCCGAAGCACGCATTTTAGTTTGAAACAATCCTAATAAAGCCCATGTAATGCGGTCCTAAGCCAAGCTTCGCCTGAAACTCTTATTAAAGAGAAAGGTATCTCACAATATCGTAAAATACGTGCTTTTCCATAGAATCGCAAAAAACGCATTTCAAAGTGAAAGACTTGACCAGAATACCCCGAAATCACCCAGAGTGATGCTGCACCCTTTTTTCTCCAAATAATGGGCAAAATTGTCTTGTAAATAAAAAACAAGAAAGAGTCCCGCGATATTAGCTCTTAAGCCCTAATTTCCCATAAGCCCGTTTTAAAGTAAGAAGGCATCACAGAATTTCCAGGGCGCGTCCTTCAACTATGAATTGCGTTAAATGCAGTTTACAACCTTCATTCTCCCAGCGCCGCTTAGAATTACCAACGAACTGCCCAAAGCACTGGTCTCGGTCTTAAACAATTTTGAAACCCTTGCAATGCGTTCATGACCCTAGGATCGCGTGAAATACATTTTGAAGCTAAACATATCTTAGAATATCCTAAAATGTGTATTTCGGCCTAGAATAGTATGAAACGCATCTCAAAGCTTTTAAGACTAGATCGTGATACCCTAAAATGCCCTAGAATCATCCAACACGTGTTTTCATTCAAATGTAGGCTATTGACTACACGAGATACGGTTTGCGGTGGGAAACGGGGTAGAATCCGGCGAGATTAGTTCTTAAGCACTAAGGTAGCGTTTGGTTCGATGGAATGGTTGGTTCGATGGAATGGTTATATTATTATATAGGTGGGGCCCACACAAGTTCTTTTAATTTATAATCTTATAATAATAATAATGTATAGATTATATTATTATTATATAGGTGGGGCCCACACATGTTCTTCTCTTTTATAATCTTATTATAATAATAATAATGTATATATTATATTATTATTATATAGGTGGGGCCCACACAAGTTCTTCTATTTTATAATCTTATAATAATAATAATAATGTATGTATTATATTATTATATAGGTGGGGCCCACACAAGCTCTTCTCTTTTATAATCTTATTATTATTATAATAATAATGTATAGATTATATTATTATTATTATATAGGTGGGGCCCACACATGTTCATCTCTTTTATAATCTTATAATAATTATTATTATAATAATAATGTATATATTTATTATTATTATATAGGTGGGGCCTACACAAGTTTTTCTCTTTTATAATCTTATTATTTTAATAATAATGTATAGATGTGAAGAAGGGTCTTTTGGTCTAAAAAAAAGTAGAAAGGAATGGAATGGCCATTCCTTCCCATCCCGGATGGAATGACCATTCCTCTACATAAGGGAATGGGATTTTGGAGGTAATGGTCATTACGCCACTTTTTTACGAACCAAACGCTGTAATGACCATTCTGTTGGAATGACCATTCCATTCCGACCTTCATTACAGCGAACCAAATGCTACCTAACTTGCCAGAAACCCATTTCAAAGTAGAAAAATATAATAGTATTTACAGGAGCGCGTCTTTCAACCGTCAATTGCGCGAAACGCAGTTCACATCTTACATTTTCCAATAGACACTTAGAATCCCCAACAAAATGCCCCAAGCACTGGTTCCAGTCTTAAACAACCTTGGATACCCTGCAATTCGTGTCAAACTCTATAATCGCGTGAAACCCATATAAAAGAAAAGCGTATCTCATAGTATCATAAAATGCGTATTTCAGCCTAAGACCGTATGAAATGCATTTCGAAGCAAAATGGAAGACCATAACCCCCTGAATGCCGTACAAACGATTTTCAGTAGGAAATGTCTCTTAAATCCCGCAAGATTAGTTGTTAAGCCCTATTTTGCCCGAGTCCCGTCCAAAAGGGAAAAGAATTCCCAGAAATTTCTAGTGCGCATCTTTTGATCGTGAATTTCGTGAAACGCAATTTGGAGCTAGCATCTTCCTAAAGCCACCTAAAACGTGGTTTCATAGTAAAATCGCCCAGGAATTGCCCAAAGCGCGCGTTACAGTCTGAAACAACCTTAAAGCCCATGTAATACGTTCCTAAACCATAATTCGCCTGAAATCCTTATTAAAGCGAAAGGTATCTCGAAATATCATAAAATGCGTGCTTCTGCATAGAGAATCGTATGAAACGCATTTCAAAGTGAAAGACTAGACTAGAATACTCTGAAATCACCTGGAGACATACTGCACCCGTTTTTCTCCAAATAATGGGCATTGTTTGCGCAAAGTTGTCTTGTCGGTCAGAAACAAGGCAGAGTACCGCGGGATTAGCTCATAAGCTCTAATTGCCCAGAAGCCCGTTTTAAAGTAGGAAGACATCACAAAATTCCCAGAGCGCGTGCTTCAACTATGAATTGCGTTAAATGCGATTTACAACCTTCATCCAGCGCCGCCTAGAATTAGCAACGAACTGCCCAAAGCATCGGTCTCGGTCTTAAACAACCTTGAAACCCCTTCAATGCGTTCTTGACCTCATAATCGCGTGAAACACATTTTGAAGCTAAACATATCTCAGAATATCCTAAAATGTGTATTTCGACCTAGAATAGTATGAAACGCATCTCAAAGTTTTTAAGACTACATCGTGGTACCCTGAAATAACCTAGAATCATCTAACACGTGTTTTCATCCAAATGTAGGCTATTGACTGCACAAAATACGATTTTCAGTCGGAAACGGGGTAGAATCCCACGAGATTAGTTCTTAAGCACTAACTTGCCAGAAACCCATTTCAAAGTAGAAAAATATAATAGTATTTACAGGAGCGCTTCTTTCAACCGTCAATTGCGCGAAACGCGGTTTACAACTTACATTTTCCAATAGATGCTTAGAATCCCCAACAAATTGCCCGAAGCACGGGTTCCAGTCTTAAACAACCTTGGATGCCCAGTAATTTGTTCCAAACCCTACAATCGTGTGAAACCTGTTTTAAAGAAAGGTGTATCTCATAATATCATAAAATGGATATTTCAGCCTACGACCGTATGAAATGCATTTCGAAGCAAAACGGAAGACCATAACCCCCTGAATGTCGTAGAATCACCCAGGACTCGTTTTTATCCAAATATAAGCTATTCATCGGGCGAAATACGGTTTTCAGTAAGAAATGTCTCTTAAATCTAGCAAGATTAGTTGTTAAGCCCTAGTTTGCCCGAGTCCCGTTCAAAAGGGAAAAGAATTACCATAATTTTTTAGTGCGCATCTTTCAATCGTGGATTTTGTGAAATGCGATTTGGAGCCAGCATCTTCCTAAAGCCACCTACAACGTAGTTTCATAATAAAATCGCCCAGGAACTGCCCGAAGTTTGCATTATAGTCTGAAACAACCCTAAAGCCTATGTAATACGTTCCTAAGCCATGATTCGCTTGAGACCCTTATTAAAGCGAAAGGTATTTCAGAATATCATAAAATGCGTGCTTCTACATAGAATCGCAACAAATGCATTTCAAAGTGAAATACTAGACCAAAATACCCTGAAATCACCTAGAGTCATACTGCACCAGTTTTTCTCCAAATAATGGACATTGATTGCACAAAATTGTCTTGTCAGTCAGAAACAAGGCAAGAGTCCCGCGGGATTAGCTCATAAGCCCTAATTTCCCAGAAGGCCGTTTTAAAGTAGGAAGACATCACAGAATTCCGAGAGCGCGTCCTTCAACTATGAATTGCGTTAAATGCGATTTACAACCTTCATCCAGCGCCGCCTAGAATTAGCAACGAACTGCCCAAAGCATCGGTCTCGGTCTTAAACAACCTTGAAACCCCTTCAATGCGTTCCTGACCTCATAATCAAGTGAAACACATTTTGAAGCTAAACATATCTCAGAATATCCTAAAATTTGTATTTCGACCTAGAATAGTATGAAACGATCTCAAAGCTTTTAAGACTAGATCGTGGTACCCTGAAATAACCTAGAATCATCTAACACGTGTTTTCGTCCAAATGTAGGATATTGACTGCACGAAATACGATTTTCAGTCGGAAACGGGGTAGAATCCCACGATATTAGTTCTTAAGCACTAACTTGCCAGAAACCCATTTCAAAGTAGAAAAATATAATAGTATTTACAGGAGCGCTTCTTTCAACCGTCAATTGCGCGAAACGCGGTTTACAACTTACATTTTCCAATAGACGCTTAGAATCCCCAACAAACTGCCCGAAGCACGGGTTCCAGTCTTAAACAACCTTAGATGCCCAGTAATTCGTTCCAAACCCTACAATCGTGTGAAACCCGTTTTAAAGAAAGGTGTATCTCATAATATCATAAAATGGATATTTCAGCCTACGACCGTATGAAATGCATTTCGAAGCAAAACGGAAGACCATAACCCCCTGAATGTCGTAGAATCGCCCAGGATGCGTTTTTATCCAAATATAAGCTATTCATCGGGCGAAATACGGTTTTCAGTAAGAAATGTCTCTTAAATCTAGCAAGATTAGTTGTTAAGCCCTAGTTTGCTCGAGTCCTGTCCAAAAGGGAAAAGAATTCCCAGAATTTTCTAGTGCGCGTCTTTCGATCGTTAAATTCGTGAAATGCGATTTGGAAGATCGCCCAAGAACTGCCCGAAGCGCGTGTTACAGTCTGAAACAACCCTATAAAGCCCATGTAATACGTTCCTAAACCATGATTCGCCTGAAACCCTTATTAAAGTGAAAGGTATCTCGGAATATCATGGCCTAAAATCAATAGTAATATGGGCTTTAGGAGTGGAATAGGTTAAAAGTAGGGAACTCGAACCAAGTGGAGAATGAAATAGAAACAATTCATGACAGAAGATTTTTTTCCATATTCTACATTCACTAAATCTTTTTAAGTAGACTAGTGAGATGCACGTGAGTTGCACATAGTTGTTAGTGAGAGCAATATTGTACTAGTTACATGTCTTACTATTATGAAAAAGACTGAACAAACAATTGTATAACTTTTATTATATCTGTTTGAGTTCATTGATGAATAAAATATTTGTATAACTTTTTTTTCTACTATGATTAAAAAAAAGAAGGTACTTCAGCTATAATAACATACCCAAACCAGCTATAATAACATACCCAAACCATTTAGAGCCCTAGTTGATACATCAGACAACTATCAGTACATAACAGTCACTGCCATTCTGAATCCATGCAAGAATATGGGTTCAAGTTCATGTGGTTATCATTTAAGTATTCAGGTGAAAGAATATCGATGCAACTCCACCTCTAATAGAACCTTGAGGATATGAATAATAATCTAATAATCAATCTTACCTTGTCAATTTAGGAATACAACTACAACATGATTAATGGGTAACAGTGCAACAATATACCTAAAGAGTTTGTGCTGTAGCCAGTAGTAATTTAAGAGCTAAAACTAGAGGATTTCAGAGAAAATTTTTTTTGCATTCAATACCTCACCATAAACCTAGTTGATCCTGGATCACCATTGCCTGCCAGCTCTCCCACGCAGATGAGATATGCCACAGCCCTAAGTACAGCTTTCGGAGCACTTTCAATTTCCATCTATCTCACAGAGAAAAATTTAGCGAGAACTACTAAGGCCCACTAAGAGAGTACAAAAATATGTTTGGGCTAGAAAAAGCATAGAAAAAAAAAGTAATTTTCTTTCCTCTGTGTCCTAAATAATAATAACAATAACAACTGTAACTCTCAGTCCGTTGAGGTGAATTGTCTCATTGGGCCCGAGGTTTCTAGCTCCAGAATTTGGGAGAACAGCAGAACAAGCAAGATCTTTACAGCTAAAAGTTGCTTGGTCACAAGACAACGTCAGGAAGATAGCTAACAAGGAAGCCATGGGAAGAACTCAAAGCACAAGTGATGTGTAAGGCTGTATGGTTCAAGAGAAAATGTCAAGAAGTAACCTTTAAATAAAAGCAAAGCATAGGTGAAGTATCCAGGCAGATAAATTGGCAATATAAGGTGATGATGTCACACATAGATGCTTCTTGCTTAAGTCTTTACAAAGTGGACCTGTCGTGATTGACATCAACTACTGACACAAATGTCATTGATAGTTCCTTTGTCAAGCTCATTTGCCTAGTGTGAAGAAGCGTGATTTAAATGGATGCAAGTTGTGTGTCACGTCCCCCAAACCCGATTAAAAAATAAACCGGATCCGGAGAGTGAATTTTAGGACTAATTTAAAATTTTATCCTTTGGGCCCACGGATCGTAAGTCCGCGGTGAGGATATAATATTTCAAGCCTTATATAGTACAACAATGTAGAGTTCATACAACTCTAGGCATATGGAATATCAGTAAATGAATAGTAACTTCTTGTTAAGTTTAAAGTTGCATAAATAGAACAATCAAAACTAAGGAGTTAAGTTAATTTATTACATTGGCCATCCCAAATAACAAGGCCAATAAAAGAAAACAGAGTAAATGAAATGAAAATTCCAACGAGGGGTAATAAAAGAATAAGTAAAATCTAGTGAATCCCAATGTATCTCTCTCGTGCCAGGAAGTGATGACGCTACTCTACGTCATCGGCACGCCACTCTCGTACCTCCTCTGCTGGTTGGAGATCCTCTGTGATCTCCTCACCGGTCTGCTCCTCATAGTAGTACTCACCTGAGGTGTCTGCACACCAAGGAACAGAGTCAACGACAGGTTGAGCAATAGATAAGTAATGCATAATAAACATGACATGCATCAAATGTAGAATAATGACAAGTACATGATTATCTGAATACAAGGTAAGCGAAGCTAGGCATAAAACGAGATTAATAATCCATAGAAACAATAATAGGAATCCTAGCAACCATCTAACAATAATCACTATCCATGCAATGCAAAACAAGAACAAGAGGGAGACTCCGAGGATGTCCAAAGCCACCTCCCGGGGTACCAGTAACAATCCAATGCGGACTACTGATACAAAAGTCCGGCTCCAGTAGGAACCTAGCTCCCGGTCCTGGGAATAGCAGCACGGTCCTAGCCCGCTCCCAGCTATTCAACGCCATGGACGCCGTCCTATGCCGACTGCCCACCCCGACAACCGAGTAATCGGTTTGTCATTAAAACCCCAAGCTGCAGATGGCCATGATATGCAAATAATAATAAAGTGGTTCTGACACAAGGACAAACTAGACAAGCAAGTCTGGCTAGTTCCATGTACAAGACAAGATCATAAGGATTATCTCATTCAAAACAATACAAGACAAGTGATCCACGTGATAATCCTTTTTATTGCTAGCCAGTCATGTTCATTAATACAAGACACAGGTTCATAAGTTACACTCTAAGTCAAGTCCAAGTCCTAAATCCTACAAGGATTTATGTTTCATAATTAATTAAGTATTTTATACCAAGAGAGTGTACAAGGAACAAAACGACGGATACAAGTCACAAGTCAAGAACATGTTACAATCCAATCCTAGGCAAATGGTGTCATCCCTGTACCCCACGTGTTCTAACAGAGTACGTGTGGAAATTGGATCAACGATGCTCTTAGGGAAATCTCTTGGTGTACAATCATGTTGAGCATCTATTGGCTTAGTTCCATACGCATTCGGTTATAGCATATGTAATACACGAATACCTAGACAACCCATCGAATTTACACCAAACCACATGTTTCGATTTCAATTCCCATTTATGGTCAAGTGAGAGTAAGTTTATGGTTTCCAACATCTAAGGCCCAAACCTAAGTTAAACAGTCTTATTTCCAATAAAACATGAGATGGATCAATAATCCAAGTATTTACATCGATCACTTTTCGACCTCCGATTGTGATGAAACCAGAACCATAGATTCTACTTCTCATGGGCTTTCCAACAGTATATTATACGTAGAAATCCAACGGGCGGATTGAAAGTTACAAGTCTTCGAAGTTTCAGTGACCATGCACCCTTCGATCGATCGCACCCGGCACTAAACACCTCTCAGTTAGTGCACAGTGCGATCGATCGGACTGTACGACCGATCGATCGGCACTGGGCACCTCTCAGTTAGCTGAGAGTTTTCACAGAGCGATCGATCGGACTATATGACCGATCGATCGGACTGTAAACGCTCACAGTTAATTGGGAACTGTTCACTGTCCGATCGATCGCACAGGGCGACCGATCGATCGGACAGCGAACCTGAAGCCCGAAAATGGGTTTCTGCCCTTTTCCTCCTCAGGCCATTCCAAGACCAAACCAGTAGAAAATGAGCCTTCGTGCTCCCCATTCATCACATTCATCCATTCCATTCCATTGAATCAAAATAAACAAATTCTAATCAACCTAATATCATCAATTTATCCAAAAACCTAACCTAACATATAATTTCCAATTAAAATTAGAAAGGCTTGGAATTAATGGGAAATCTATCAAGAATCATAGTCAGATCAAGAAGAACAATACAGACATATATATTATGAAATGCATATCTACTTGCCTCAATCAAGAAGAAGATAGAATTTGGGTCAAACTCGAGGAGAAGTCTTTCTACCGCAAGATCCACAATCTAACCCAACCAAACACAACCTAAAACGCAAAGGAGAAGAAAAGAGAGGAAAAGGATCAAGATTGAACCTAATCTAAGAAAAACGAAGATGATTGACAGGATAAAGGTGTGAGAATGCTTACCAAACTAGAACCAATGAAAAGAGAAGATCGCGAGGAAGAAGATGTGCGGTTCGGATCTTCGAAATGATCTCTCCCAAAAACTCTAGGCTTGAGAAGATGAAGAGGAAGAAGAAAAGAGGCTTCTGTTCTCGTTCGTTGCAGAAATGAGAATGCGATTAGTGTTAAGATTATTTTAATGAAGAAGAGAAGAAGAAAAAGACAAGTTTGCCCGTAAGTGGGCCCGGTGAAGGAATAGACCACTTGAAGAATTTCTGATCGCCGGATCGCAACGAGTGAAGAGACAAAAATGATCAATGCGACGAAACCTTTCCAACGAACCCAAAAATCACGGCGTTTGGAATA
Organism: Litsea cubeba; assembly: GCA_012931725.1. Classification (NCBI taxonomy): domain Eukaryota; kingdom Viridiplantae; phylum Streptophyta; class Magnoliopsida; order Laurales; family Lauraceae; genus Litsea; species Litsea cubeba. Next base: position 28,760,916 of record CM022954.1, on the reverse strand, counting down.
TTTCGGAAAAACACTCAATTTTTCCTAACTTGCAAACTACCCCCTACTATGATCAAACGCACTTAGAATCGCACGAAACTTCGCAGACACTATTCTAATGCTAAAAGAAACTCGCTCATGATCTAAACCCACTTAAATATCTAAAATACAATTAAATAAAATAATTAATAATAAATGGGTCAACGGGCCCACATTGTGGGTAAGGGATCCAGGCAGTTAGTGATGTGTAAGCTTGTGTATGTTGCTGCATGGAACGGCATTCAACACCTAACAGCCGCACAATATAATTTCATTAACAGTTGATATGCCCAATTTATTGGATGATACACTGTGATATGCCAGTCAACAGCAAAAAATTGCAATGAGCCAATAAGAGCAATTTATTAGTCAATATAATACAAAGCGATATTTTAATCGAATGATGCAACTATAATATTAACTATATGTGCCCACAGCTGGGTTTATAAAAACAGAAGGAGGACTTGAGAATCACTTAACTGGTTATCTATTTGCCGAGACTCATGCAAGGATGTCCCAACCCCCCCCCCCCCCCCCTACCATTTTACTTCAGACCCTTCATGATGACAATGTGCTCCACAGTCCTTCAGGACCAACGATAAGCAAGTGCTATTGTGGGACTAATAGGGATACATTTCAGATTCCTCAGCTATAACCTTTTCTAGTTCTTCCACACCAACTATCTGGCTCATCTGTATGGAATCTAAAATAAGAGACTTTGCCTCCCTGTAAGTCCACTTCCACTCACTTTTGCACACAAATTTTGCTGGGCAATTCATGTTTGAAATGAAAAAGAAAACAGAAACAAAAGAGTAAGATTCCCAGCTATAATTAGGACTAGTTAGCAAATAGATTCTACCTTAAACCTTAACTGGATTGAAAGATATTTCAAGCGTAACGGTTACCAACCAATGAGTGCTATCTTTGCTAGCAATGCCATTGATGATGGCTCAACCTTTATCTTTGACAGTCCCTTCATCACAAGATTTAGTCCAAGAAATTAAAAGCCGAGCACATTCTTGAATAGTAAAAATATCTCCATATAATACCTTTTGAGAAATCGGCTCATCATCAATTTCAGCATTAGGAGCTTCTTGTGTTAAAAAAGAAATTAAACTGTCCACTATAACTTCCTTTGCAAGCATCTTGAAACAACATGATCAAAAGGTTACACCAATTATAGTTGCATGAATGAGTCATAAAACTAGTCACAGTATCCACCATAAGAAAGCATTGATGGAAATAACAGTTTCAGTAAAACCGGCATATATATTTGTGGTTCTCAAAACCAATACCAACACAACCAATAGCGGTAACAGGTAAATTTTATTAATATAGGAAGATTGAGCACCCAACAAAAGCGAAAGAAACCACAAAACCAGATGAAGGTTTCTAATGAAGATTCAGATGTTGATCACATAATTTCACTCACTGAATGGTTCTTGGACCTGTTTGAGAGCTCTAAGAGGGCCCATAAGCACTGGCATAAGCATTAATGGCTTCAGATTAGAGAAGGGCCCAAACAGTGCCAAATATTTGATGAAATCTAAGTAACAGAAGCTGTTTAAATTTAAATATAACGGAAGACTGCAGTGCGGTTTTTTGCAATATCTGAAAATTCCTGCAGAAATTCCAGCAAACAAGGTTTTTCTAGGCCTTAAACAAATGGGTCTAAATGGGCCCAAACCCATGCAAACCCTATACCATCAGGTCACTCATCAGTCTACTATTTACTGATGGGGCCCAAATGTTCAAATAGTGAGCCAGCTAGGCCCCACACTGCATAGTCATTTCTGGTTTAGCAGTTCTTTCTCCTTTTTTTAGAGTTTTTCTTTCATTTTGGTTTATGTGGGACTAGTTAGTTTAAGTTAGGAGACATAGTTAGCTTGATAATAGATGGATGAGTGAGATTAACTTAGGGTTGTAAGGGAGTTTTGTATGTACACAAGGAAATAGAGCGGTCAACTGTTTTTTTTTAGTTTTTATAGCTTTTCAGAAATTTAATAAAAGAAACTTCTATATCTTTCTTCTCTGCTTGGAAAGAGTTTCTCCTTGGGATTGAAGAAACTTTCATTATTCATAAATAACAGTGGATAATCTTGCTTTTCTACTTGTTTTCTTGCTTTGGTCGGTCAACTGTTTTTTTAGTTTTTATAGCTTTTCAGAAATTTAATAAAAGAAACTTCTGTATCTTTCTTCTCTGCTTGGAAAGAGTTTCTCCTTGGGATTGAAGAAAACTTTCATTATTCATAATAACAGTGGGTAATCTTGCTTTTCTACTTGTTTTCTTGCTTTGGTTGCTGTTGATTTGATTTAGGGTTGAAATTTTGGTTTTCCATTCAATTAGGGCTTACTTTTGGCTGCTTCAGTTTCTATAAATACCAACACAACCAACATATTGGTGGCGGATAATTTATCAATCAAAATCAGTATAAATTTCTGTATATCCAAAACACTGTACATCTTGCACAGCTACACATACAATTGAAAGCCTTAGGCCCAGTCTGGGTTTGACCAAGGACTGATTATATATATTCTTTTTTTTTTTTTTTAATTCAGACTGATTATATGTATTTTTTATTTAGGGAATGTTATTATTTGTGTATATCCAAATCCACCATAAAAAACTTAAAACTTAAAAGAACTAATTTAAATTCAAGCAAACACAAATCCCAACTGAGAACCTAATTAACTGTAATTGGTTCAGAACATATACATAAAAACATAAGAAAACATGAAGAAAATAAAATGAACAGGCATCCATTATCCTCTCCCCTACCACAATTCCCATTTAGTGTCTATCAAAGACGCGTTCATAAAACATTTAAAAAAAAACACTAACAAAAAAGAAAATAAAATGAACAGGCATGCATTATCTTCTCCCCCACCACAATTCCCATTTAGTGTCTATCAAAGGTACTGTTAAAGTAAATATCTCGTACTCGTATGGCATGAATGTATTAGATCGTCAATGTATATCTTCCATAAATTTTTATACATATGACAGGTTTATATGATCGATATCCCTTGTGGATTTCGCTTTAACTTTATGTTAATTCGGAGTTTACGGGAGTAAGTATGCATTCGCGACTCGGGGTTTGTCCGAGTTAATCAGATCTCGGGACCGGGTCGTGACAGTCAGGAGGCTATGTATGCTATGGTGGGTGATAAAGCCTCGGGTCCGGATGGATATGCTATGGTCTTTATTCAAAGATTCCGGAGTATGTTAAGAGAGAGAGAGAGAGAGAGAGAGAGAGAGAGAGAGAGAGAGAGAGAGAGAGAGAGTGTGCAGTGAATAATGAACAGACAATATTAATAAACTTAAATGGAAAAACAAACATACTAACCAATGCAGCAAGCTTTGTTGCCAAGCACTTCCTAGCTCTTTCAACAAATTTGCAAGCTTCATCATACAGGAGAAGAAACACCGAAGTAATCCATACCAAAACATTATTAGGAAAGACAATGATATAATCTCCTTAAAATGGAAGCAAATTTCCATGGGCCCCATCCAATGAGTAACCCAAGAAATTGCATTGGGAGAGTCACTTTCCAGTTTACAATTAACTTGTTTTTAAATGAAGAAGAGGAAATCCATAAAGCCTCCAAAATAGCCAACACCTCAGCTTCATTACAATTAACTTGTCTTTAAATGAAGAAGAGGAAATCCATAAAGCTTCCAAAATAGTAGCTTCATTGGAATCTTTGGCTCCCACATGCTTAGATAATATAAGCATCACTCACATCCCCTACAGACGCCTCCAAAACAAAGATGCAACACAACAAATTTTCCATTCCGCTGATTGACATTCTTTTTTGATGTCTCCCTAAGGTACTCATTAGCCAAGTGCTCCGTTTTAATAGATGGAGACCTCAAACGCCTGAAAAGGGCTTCTCCCATGGCATTGATATGAGGAACAAAGATCAATTCTTGAAAGTTGATGCAGTTATAGAATATCCACAGGCATGTTGTCAAAATTCAGTCGATGAGAGAAGGGAGTGATTGCGGCAATACCATAGCTGGGTTAGTTACAGAAACAGTAAGCTACATACACAATTAAGCTACCAGCACTATAATCACATTGTTAAAGAACTATAAATTTATAAGGCCTCTGGCAGTACAATCAAACGTAATGTGAAGAATCAAACTCTGTAAATACAAAAAAGAAAAAAGCATATCCATTATGACATTAACTTAAAAGTTGACAAGGAAGAAGCATAATCATAAATCTTTTATTTAGCAGAAGATGTGCAAAGTAATGTTTATATGTTGTCCAACTTATGCAGCCCACCTAGATGCAAATTTATCAATGAGGTTGGAGGGGATGGAAAGGTCTCATCGTGGGTGCACAACAAATCAGCCCCACCATGCTAAACCCTTAATTTAATAGCCTAAAAAGTTTAACAATTTATTCCTCTTTTTTTAAACAAAGTTTAACTATGAATTCTATTGAGATTTAATTCAAATGGGGAGTATAGTAAAGGTTATTGGACCAGGTGCCATATCATAACAGGAGTTTGTAACAAATGTCCAGTCTCTCTTTTTTTAAACAAAGTTTAACTATGAATTCTATTGAGATTTAATTCAAATGGGGAGTAAAGGTCATTGGACCGGGTGCCATGTCATAAAAGGAGTTCGTAACAAATGTCCAGACTCTAGTCATGCGCGTTACAGGAGTTTTGGGTGATTCAGTATGAAGGTTTTGGGAGATGGAAACATCCATTAAAAATCGTTTACTCAGGGGAACGATGGAGTGAAGACATGGGAACCTAGCTAAAACCTTCAATTTCTCTTCCGGCTCTTTAAGTTGGTTAGATAAAATTTCAACTTCGGAAGCTATCATCTCTATCATAGCACATAAAAGCCACAAAGAAATAGAACTTGTGTGGGGAGATTTCTAAAGCCCCAGGATTACGCTAATCACAGCCATCAAATGGGACTAAGCGTTCTCACGTGCCACCCACGCGGCACCAGACTCACCTCGGCTAGCAGGATAGGGGCCCCTGCCGAAATCAGGCAGGCCCGGGCCGCTAGTGCCGAGCTCGGCTACCCAGGTGCCCACTTCGGCTGAGAGCTCCATCTCGGCCAGAGGCGCCGGGACGAAAGCCGAAGCAAGAAGAGAATCTCCGCTCGCGCCCTTCGCCCCCCACGTCATCGGACATGTGGAGGTATAGGGGCGCGAGCCGGTGAGACAGATGCGACATCCAGCCGTCCACAATCTTCACCAGATCCCTGACAGGGCGGCATCCAGCGGCTGAAGCCAAATCAGGGCAAGGCCCGAGGGTCGATCCGATGGTACCCCTACCGCCAAAGGCGTCTAACACAATCTGGCCCAACATGACGCGCATTTAATGCGATATGGGCTGATTCGACTGACATTAAATGCAAAGTGAGCTGGATTGGACCGCATTTATTACTTTGTGGGCTGATGATGACTTCCCTATCAAGTCACGGGACCCACACCAAAGTATCATCCAAAGATATCGCCCAGGCATCTATAAATAGAGCCTCATTCCACATGCAAGGTACGCACAATCAAAACCAGAGAGTCGTTACTCTGCCTCTCTTCCTCCTCTCCTTCCTTTGTTCCAGTTCATTCACTGACTTAGGCATCGGAGAGCCTTGCGCCGCCCAGGCCAGGGTCCTCTGACCGTTTGCTCTTCCCTTTCAGGCTTTCAGGCGGCAGATCATCTTCTTCACTTGGATAAGTCCTCTAAAGCACCCCTGTTATTGTGGGTCATACTTTTTCTGCACCTACAATTGGCGCCGTCTATGGGAAAGTAATATCCCAACCTTCCCAACCTTCTCAATCATCCCAGAAACCATGCCTCTGAATGCTAAGAAGGGCGGAGAATCCTCGAGAGCGATGCTCGAGAAGCCAGGCCCGTCGACGGACGCCCCTCCTCAAGGGCGGTCCAGAACGGTGCATGGCACATCTGCAGGCGAGGGCCGCCTAGGCTCGCAACTCTACGTCGAGATCCCCTTCCAAGAGGGACTCGAAGCCTCGCTCTCAACAGAGGAAGACACGCCACCCCGACGCGACGAGCGTCGGCATGAACGCCCTCGCAAAGATAAAGCCGTGGCGGTAGAAGAAACACGCCGTGCGCAACCTCCTGCTGCTGGAGGAGATGTCGCAGCTCAAAATGCTCTCCTCCAGAAGCAGGAGCAGTTAATCCGTGAGCTCCAGCAGCAGCTGAGAGCAGTGCAAACTACCTCGTTGAGGCAGGTCTCTGAACCTTAGGGCAAGAAGAGGGACGCCCCGAGCAGGGCAGCCCAGCCCCCTCGTGAGGATCTGAGAAACCTTTTGGACCACAAGCGTAGCCAGATCCATGATGAAGGCTCGAGCAACAGCCGAAGTCATCACAGTCGCGACGGCCGGGCTCATAGCCATCGCAGCCCAGGCCACTCGAAGTGAAAGCCAAGAGCGCGGACACCAGAGAAGGATGACGAGCAGGAGCGGCTCGACAAACGCATCAGGTTGGCTCTTCAGCATAACCTGGAGATGCGGGACCAGAAACAAATCTGTGGCCACACCGATCTGGGGGCCTCACCCTTCACGCGAGACATCGAGAGGACTCCCTTGCCCAAGAAGTTCTTTGTCCCGCGGTTCGTCCCCTACGACGGACTGTCCGACCCATCCGCTCACCTCCGTCACTTCTCCCAAAAGATGTCCATCTGGGGGAACGAGGGCCACCTCAACTGCAAGATCTTCTCCTCCAGTTTGGGCGACCTCCCTCTGAAGTGGTTCTGCGCTCTCCCAGAGAAGTCTGTTTCGAGTTGGAAGGAGCTCCAGCTCTCCTTTCTGAAAAATTTCCAAGCTTACAGCGTCGTCCCCAAGACTGAGGGGGACATTCTTGCCCTGAAGATGAAGCAGGGCGAGAGCCTCGCCAAGTTCGCCCAACGATTCTGGGCGGTTTACAGCCAGGTCGAGTGTACCAGAGAGGAAATAGCAATCTTTGCCTTCCAGCATGCCCTGATCCCCGGCCACGACCTCCGGAAGGATTTGGTTGGAGATCCCCTCGAGTCCATGCCGGCCTTAATGTCCCGGATAAAGCGCTTTGTCGCCCGGGAGGAAGATGAGATCCGGGCCCGGGAAGAGGACGAAGACCCGGAGCCCAAGGAGAAGAGCAACTAGCCCCGGCAGAGGGGCAGGAGGCCCTTCCAGAAGCAAGAGCCCAAGCAAGCCTGGGTCGCCAATTCGGCGAGGCCTACATCGTCTAGATCCGGGGGCACCAGGAGGCCCAGACCTCCCACCGACGCCTATCAGGCCGTCAATGTCGTCTTCAAGGAGCCGATCCACCAGATCATGAACAAAATAAAGACCAAGCCGTTCTTCAAGTGGCCTCCGCCCTTGCGGAACGAGCCCGTCACCGGTGGCCGAAGCAAGCTCTACTGTGCCTACCACAAGGGTAACGGGCACAAGACCGAGGAGTGCAGGATTCTGAAGTAGCACCTGGAGAAGCTCGCTAGCGAGCCACATAGCAGAGTTCGTCAAGGCAGAGGATGTCGGCGGCAGCGAGAGCCGAGTTCACCAGGCCGCGCCTCAGGATCCAGACAGCGAGGATTCAGAAAAGATCATTAACGTGATCCATCTGGCGCCTTCAACTCCCTCTCCCTCATCTCGCGGCAGCTCGCAGGCTCGTGCCGAAGCCAGGCGGGCCTCGCATGGGAAAGAGGTGATGAAAGCCGAGCTCGGGCCAGCGTCCAAAAGAACGCGCCGCGACCGACCTGACATCTCGTTCTCAGACAGAGACCTGGAGGGAATCCAGCTTCCCCATAATGATCCCCTGCTCCTCACGATGAAGCTGAGAGACTTTACCGTAAAGAGGATCCTCGTCGACTCCGGCAGCTCTTCCGAGGTCCTCTACTATGAGTGCTTCAAAAAGATGAACCTCTCAGAAGCAGACCACACGGAGGTCCGTGCGCCCTTGCTAGGGTTGTCCGCCAAGCCAGTCTATCCCAAGGGTAAGCTCACCCTGGAAACCCGAGTGGGCGGAGCCTCCGTGTTGGCCGACTTCCTGGTCGTGGACGCCCCTTCTCCCTACAACGTCATCTTGGGCAGAACATGGCTCCACAAGTTGGAAGCAGTCCCTTCTTCCCTCCACCAGAAGCTGAAGTTCGTACTTGAGAACAAGGAGGGCAAGATGGAAGTGGTCACAATGCAGGGAGATCAGCAGCAAGCTAGGCAGTGCATGCTGGCCGCGGTCCCAGCAGAGAAGGAGCCAGAGCGCATCAACCTGACAGAGTTTGAAAAGGGTCTGGATGAGATCGGCCGAGACCCTGACAAGAAAAGTATTGAAGACCTAGCCGAAGTCAGGCTCGACTCAGCAGACCCTGACAGATTTTTTCTGATTGGCACACAGCTGCCAGACGAAGAGAGAGCCGAGCTCTCCAGGTTCCTGATGCAGAACGTGGATGTCTTCACTTGGACCCCGAGCGACATGCCCGGGGTCGACCCCGAGGTCATGTGCCACAGGCTGAACGTGGATCCCAACCACAAGCCAGTGGTACAGAGAGCCCGAAGGACGGGGCTGCAGCAGACAGACGCGGTCGTCGAAGAGGTCGACAAATTGCTGGAGGCAGGCGCGATCCGGGAAGTCCAGTACCCGGTCTGGCTGGCTAATACGGTGGTGGTTAAAAAGAAAACTGGCAAATGGAGGGTGTGTGTGGACTTCACAGACCTCAACAGGGCCTGCCCTAAAGATAGTTTCCCCCTTCCCAAGATCGATCAAATGATCGACGCCACCGCTGGCCACGACCGAATGAGCTTCCTCGACGCCTACAGAGGCTACCACCAGATTCCGCTGTATGAGCCTGACGAGGAGAAAACATCATTCATAACCCCCCGCGGCACTTATTGCTACAAGGTGATGCCCTTCGGGCTGAAGAACGCGGGGGTAACATACCAGCGCCTCGTGACAAAGATGTTCCAGGCTCAGCTCGGCAGAACGGTGGAAGTATACATCGACGACATGGTCGTCAAATCAAAGCTCTCCAGCGACCATCTGGCAGATCTCGGCCAAGTCTTCAGCATCCTTCCCGAGTTCAAGCTCAAGCTCAACGCTTCCAAGTGCGCCTTCGGCGTAGCCTCTGACAAGTTTCTCGGAAGCTTGGTAACGCGGAGGGGGATAGAAGCCAATCCGGACCAGATTACCGCGATCCAGGGCATCCTGAGCCCCTCTACCACAAAAGAAGTCCAGAAGCTCACGGGCATGGCCGCAGCACTCAATCGCTTCATTAGCCGGTCATCAGATAAGTGCAGGCCTTTCTTTCAGCTTCTGAGAAAAAATTTAAAATTCCGGTGGACCCCTGAGTGCGACCAAGCGTTGGCCGCACTCAAAACCTATCTATCCTCACCACCCTTACTCTCTACCCCTACTCGGGGGGAGATTTTGTATTTATACCTTGCGGTCTTGGATCATGCAGTGAGCTCCGTCCTCATAAGAGAGGACGAAGGAGTTCAAAAACCCATTTATTATATAAGCAAGATCCTGCTTGACGCCGAGACCAGATACCTTTTGTTGGAGAAGCTCGCGCTGGCGCTCGTCAGCGCCTCCCGCAAGCTCTCCCATTATTTCCAATCCCACACCATTGTGGTGATCACGGAGCATCCACTCCGTTCTATATTCAAAAAGGCTGACTTTTCAGGGCGAATCTCAAAGTGGGCAGTCGAACTGGGGCAGTATGACATTCAGTACCGTCCCCGAACTGCGATCAAAGCCCAGGTTCTGGCAGACTTCATTGTGGAATTCGTCTCGCCGAACTCGGCTCCGCCCAAGCCCGGCACGGAACTGGGGGGCATAGGGCATGAGCCTGAAGTAACCGAGGTCGAACAATCTCCCGCCTCGGCATGGAAGGTCTTTGTTGACGGTTCGTCCACCTCCAAGAGAGCTGGCGCCGGCATAGTCCTCCAATCGCCAGAGGGTCTGGTCATAGAGCAAGCCTTCACCTTGGATTTCAAAGCAACAAACGATGAGGCGGAGTATGAAGCACTGATAGCAGGGTGGAACAACGCCCAAATCCTTGGAGCCCAGCCCCTGGTGATCTTCAGCGATTCGCAACTGGTAACTAGCCAGCTCGCTGGAGACTACCAGGCCAGGGACGACAGGATGGCGGCCTACTTAGCCCTCGCGAAAAAACTGCTGTCTCATTTCCAGAAAGCCGAGGTCAGGCAGATCTCCAGAGATACCAACACGCACGCCGATGCGCTTGAAAACCTGGCCTCCGCTGTCGAATCGGGAAAGAGAAGGATTGTCGAGGTTGGATCGATATCAAGATCAAGCCTAGAACTCCACTCACCTCGGCTAATCCTTTGTGCTGATCTCGGCCCGAGCTGGATGGATCCAGTCATCTCTTACTTAAAGGACGACCAGCTCCCCGAGGACAAGACTAAAGCCCACCGAATCAGACTCAAGGCAGCTCGATTCTGGCTATCTCCCGAAGGCAAACTCTACAGAAAATCCTTCACAGGTCCATACCTCCAATGCGTCCATCCGAGCAAGGTGGACAACTTCCTCTATGAGATCTATGAAGGAATCTGTGGCAGTCACATCGGGGGGCGATCACTGGCCTACAGGGCTATAAGCCAAGGTTACTGGTGGCCTTACATGCAGAAGGATGCGCAGGTGTACGCTAAGAAATGCGAGAAGTGCCAGAAGTTCTCCCACTCTCTTCATCAGCCAGCGCAAGACTTGAGTCCCCTCTCTAGTCCATGGCCCTTTGCTCAATGGGGCCTGGACATTGTGGGGCCTCTCCACCGAGCTCCAGGGAACAAGAGATGACTGATAGTTGCTACGGATTACTTCACAAAGTGGATAGAAGATGAACCGCTGTCCTCCATCACGGACAGGGACTCCAGGAACTTCGTATGGAAGAACATCATAACAAGGTTCGGCATCCCCAGGACCGTGATTTCGGACAACGGGACTCAGTTCGATTCCAAATCCTTCAAAGACTTCTGCCAAGAGCATGGCATCATGAACCATTACTCCACTCCGGCGTATCCGCAAAGCAATGGCCAGGCTGAAATCTCTAACATGGTAATCATGGACGGCCTGAAGAAGCGATTGGACAAGGCAAGTGGGAGATGGGTAGAGGAGCTTCCTAGCGTGCTATGGGCATACAGAACGACTCCAAGGCGATCCACCTCGGCGACACCCTTCTCTCTGGCCTATGGGATGGAGGCGGTCATTCCCTTAGAAATTGGCTTCCCCACCCTGAGGACAGAATTGGTCGACCAAGGCCGAAATGAGACAAACCTGGCAATGGAGCTGGATCTGGCGGACGAACGTCGAGAAGCAGCAGCCCTACGACTGACTGACTATCAGCAGCGGCTGGCCAGAGCATACAATGAAAGAGTCGGGGAAAGAAGTTTCTCAGTAGGAGAGCTGGTTCTAAAAAAGACCCTGCCAGCTGACAAAGATCCGAACGAAGGAAAGCTCGCCCCGAACTGGCATGGCCCATTCAGGGTGATCTCACTGGCAGGACGATCATCCTACAAGCTCGAAGACTCAGAAGGCAAGCCATTGCCGAGACCGTGGAATGCATCCCACTTGAAGAAATTCTATTTCCAAAGATGTAACATGAGTCCCAGAATCAATGAAAGCAGATTTCGCCTTGTCATCAATCTGTGTCATCTCTCCTTACCTGACTTCGGCAACTCTGGGTCCTTGACCCTGGAAAAGGCTTCAAGTTCAAACACTCAGTCGTTTCCTAAAGTTTGGGTCCTTGACCCTGGAAAAGGCTTCGAGTTCAAACACTCAGTCGTTTCCTAAAGTTTGGGTCCTTGACCCTGGAAAAGGCTTCGAGTTCAAACACTCAGTCGTTTCCTAAAGTTTGGGTCCTTGACCCTGGAAAAGGCTTCGAGTTCAAACACTCAGTCGTTTCCTAAAGTTTGGGTCCTTGACCCTGGAAAAGGCTTCGAGTTCAAACACTCAGTCGTTTCCTAAAGTTCCGGGTTCATACACCCCTCGAGATCGTTGCCGAACTCAGGCTCGCACAGCCGAAATCATCAAGATTCCGGGTTCGTCTCGGCAAAAGACAGTTCGTCTCGGCCAATGCTAGTCCATTTCGGCAAACGTCAATTTTCAAAAGAAAAGAGCAGTGCAAGCACTGAAGTGCAAAAAAGCAGCACAGAAATACAAGTATCACAATTACAAAAAAGAAAGAAGTGTTGTGCACAGATTGTAGGATCACAAAATTTGCTCTTTTTAATCGTTGTAATTACTTCATTACATGGGTTACAAAAAAGAAACCAAATACACCAAGAAGGCTCGCAGCCCTCTGAAAGCAGAAGAAGAAGGGAAATGGGAGCCAAACGAGACCCTGGACCTCACTGAGCTCTACAATACCGTCTGGTCGGCCAGGCCAAACTTTGCAAAAGGAGCTCCCTCAGTCCGAGGACCTCTCGATCCTGCCCGCTGCCCCGAGGTCTTGATATCCCACAGGAGGAAGGCTCTGCGCATGATTCTGCGCAGAACCCTGTGGGATGATAATAAGGCCGCCGAACGCAGGGGGCGCCACCAACCCACAGCTGCAAAGATTCCCATGCAGCCGCACCGGAGAGGGCTGGCCATGGACCCGCGTTCAGAGAGCGCGTAGCCTACGAGGACCATCTTCAGAGAGCGCGCAGACTACGACAGACTTTCCCCCTCGGAGGAAGCCGTCCTCTGGTGCAAGGAATCCCCCCGGGTCAAACATTCCTAACGATCTACCAAACATGGCTGCCAGGTTGTTTATGTGAATTATGCTATCCTAGTTCTTTTGTCCCTCCCATGGCGAGCCTACCACTCCTATTTATAGGAAGAAGAAGGGCCCGGTCTTCGAAGGAAATTATGAGGCGAGGTCTCCACGCCTTACGTGGAGTGCACGCCTTCCTTTATACTGACCAGCGGTTCTGATGACACCACGTGGAGCCATCCGCTCGTTTCCCTCATTGGTCATATCACCACACTTACTGCTATTTATGGTCTCCAGAATACGGAGAATCGGCACAAATAGCTATGAAGATTGCTCAGTACTCTCTCTAACTCAAGGCTCACACGTCACGTCATAGTAAAGGCATTCAGCCGAACTCGAAAGAAAAGGGAAAAGAGAAAAAAATGCACAAGTAAAGAAGCTTTGTTCTTCATTAAAAGCGAAGGATATTACAGGGCTGAAAGTTGCATACAAAAGATAGGAAAGAAAGATTGCAAAGAACAAAAGCAAGAAAGGGAAAACTACTACGGCTTCGGCGACTCCACCAGATCGATCACCGTCCCTGCTGAACCAGCAGTACCAGCCGCGATCGCAGCCTTGTCCGGTGTGTCGCCAATAGCAGGGGCAGTACCCGATGCCTCACCAGCAGCAGGGGCAGAAGAAGCATCGTCCTGGGGCTCAACCGGGGCATCGCAGGCAGGCGGAGCAGTTGGGGCAACATCCAAGGCAAGTACAGCTGCAGGGGCTTCGACTGGGGCACACTCGCCCGAAGGAGCAGAGTTCGGCTCAGGGACTGGGTCCGAGAACTTCGGCAAGTTCCGATAGACCGGGTGGTCTTCGGGAACCCCCGCACGCCTCAGTGTGGCCAAGCACCCTTCCTCGAACAGGATGGAGGTGATCTCCTCCACCTGTTTCTCGTACTCCTCAGTGGCCTGGTCCACCCCCTTCTTGAAAGCAGACTGAACCTCGGACAGCATAGAAGCCTTCTCCTTTTTCAGCTCGGCATTCCCTGTCTTCAGCTTCTCTATTTCGGCGCGCCCGGCCAGCACTTCGCCACGCAGCTGGGACACCTCAACCGACAACTCAGACCTAGATCTGGCCTGCTCCGACTCCAGTTCGGCGATCCTCTTGGTCTTTGTCCAAATATCACCATTTAGCTGGTGGGTCTTCGACGTAAGTTCGGTAACATTGACCAGAGCTACCTCCAACTGAGCTGTCGCCTCGGCGCTACCCTTTTTTAGCTCTTCCAATTCCTTCTTTAGCTCTTCCAGCCCCTTCTTCAGCCTCTCCCTCTCGGACTCCAGCTGGGTGACCTTTGCGACGTTCCTGTCGCTCCTCTCCATCACAGCCAGGAGCCTTTGCACGTTCTACAAAGGGAAAAGTAAGTCAAAAGAAAGCAGCCGAGCTAAAGCACTTGAAGAAAGGCGTTGAAGATACTTACCAGAAGATTAGCCTGAATCGCCGAGACCATCAGGCTTTCGTTGTCATACCTCTCATGCAATTCCATGTCCCGCGGCAGGGCACAGGCTTTTGCGAGGGCTCCTATGACGTCGGTGTTCCCCATCAGCCGGTCCTCGACGTTTAGAGGCTTCCCAGGCTGCGTCTCCATCTTAGGTCTCCATGCCGCTAGGGCAGTTCGAGGTCCGGAGGCCGATCCGGACCCTTGCCCTACCGAGACGGTGAGCTCGCGGGTCGCCCTACTAGCCGGCGCACTTTTCTCAGGCGGAGCCTTGCCTCCAGGAGCTCGCGCAGGAGTCTTACCCTTCGGAGGTTGTTCAGCCCCCAAGTCCTTCTTGCCCGCCTTGGACTTCTTCCTGGGCGGGGACCCCTCCCTCGGGCGATCCAGCGAGCGTCGCCGCGCTCCCTCGCTCGGCACAGGGGCAGGAGCAGAAGTGGCACCAGCACCCCCCGAGCCCGAAGCCGCGCGGGTGCTGGCAGACGAAGGTGTCGCAGAAGAAGAAGATCTTTGCCTGAACTTGGCCGCCAGATCCTTGGTACCAGGCATCCTCGAGCCTCCCTCCATTCCTTCCTCCTGGTCAGACGAATATGCGTCTACTATCTCCCTCAGGTTCGGCGTCCCCGAGCTGGAAGAAGTGGATGCCTCAGCGCCAGACGCAGCTCGGCTCGCAGGGACCCCGGCAGGCACAGCCAAGGTGACAGGAGGATGATAAGGCTGCAGCTCGTCTTCCGGAGCAGCTCCGATTCTCCTGTAGTGGCCGCGGTACCTCGGCGTATACCCCAGCAGCTTCCAGGCCGATCTGGTCTCGTGCCCTTTGTATCTTTCGACCTTGTTAAGGTCATCAACGTTCCTCCTCCAACCTTCGCTCACAGCCCGACGTCGCCTTGCGTGTAGTTCTGCACCGCAAACGATAAGAGTGTCAGCTCGGCAACGTTGAAATCAAGCAAAACAAACAGAGAAAAGAAGCAGTGTTTACTTGGGACGGCCCCGGGGTGACGAGGGCCCATCAGCCTCCTGCTCTCACCAGTGCCGAACTCCCAGTCCCCCGACACACAGAAGAAATCTTCCTCGGCGTTCTTACTAGAATCCTCCAAGGCCAGGACGAAGCCTCTTCGATGCTGCTTCACCCGGAGATAGTATTTGCCTTCCCCAGCCTTGCAGATATCATAGGTGTCCTCGATGTCATGGACACCCAGGTTGGTCCCCAAGATCTCGTTCAGTCTCGCCGTGCCCATGATGACTTTGTAGCCATTGGGCATCAGCTGGCATGGGTAATCGACCAGACGCTAAGGCAGGCCCTAAGCAAGGGGTGCAGAGGAAATCTTACCCCGCCCTCGATCACGGAGATCAGAGGGAACGACATCCAGCCGCAGGACCAGCCGCGCGTGGCATAGTCGATGGAATCCGCCGGTTTGAGGCGGACTTCCTCCGGGATACTGTAAGTGGCCCTAAACCTAGCTATACCCTCGTCTGTATCTAGTCGAAACCTGGGGGTGCCCATGTCTAAAGAAGAAGGTCTGGGCGAAAAAAAAACCCTAGAAGTGGAGAAACCCTAAAAAACCAGACAGGGGCACGAAGTTACTTACAGAGACGAAAGGGCGAGTCAAGGACAGGTTTGGGCGCGTCCTACGGTTGTCCTCGCCAGAGAGATCGCGAAGAGCAAAGCAGAAATCGAAGCCGAAGGCGAGGACAAAAGAAATCAGAAACAAGAAAGAAAGAAGACGCCCCCTATTTATGGAAAGGGAACCCTCATTGGGCGCCACTTTCGAATTTGAAGGGACGGATTTCATAATCCGCGCCTGTACCATCAATGAGACAGCGCAATCAGTAGAGAGGCTACACGTGTAGCCGTCGGTTCGCTTCCCAGGACGGACAGGATGAAGCATTTATTGCCTCAGAAAAGTTGAAGCGACACCAAGCAATGATCGCTGCATCTCCAGACAGTTTCTCTAGCTTCTGACCCCTAAAGGCTGGGGCGCTTAAGAGGTCAAAAGCTAGGGGGCAATTGTGTGGGGAGATTTCTAAAGCCCCAGGATTACGCTAATCACAGCCATCAAATGGGACTAAGCGTTCTCACGTGCCACCCACGTGGCACCAGACTCACCTCGGCTAGCAGGATAAGGGCCCCTGCCGAAATCAGGCAGGCCCGGGCCGCTAGTGCCGAGCTCGGCTACCCAGGTGCCCACTTCGGCTGAGAGCTCCACCTCGGCCAGAGGCGCCGGGACGAAAGCCGAAGCAAGAAGAGAATCTCCGCTCGCGCCCTTCGCCCCCCACGTCATCGGACACGTGGAGGTATAGGGGAGCGAGCCGGTGAGACAGATGCTGAAAGTCCTGGGGATCCTAACCCTAGAGGGGGGGTGAATAGGGTGAGCTACACTTAATGACTAATTATGACCAATTTTAATTTCTTTACAATTAACTAGTCACATGTGATGATTAACATACATAATGCGGAAGCTAAACAAAACAATCACCACAAAAGCGATCACCACTACACAAAGATTTATAGTGGTTCGGCCTCAATGCCTACATCCACTACCGGCTTGTGTTCCTCACACCCCACCGGATTTCCACTATTATGCTTTTCAAAAGGCTAAGCAATAACCTCTACAACAATGCTTTTCTAGGCTAAGCAATAACCTTACAATGTGCTTTTATAGGCTAAGCAATAACCTTTACACAATGCTTTTCTTAGGCTAAGCAATAACCTTTACAATCAAAAGATTTTCTTTCTCAAAGAAGTGTCTTCACAAACACTAGAAGAGAAATATTTTAAGCTCAATTACAATGCCTCTAAAATAGGCGGATATGAAATTGATAATACAAACTCACACAACACACTAAGTAATGCAAAAATGAATGCTCATGATGTGTGTGCGTGAAAACTTCAATCAAGTTAAAAATGCAAGCTCAATCAATTTATGCTAATAGCATTTAAAAGTTTAATGCACATAAGAAGATATGATTGAAGTGTAATGCAAATCACTTGTAGAAAATGCAAACTTGCTAATGATTATGAAAATCAAAATGTCACAAGTTGTATGAAACTAATTAAGATTAAAACAAGTGATGCATGTTCAATGTTGTTTTCAAAAATAAATTTGTTTAACTAAACTTCAAATAGATTGAAAACACCAAAGAGGATTCAAACAAGTCAAAGAAACATGTTATAAAGGAAATCAAAGATTTTGACTAAACATGTTTAAGAAGTTTTCTAAAACAACCTTGATTTGAATCTAAGTGAATAATCCAATAAAATCAAAGATTATAAGAAGAATGGATTCAACACATCATAGTTATCATGCTATTAAACATTTCCCAAAAATTTAAACAAAGCATATAACTTATGATTAGTTTAAGCAAAGCTTACTTGGAGATTTAACTTCATTAATCCAAGCTTGAGCTTTACTAATGACCCTCTTGGTCTCTCTTAGTTCATCCCCTTTTTCTTCTCTTTAAACACCTCAAGAAGGCTCAAGAGTTCCACTTTGATCAACACTTTTTCCATGGGAATGAACCCCTTTTTATACTCAAAAAATTGAGTTCTGCGAGTGCCCGGTCGACCCCATAAAATCCCCGGTCGACCTGGCCTCCAACGGTCATAAAACTGACCGTTTGAAAAAGAGCTGTTGGCTCTTTCCCGGTCGACCCGCAGTGGGCTCAGTCGACCGGGTCCATGGGCTCGGTCGACCGGCCACACTGCGGGTCGACCGGGTCCCCTGGACCATTTCCCCCAAAAATGCATATTTTGCATATTTTAAAGTATTTTCAAGTGGGGATCTTTGGGCCACTAAATCAAGCTTGGAAACATGATTTTAAATCATTCTAAGTATTTTAAAATCATGAAACATAAAAAGCCAAAAATCATTTGAAACTTTAAATCATTGGCTAGCTTGATTTGTAAAAAAAAATCTTTTTCAAATAAAATGCATCCAAGATGAAAACCAAAACATGCATGAAAAATATGATTTACAAGATTTAAAACAATGCATGTGTAAATCAAGATTTCAAGAATTTCTAAATCAATGCATGTGTGAAAATTCATGAGATGAATAAAATGCTAATGCATCCATCAAATTGCAATAAACAAAATCCTAACAATCTCCCCCTTTGCAATTTGATGGCAAACCTTTCTCACACTAAATCTTCACACTAAGTCTTCAGCTCCTCCTTGGCTGGACTAGGCTTGAAATCTTCTTTGGATGCTCTCTTTGTCTTGGCTTGGGCTTTAGCTCTTTTCGTCCATTCTCCTTGATGCTTGGGACTTGATCATTCTTCAAGCTTTCTTTTCTTCTTTGACCAAGCATCTTCTTTAGCTCCAAGCTTTCTTCTCTTCATTTCTCCCTTTTGACCATGCACTCTCCTTTTGGCAAGATGTGCATTCTCTCCACCTTTAGTTAGCTTGAACACTTTCTCCCCCTTAATTCTTTGTCCCTCTTCGCCATTAAGCTTGAGAACTTTCTCCCCCTTTGCCATTAAATTGCTAAGGTATCAATTGAAGAGGGGTACCTACACACATGAAACAAGGAAAATACCTTTTAGTAGCACCTGTTAACAAAGGAAATCGAAAATGAAATACATAACAGGTTATCATGCATGGGTAGTAAGCTTATAAGGGGTATCAAGAGCCAATATAAGTGTGAATTTGATCAAAACTAATACTTCCTATGAAGATTTACTCCCCCTCAATCCATACTCTTCTTTTGTCAAACTTTTGACAAGGATTTAACTAATAGGTACAAGAAGAAGATGGTTTAAACAATTGAGGATTAACTTCAAGTGAAGGATTAAATTTCAAATGACTAATAAGCTCAATATGATCAAATTACCAATATAGAGCAAGGTCAAGGGAATTTACTAAGCATAGCATCAATTAATATAACTATGAAAATCATATGCTATGAAGGTTTTGAAATCATTTCATCCAATCATCAAATATGACTATCATGTGCAAGATGAGTGAAATGAAGTTCAAACATGAAGCCTACCTCAACCATTAACCAACCAAGATTATGAATACATAAATATGGTGGTCATGAGATATACCAATAAGTGCAAGAGAGGTGGCAAACATGAAAATTATGATGCTCATGGAATGTGACATGGAATAAAAATATAACTATCAAGATCAATCCATTGTTCACAAGGTCTATCACAAACTCAAGATATGATATCAATTGGATATAGATACTAATTGAAAATGATACCAATTGATTACCAATTAAATATGAAACATGATTAAGAGTAAGTATGTGACAAACACAAAATTTCAACAGGCAACATAAAATGATTATTCATCACTTTTAATGATATGACTAATGAGCATAGTGATGAACAAGAGAAATTGCA
Organism: Litsea cubeba; assembly: GCA_012931725.1. NCBI lineage: Eukaryota > Viridiplantae > Streptophyta > Magnoliopsida > Laurales > Lauraceae > Litsea > Litsea cubeba. The sequence goes on along the minus strand of CM022954.1, from coordinate 28,741,393 downwards.
TAAAAAGATATAACTTAGTAGAATATGCAATTTTCAAAGTGTCAAATCATATGAATTCAATATCTAAGAAATCCATCAAACAATAGATATAACTATGAAATACAAGGAATGAATTTCAAAGATGTTCATATGATCAAGAACACTACTATGAAGTTGAAACATGTATAAAGAAAGATATCAATAAGAAAAATACACATGAATCAACATCATAACCATCCATTAAAAAAAATTGACTAGTAAGTATAATGGATGGATTTTTGGGTTCTAGTATGGTTTCTACAAATGTAACTAATAATGTAACCATACAAGAAACTATATGATATTTGCACATCAAGAAAGAAACTAAATGAGCAAAGTTGCAAATAGCATATAACAAGTATTTCCTTCTAAAACATATATTTATTAGCACAAGGAAATATACTCAAAAGAAAATGTTTCAATGAATATAACTAACAAAGCTTTGAAAAACATTTTCAATTCATACAATCTTCAAATCATTTCAATAAACAAAAACCAACAATGAGCATAAAGAGTATGATTTTGAAGATAACACTTTTTCAACTTGTATTTTAAAAGATATAACTTATTTGAAACACATACAAGTTGATTTTTCAAAATAATAATTTTCCATAAGAAAGTATAACATGGAAAATCTAAATTGTTGTAAATCATTTGCAAAACAAATCTTACCAAGACATTCAAACAAATGATTTTGTAACATCAATCGATTATGAAAGATCTAGCTATGAAAGCTTTTGAAATCATAATCAATTGATCATGTAGAAATGCATGCAAGATATATCTATATGAGAGCAAAAAGAAAATCTAACATGAGAAATTATAATCAAAAGATTTTGAAAACCATGATATATAACTAGAGAAGTACATGAAAACAAAATCAATTGATCATAAGTAAACAATGCATTTAAAGTAATGTAACTAAGAAATAACAAAATGCAAATGCAACATGACCAACAAAAAGATTTACCTATAAAGGATAGGTTGGTCAATGAGGTCCAAGGCCTTAAGGTTTGTCTAAGTATCTAACTTTGGGAATCCACCTAAGGTCTTGAGATGGTTGATCTTTGAGGTCAAGTTTAGAAGTCCCACCAACTTTAGGAGATTTAACTTGATAAATCTTATATTTGGACCTATCACCATGAGATTTGAATAATTTAAACTTAGGTTGGTGATTAGTCTCTTGGGGTTGGTGAGATTGTTTATTAGGGGATTGGTTCACTTTTCTCTTCTTCTTATTTCCTCCCTTTATTTGACTTTTGAATTTTAGATTTAACTTAGCAACTTTATTCAAAAGTTCTTTCATTTGTTGAGTAATGGGAGGAATATTGAGAAGCTTTTTGTTAATAGATTCTTTTAGAGTTGGTTTAACTTGTTTAACCTTTTTAGAACCTATTTTAGGAGACTCATTTTTAATAGGTTTTACTTGTTTAGTCTTCTTGGAGTCTTCCTTGGTTTTTAGTGTCTTAACCATCATTGAATTTGATTTTACTTTCTTTGGTTCAAAGATGGGTTTGGACACATTGCTTCTCCTTGATTTGCACTCAAACCTAAAATGTCCTTCAATGCCACAATAATTACATTTAGTTTTGGGCAAGGAAGTGTGAGTGCTAGAGAATAAGGACTCACCTTTAACAAATTTGTTGGTGAACTTGGGGTCATGAGAAATATTCCTATCAAATCCAAGACCCGTCCTATCTCCTTTTGATTTACCCAATTTAAATGACTTTTCAAATTTTTCTTCACTATGGGTAAATTTGCACTCATATTTATGTTTGTAGGTTTCAAGTTGAGTGACTTGATTTTTAAGGGTAGAGTTTTCAAGTTTAACTTTTGTTAGTTCTTGTTCAATTCCCTTAAATTTATTTAGCTCTTCATGGGCAAGTTTTAATTCAAATTTAATTTCATTAATAACATTGGATCCAAGTTCTAGAGTGTTTATCTTAATTTGAGCATTAGATAAATTTTCCTTAGAGATATTCAACTTGGATTCTAGATTGTTAATGTTTTCATCTTGCCTTTTTAATTGATCTCTTAGTTTTGAATTTTCCTTATTAAGATTATCATAATCTATCCTTGATTCTCTTATGTCATCTTTAATATTAGATAGATTATGTAAAGAGATCATGAACTTAGATTCTACACAATTTATTAATTCATCTTTTTCTTTAAGTTCATTTTTAGATGAGACTAATTCTTTGTTTAGTCTTTGAGATTCTTCTTTTAATCTTTTATTCTTCTTAGAAAGCTCTAAGGATAATGTGCACAAATCCTCATAAGCTTGTTCAATGTCATTATCATTTTCATCATTTTCTTCCTCTTTTAATTCAAATTGAGATTCTTTAAATTCATTGTTTGAATCTCCAATAGTGGGAAGAAGGAGGGGTCTAAAAGAATCTACCAAAGAATCTACAAAGTTTAAACTAGTGGAATCCATTCTTATGATTTTCATGGAGGCACAACACTAGGGTTTTAACTCTAGATTTTTACACCTAATCAAGAGTTCCAAACACTTGATCCTAATATAGAGCACGAGGCTCTGATACCAAGTGAAAGTCCTGGGGATCCTAACCCTAGAGGGGGGGTGAATAGGGTGAGCTACACTTAATGACTAATTATGACCAATTTTAATTTCTTTACAATTAACTAGTCACATGTGATGATTAACATACATAATGCGGAAGCTAAACAAAACAATCACCACAAAGCGATCACCACTACACAAAGATTTATAGTGGTTCGGCCTCAATGCCTACATCCACTACCGGCTTGTGTTCCTCACACCCCACCGGATTTCCACTATTATGCTTTTCAAAAGGCTAAGCAATAACCTCTACAACAATGCTTTTCTAGGCTAAGCAATAACCTTACAATGTGCTTTTATAGGCTAAGCAATAACCTTTACACAATGCTTTTCTTAGGCTAAGCAATTGAAAGTCCAAGATCGAATCCTAGAGGGGGGGGTGAATAGGGTGAGCTCAAAGTCCTTGACCAACTTTCAATCTTTTGGCTTTTAAGTTGCTTATGCTTTGATGAATATTAATAATCTTGTGAAAAAGATAGATTCCTAAGTTAATCATACACAAGATGAAAGCAACTAGGAACATTCAACAATAACAACATCAATCACATAAAGTAAGCACAAAAGAGCATTCACCATAACACAAGTGTTTTATAGTGGTTCGGCAACCGTGCCTACATCCACTCCCGGTAACCCTACCGGATTTTCACTAAAACGAGTTAAGGTTTAGGATCACCTTGAACCTTACAAACACATCACCATGCTTTTCAAGGCTAAGCATGAACCATTACAACTCAACAAATGCTTTTAAAGGCTAAGCACCAACCTTTACAACGAGTGATTTTCTCTTAATTAATATGCCTAATGATGCATGGATAAGAGAACTATTAAGTGCAATGAGATGCCTCTAAATAGGCTAATTTTAAAATGAAATGCCAAACTCTAGACATATGCATATGAATGAGAAAGTGTAAGATTCATGCATATGCTAGAAAACACTCTAACTCTTTTTAGAAGGATGAAACACTAAATGATGCAAAGATGTTGATCATATTTAAATGAAAGAGTAGAATGAAAAACACATGAGTTTTCAAGATGAAGAAACTTGATTTGAAAAATTACAACTTAACTCTAGCAAGTTAGTGTAGAAACTTGAAAACAAAACTCATGTAAATAGCTAAACATATGTTGTATCCTCATGACTAAACATGTTCAAAGATTTAACAATGCATGAACACAACATTAGGAAACTTGAGCAAGCTTTTAAAAGAAATCAAAGATTAATACAAAGCATGAGATTAAATGGGAAAAGAGAGCACACCCATTTGAGATTTGAATCAAAGATTGAGTCCATGGATTAGCCCCATTAGTCCTTCAATAATCTCCTTAAAGTGTAGTTCTTCCTTGGCCTCAAAAGTTCCTTAAAGTTCAGCACTCAATCCCCAACAAAAATCCACTTTTTATAGCCAAAAAGTGTCCAACGGCTAGTGCCCGGTCGACCTGGTACAGGGCCCGGTCGACCGGGTGCTCAACGGTCAGAAATATATCCGTTGGAGCCTTAACGGCCATTTTCCCTGGGTCGGCCTGCACTGTGTGCCCGGTCGACCGGGTGCCTTGGCCGGTCGACCGGGTACACAGCCGGCCAACCTGCTGGCAGCCCAGATGTCTGATTTTTTTCAGAACTTTGAAGGAGAGTGAGGGCTGGTCTTCAATGAACTTTGGGGCACAATTCAAGCTTGGATTCAAGTCAGAAAAAGACTATTAAAAATGAAATATAAATGACTTGAAATCTCCAAATAAAAACTGATTTTAAAGAGAAAAACATGGAAAGCTTGAATTTTGGAAATGACACCAAAAACACCCACATGGGACTAGAAAACTTCATGAACTTAAGATTCATAAATATTATGAAAAACATGCATGACATGAATAAAATCAAAGATTATGAATGAAAATCAAGCATGAAAATCTTAAGATAAAAATCATGAATGAATGAGAGATCAAGCTTATGAAAATGAAATGCACCCTATCAAATTGCAACAAAATAAAACTCTAACAATCTCCCCCTTTGCAATTTGATGGCAACTCTTGAAGCTTGAACTCTCTCTCAATCTCCTTAGAAACTTGAACACCAACTTCACCATCTTCTTTGGATATTAAGGAGCTTTGGATGAATGGGAGCATTTGGATATTTTGGAGCTTTGGATTTTCCTTGTGAGAGCAATGACACAACATTACAAAATTACATACAAAAACTCCCCCTAAGCTAGATAACCCTAGAATCTTCTCCCCCTTAGTTGGTGCCAACACTTGAAACATCTCTCCCCCTTTGACATCCAATTGCAAAGGATCCTGCCCAAGAACTAGAAAACACAAAACCTTGTTAGTAGCACCTGTTTATAGGATTAAAAGAAAATGAAATAACAGGTGATAAGCCAACAACAAATTAGAATTCAGGGCAAGGGCCAATGCCCAACTGATGTCTCAATGTAATGAATCGATCATTTCCAAGGGGTTTAGTAAATAAGTCAGCCAACTGAGTATCTGTAGGTACAAAAATTAGTTCAATATTGCCTTGATCAGCATGGTCACGCAAAAAATGATAACGAATGTCAATGTGCTTAGTGCGAGAATGCTGAACAGGATTTTTAGAGATACTGATGGCACTGGAATTATCACACATGATGGGCATGCATTGTTGTGGAACATTATAGTCTAATAAAGTTTGTTTCATCCACAACAATTGAGCACAACAGCTACCAGCAGCTATGTATTCAGCCTCTGCAGTTGACAGAGACACTGAATTTTGCTTTTTGCTATGCCAAGCTACTAAGCAATTTCCTATGAAGTAGCAACATCCACTGGTGCTTTTTCTATCATCTATAGAGCCTGCCCAATCTGCATCACTATATCCCATTAATTGAAGAGTTGAGTCACGGGGATACCAGATACCATAATGAGAAGTCCCATGAATGTATTTTATGATACGTTTAACAGCCTTATAGTGAGACTCTCGGGGATCAGATTGATACCTAGCACATATTCCAACACTAAAAGATAGGTCTGGTCTGCTAGCTGTAAGGTAAAGAAGGCTTCCTATCATGCTTCTATACAGTTTCTGGTCTACTTTCTTACCTTGAAGGTCACTAGACAGTTTAGTGGAAGATCCCATGGGATTGCAGCTAGTCTTAGATTCTCCTAAGCCAAACTTTTTCACTATTTCTAGAGCAAACTTGGATTGACTAAGAAAGATACCATGATCAGTCTGACTAACTTGTAATCCTAGAAAGAACTGTAGAGGCCCTACCAGACTCATTTCAAAAGTGGAACTCATCAATTCAGAAAATCCTTGAGCTAGTTGATCAGAGGTGGATCCAAACACTATATCATCAACATATATCTGAGCAAGGAGAATATCTTTATCAACCTTTTTAATGAAGAGGGTTTTGTCCACATTTCCACACATATAATCATTTTCAAGAAGATGACTTGTGAGCTTCTCATACCAGGCTCTAGGAGCTTGTTTAAGACCATAGAGAGCTTTCCTTAATTTAAACACATAGTCTGGGTGATGAGGATCTTCAAAACCTTCAGGTTGTGTAACATAAACATCTTCTTCTATTTCACCATTTAGAAAGGCACTCTTCACATCCATTTGAAACAGTTTAATTCTCATGCTACTCGCATATGCCAGTAAAATTCGAATGGACTCCAAACGAGCTACAGGAGCAAAGGTTTCCTCAAAATCAACTCCTTCAACTTGAGCATATCCTTTGGCCACAAGTCTGGCTTTGTTTCTTATCACATTTCCTGATTCATCCAGCTTGTTCTTGAAAATCCATTTAGTGCCAATTTTACTTTTGCCTTCAGGAAGAGGTACAAGATCCCACACTTCATTCTTTCTAAACTGATTTAATTCTTCTTGCATGGCATCTATCCATTCAGACTTGGTTTCTGCTTCAGAGAAGTTCTTGGGCTCAATTTGTGAAACAAAAGAGTAGTGAGCACATAGATTGTGAACCTGTCTTCTTGTCATGACCCCACTTTTGATGTTTCCAATGATATTATCCAAGTTGTGATCTTTTAATAACTTTGTGGGCATACTAGAAGCAGAGGGGATTTTATCTTCAATTTCAGATGGAGTAGTCTGCTCAACTGATGTCTCTTCTTCATCATCATGAATAGCTTTCTTAATTTGATTCGTCTCATCTATCACAACATGAGCTGACTCCATAACAGTCATGGATCTGAGGTTGAATACTCTATATGCCTTGCTTTTATCAGAGTATCCTAAGAAGATTCCTTCATCAGATTTGGAATCGAACTTTTCCAACTGCTCTCTATCTCTCAAAATATAGCATTTACTCCCAAACACTTTTAAATACCCCAGATTTGGTTTTCTTCCAAAATAAAGCTCATAAGGAGTTTTGTTAGTGTTCTTTGTCAAATAAACACGATTAATAAGATAGCAAGCAGTGTTAATAGCTTCAGCCCATAGGTTGCGAGGAAGATTTTTCTCATTAAGCAAAGTTCTAGCCATTTCTTGGATAACTCTATTTCTTCTTTCAGCTACTCCATTTTGTTGAGGGGTTTTAGGAGCAGAGAATTGATGATTAATTCCATAGTTTTCACAAAAATCTGCAAATCTTTCATTTTCAAATTCTCCTCCATGATCACTTCTTATCTTCTTAATCTTGCACTCCTTCTCAACTTGAATTTTCTTGCAAATCCTTATAATGTGATCTACTGCATCAGATTTAGCATGAAGAAAGGCTACCCATCCAAATCTGGAATAGTCATCAACCATAACCAGGATATACTTCTTCCCACCAATACTCTGAACTGGTGCTGGGCCAATAAGATCCATATGTATGAGCTCAAGGGGACGAGAAGAGGATATATCTTTCAGACCTTTAAAGCTTTTCTTGATTTGCTTACCCATTTGACAAGCTTTGCACAATTCAGATTTAAAATCATCTAATTTGGGTATTCCTCTAACAATTTCCTTTTTGGATAAGATCTTCATCAATTTGTAATTTATATGACCCAATCTTTGATGCCACAACTGGTTTTCTTGATCCTTTGTCATTAAGCTCATGGATTCATTTTCACAGCATTCTTCTATAGTGTAGATGTTATCCTTAGTTCTTAATCCAGTGAGTAAAACTTTCTGGGATTTCTCATTCAGAACTTTGCAAGATTTGCTATCAAATATAACTTTGTTTCCTTTGTCACATAACTGACTAATACTCAAAAGATTATGCTTTAATCCATCCACAAGGAAGACATCTTTTAAGGTAGGCATTTGATCTCCTCCAACACAACCTTTTCCAATAATTTGAGCCTTCCTGTTATCTCCAAATGACACATTTCCTCCATCATAGTCCTCAAGAGAGATGAATCTAGAACGGTCTCCAGTCATATGTTTGGAGCATCCACTATCCAAAAACCATCTAGAATTTTCCTTAACCTTTAAAGCAGTCTGGACTAAGAAGTTCTTGAAACTTTTCCCTTTTTCAATCCAAGTAGTCTTAATGAATGGAGTTTTAGTGGATTTTGGAACAAACTTGAAAAGAGCTCTAGAGGGATGGTTTTGAGACAACCTAATCTTGAAAGGACAATTGGGGATTAGATGACCTATACGATTACAGAAATGACAAGTCCATCTAGAGGTAAAAAAGTTTTTGTCTATAGGTTTGAGATGAGTTCTAGTAATAGGTTGTAAACTATTCTTCTTGCTACTAGAGGAGCATTCAAAACCTATACCATTCTTGTTACCAAAGATTTTGTTCATACCTAACATTTGGTAAAATTTGTCATTTCCTAAGGTAAATTTATCAACAACATGTTTTCCCTTTTCAAGTTTCATTTTAAGAGATTCTGATTCTTGTTGACTAGATTCTAGCAAACATTGTAATTTATGAATTTCTTTTTCAGCTTCAGCTAGATTGTTATGAGAACTAATCAACTTAGATTGAACATCTTTTATCTCATTGTCTTTCAAGATTAATTGATCTTTTAAGGCATTTACATCCTTCACAAGCTTTTTAGACTCAACTTTTAAGCTTTTGTTCTTCTTGGTTATGGCTTCACATAGATCATATAGCTCTTCATAGGCTTGATGTATATCATTTTCATCATTTTCATCATTTGCTTCATCTTTCCCTATGGTATCTTCTATTAATGCATTATGATCTTCATTTTCCTCAATAGGTGTAAATAGAAGCCAAGAAGTGGAGTTATCATCTTCATCATTTTGGAAATCATCATTTTCACTACATTCATCTTCATCATCATCCCAAGTTATATTTAAAACTTTCTTTCCTTTCTTGTCTTTCTTTTCAAACTCTCTAGGGGAGGAACAGTTTTGAGCAATGTGACCAAATCCTTTACAATTGTAGCATTGCACATCCTTCTTAATAAAGGATCCCCTGGAGTTCCTTTGAGATTTTTCATTTCTTGCTTCCTCAGAATTTTTGAAGTTCTTTTTGTTCTTAAAGAGATTTTTAAACTTTTTAGAGAGCAAGATAGTGTTTTCATCATCCTCACTCTCACTCTCATTATCATTATTTTTATGTTGAGAGCTAAGAGCTACACCTTTCTTCTTGCTAGGGACTTCAAAATCTAGTTCATAGGTGAGAAGATTTCCTCTAAGTTCTTCAATTTTGATAGTGTCAACATTCTTACTTTCAGTTATGGCAACAATCTTGGGTTTGAATCTTTTAGGAAGGGATCTTAAAATTTTTCTAACAGTTTTAGATTCAGACATCTTCTCTCCAAGACCTATAAGGGAGTTGACAATTTCCATAACCTTAGTGTAGAATTCATCAAATGTTTCTTCCTCAAGCATTTTAATATCTTCAAGTTTAGAAGTTAACATTTGGATTTTGGCTATCTTGACTTGATCTGTACCTTCATGAGTGGTCTCTAGAGTTTCCCATACTTCTTTAGCAGTATTGCAATTTACCACTCTATTGAATTCTTCTTGAGACAAGGCACAATAAAGAGAGTTTTTAGCTTTAGCATTCAAATTTGCTTTGTCCTTCTCACCTTGAGTCCAAGCACTCTTAGGTTTCAATTTTATAGAGGTGACTAAACCTTCAGAGTCTTTTTCTATTATAGTGGGGAGATCATAGCCTTCTTCAATGATGTTCCAAACATCAAGGCTTTGGGATTCAAGAAACACTTGCATTCGAATTTTCCAATAACGATAGTGTGTTCCATTGAACAAGGGTGGTCTATTGGTGGCATTTCCTTCACCTAAATGAGATTGCATGATGACCACAAAATAAAAACTCACTCTAAGGATTCTAACTCTAGGTTGTTAGACCTAATCAAGAGCACCCAAGCTCTGATACCAATTGAAAGTCCAAGATCGAATCCTAGAGGGGGGGGTGAATAGGGTGAGCTCAAAGTCCTTGACCAACTTTCAATCTTTTGGCTTTTAAGTTGCTTATGCTTTGATGAATATTAATAATCTTGTGAAAAAGATAGATTCCTAAGTTAATCATACACAAGATGAAAGCAACTAGGAACATTCAACAATAACAACATCAATCACATAAAGTAAGCACAAAAGAGCATTCACCATAACACAAGTGTTTTATAGTGGTTCGGCAACCGTGCCTACATCCACTCCCGGTAACCCTACCGGATTTTCACTAAAACGAGTTAAGGTTTAGGATCACCTTGAACCTTACAAACACATCACCATGCTTTTCAAGGCTAAGCATGAACCATTACAACTCAACAAATGCTTTTAAAGGCTAAGCACCAACCTTTACAACGAGTGATTTTCTCTTAATTAATATGCCTAATGATGCATGGATAAGAGAACTATTAAGTGCAATGAGATGCCTCTAAATAGGCTAATTTTAAAATGAAATGCCAAACTCTAGACATATGCATATGAATGAGAAAGTGTAAGATTCATGCATATGCTAGAAAACACTCTAACTCTTTTTAGAAGGATGAAACACTAAATGATGCAAAGATGTTGATCATATTTAAATGAAAGAGTAGAATGAAAAACACATGAGTTTTCAAGATGAAGAAACTTGATTTGAAAAATTACAACTTAACTCTAGCAAGTTAGTGTAGAAACTTGAAAACAAAACTCATGTAAATAGCTAAACATATGTTGTATCCTCATGACTAAACATGTTCAAAGATTTAACAATGCATGAACACAACATTAGGAAACTTGAGCAAGCTTTTAAAAGAAATCAAAGATTAATACAAAGCATGAGATTAAATGGGAAAAGAGAGCACACCCATTTGAGATTTGAATCAAAGATTGAGTCCATGGATTAGCCCCATTAGTCCTTCAATAATCTCCTTAAAGTGTAGTTCTTCCTTGGCCTCAAAAGTTCCTTAAAGTTCAGCACTCAATCCCCAACAAAAATCCACTTTTTATAGCCAAAAAGTGTCCAACGGCTAGTGCCCGGTCGACCTGGTACAGGGCCCGGTCGACCGGGTGCTCAACGGTCAGAAATATATCCGTTGGAGCCTTAACGGCCATTTTCCCTGGGTCGGCCTGCACTGTGTGCCCGGTCGACCGGGTGCCTTGGCCGGTCGACCGGGTACACAGCCGGCCAACCTGCTGGCAGCCCAGATGTCTGATTTTTTTCAGAACTTTGAAGGAGAGTGAGGGCTGGTCTTCAATGAACTTTGGGGCACAATTCAAGCTTGGATTCAAGTCAGAAAAAGACTATTAAAAATGAAATATAAATGACTTGAAATCTCCAAATAAAAACTGATTTTAAAGAGAAAAACATGGAAAGCTTGAATTTTGGAAATGACACCAAAAACACCCACATGGGACTAGAAAACTTCATGAACTTAAGATTCATAAATATTATGAAAAACATGCATGACATGAATAAAATCAAAGATTATGAATGAAAATCAAGCATGAAAATCTTAAGATAAAAATCATGAATGAATGAGAGATCAAGCTTATGAAAATGAAATGCACCCTATCAAATTGCAACAAAATAAAACTCTAACAGCAATAACCTTTACAATCAAAAGATTTTCTTTCTCAAAGAAGTGTCTCCACAAATACTAGAAGAGAAATATTTTAAGCTCAATTACAATGCCTCTAAAATAGGCGGATATGAAATTGATAATACAAACTCACACAACACACTAAGTAATGCAAAGATGAATGCTCATGATGTGTGTGTGTGAAAACTTCAATCAAGTTAAAAATGCAAGCTCAATCAATTTATGCTAATAGCATTTAAAAGTTTAATGCACATAAGAAGATATGATTGAAGTGTAATGCAAATCACTTGTAGAAAATGCAAACTTGCTAATGATTATGAAAATCAAAATGTCACAAGTTGTATGAAACTAATTAAGATTAAAACAAGTGATGCATGTTCAATGTTGTTTACAAAAATAAATTTGTTTAACTAAACTTCAAATAGATTGAAAACACCAAAGAGGATTCAAACAAGTCAAAGAAACATGTTATAAAGGAAATCAAAGATTTTGACTAAACATGTTTAAGAAGTTTTCTAAAACAACCTTGATTTGAATCTAAGTGAAGAATCCAATAAAATCAAAGATTATAAGAAGAATGGATTCAACACATCATAGTTATCATGCAATTAAACATTTCCCAAAGATTTAAACAAAGCATATAACTTATGATTAGTTTAAGCAAAGCTTACTTGAAGATTTAACTTCATTAATCCAAGCTTGAGCTTTACTAATGACCCTCTTGGTCTCTCTTAGTTCATCCCCTTTTTCTTCTCTTTAAACACCTCAAGAAGGCTCAAGAGTTCCACTTTGATCAACACTTTTTCCATGGGAATGAACCCCTTTTTATACTCAAAAAATTGAGTTCTGCGAGTGCCCGGTCGACCCCATAAAAGCCCCGGTCGACCTGGCCTCCAACGGTCATAAAACTGACCGTTTGAAAAAGAGCTGTTGGCTCTTTCCCGGTCGACCCGCAGTGGGCTCGGTCGACCGGGTCCATGGGCTCGGTCGACCGGCCACACTGCGGGTCGCCCGGGTCCCCTGGACCATTTCCCCCAAAAATACATATTTTGCATATTTTAAAGTATTTTCAAGTGGGGATCTTTGGGCCACTAAATCAAGCTTGGAAACATGATTTTAAATCATTCTAAGTATTTTAAAATCATGAAACATAAAAAGCCAAAAATCATTTGAAACTTTAAATCATTGGCTAGCTTGATTTGTAAAAAAAGAATCTTTTTCAAATAAAATGCATCCAAGATGAAAACCAAAACATGCATGAAACATATGATTTACAAGATTTAAAACAATGCATGTGTAAATCAAGATTTCAAGAATTTCTAAATCAATGCATGTGTGAAAATTCATGAGATGAATAAAATGCTAATGCATCCATCAAATTGCAATAAACAAAATCCTAACAGATGCGACATCCAGCCATCCACAATCTTCACCAGATCCCTGACAGGGCGGCATCCAGCGGCTGAAGCCAAATCAGGGCAAGGCCCGAGGGTGGATACGATGGTACCCCTACCGCCAAAGGCATCCAACACAATCTGGCCCAACATGACGCGCATTTAATGCGATATGGGCTGATCCGACTGACATTAAATGTAAAGTGGGCTGGATTGGACCGCATTTATTACTTTGTGGGTTGATGATGACTTCCCTATCAAGTCACGGGACCCGTACCAAAGTATCATCCAAAGATATCGCCCAAGCATCTATAAATAGAGCCTCATTCCACATGCAAGGTACGCACAATCAAAACCAGAGAGTCGTTACTCTGCCTCTCTTCCTCCTCTCCTTCCTTTGTTCCAGTTCATTCACTGACTTAGGCATCGGAGAGCCTTGCGCCGCCCAGGCCAGGGTCCTCTGACCGTTTGCTCTTCCCTTTCAGGCTTTCAGGCGGCATATCATCTTCTTCACTTGGATAAGTCCTCTAAGGCACCCCTGTTATTGTGGGTCATACTTTTTCTGCACCTACAGAACTGTAAACACATTCTTTTTGGTAAGTCTTGAATAACTTAAGCTAAAGAAATAGGGGAATAAACCATTTGTTATCAAAGGTAAAGAAAAGGCAACAAAATGCACTGTGAACACCTCAAATGAGAATCATATTTTAAGAAACTCAGAAAAGAAAATAAGCCAAGACCCAAACTGTGTGGTTCGGATCGGTTTTGTAGTAGATCAGTTCGGTCACAGTTCAGATTTCCTTCAAACCGTTCGATACGATTTGGTTTGATTTTCGGTTTGAAGGTACGGTTAAACCGCTTAAGCCGAACCAATTATATAAATATATTTATTTTTATAAAATATCTAAAGGAATATAAAAATTACTTGAAGAAGACTCGAACCCTCACTCCATTACTTGAAGTCCAACGTCTCTCACCAATTGAACTACCATTTTTTTTTGTGCAAAGAAAAATAACACAAAAAAACCGTAACCGAACCGAACCAGTTCCTTTCGGTTCGATTCGGTTTAAGCACATGGGCGGTTTGATTCGATTTGGAAAAATAGAAAACCGATTGGTTAGGTTGGGTTGATGGTTTTCCATCTAAACCGATCCGAGCAGCACATGTGAACCCCTATTCCTAGTATATAAAATTTGAAAGATAGGCGTGAGTTTCTATGAGAACTGTTTCATCAAATGGAGATAAGTCAGGAGATGATTTTTTAGGCAAAATTAGCGAAAGGTCCCTATAAGTGAATGTATCCAGCCTCCAGTCCAAGGAAAAACTTATTAAGGCCTATGGTCCACTCAGCTAGACCGTTTGCAGTGAGAGGTCCCTGAACCCACACGTTTGCTTTTTTCAGGGCGAAATTGCCCTTTCAACCGTTTTTGGCATAAAATTTTGAAATTCAAAATTTAAAATCTTTAATTATCCCTCTTCTTCTAAGACAATGGAACAGATTGGATCTGATCCTCGTGAGAATCACAAATCAGGCGATTGAAGATCAGAGGTGTCCTGATCAATCAGGTGGCCCACACTTTGAGATTGCACGAAGAAGATGAAGTTCTGTGCAGCGACAGCCAACCCATGTTTTCTCTTTTGCAAATCAACCAAACCAGATCAGACCTGGTTTCTACAACAGACTCCGATCTGCAACCCACGAGCAGCCCTTCTCCGATCAGTCAATGGCCCACCTTCGATGTATCTGATCTATTAATCTTCAATAGTGCCCAAACCCACTATTCTTCTATGATTTACAGCAACAAGAGATTGCACGAAGAAGATGAAGTTCTGTGCAGCGACAGCCAACCCAGGTTTTCTCTTTTGCAAATCAAGCAAACCAGATCAGATCTAGTTTCTGCAACAGACTCCGATCTGTAACCCACGAGCAGCGATCCTTCTCCGATCAGTCAGTAACCCACCTTCGATGGATCGGAAGGCGTCGCGGAGGAGTCGAGGTCGAGGTCAAGGATGCCGTCGGGGCAGACGGGGAGGTAGGCGACGTCGAAGCCCTCTTGTTGTAGGTGGCAGCGGGAGTCGAGGACGCACTTGTGCTCGGTCTGGGTGGTGATGACGTGGGTCTTCTTGTTCTGCTTCCAATGGATTGTGCCCTTGACGGAGATGTTGTTGGATTCGGTGGCGCCGGAGGTGAAGACGATCTCTTTGGGGGAGGCGTGCCGTGGCCGAAGGAGGAAGAGGAACCATAACCAGTGAAGAAGACGACCCAGTTCTCTAGGTCTTTTATTCCAAGTCTAGGTCGGGTCGGGTCAGTTCAGGCTGACATAGTCCACGCAATTTGTCAAATTTATTTGAGTTTTGTCAAATTTTTCTGAGATTTGTCAAATTTATCTGAGTTTTTTTTCAAATTTATCTGAGTTTTTGTCAAATTTATCTGTCTTCTGCCATATTTCTTTGTGTTTCTAGCGAATTTATCTGAGTTTTTAAAAAAAATTATCTGAGTTTTTTAGCAAATTTATTTACGTTTTTTAGTAAACTTATTTACGTTTTTTTTGACTCGTTTCAGAAGCCGGGTTGTTTTTCGGCTAATAAGGAAATTTATCTATTTTTTTGTCAAATTTATCTTAGTTTTTGTCAAATTTAGTTGAGTTTCAGTCAAATTTATCTGAATTTTTATCAAATTTAGCTGAGTTTTTATCAAATTTTTCTGAGTTCTGGACAAATCTATATGACTTTTTGACTATGTATCTGAGTTCTGTAACAAGTTTATCTGAGTTCTGAACAAATTTATCTGAGTTTTTGGCAAATTTATTTGAATTTTTGGAAAATACAGCCGAGTTTCTGAGAAATTTATTTCTATTTTGAAAATTTTAACTGAGTTCTTGAACGAATATTTCTATTTTTTTTGCAAATTTATTTTTACTTTCTTAGATTTATTTGTGTTTTTGAATTTTTTTTGTGTCTTTTGAAATTTATTTGTACTTTTTTAAATAAATTTATCTGAATTTTGACTTAAATACTTGAGTTTTTGGCAAATTTCTCTGAAATTTGGAAAATTGGTTTATCTTAGTATTGGAAAATATTTTTAAATTTTTTTAAATTTTTTAATTTTATTGACGTCTTTTGAATTTTATTTACGTTTTTTGAATTTTCTTTGGACCTTTTGAGATTTATTTGAGTCTTTTAAAATTTATTTTTAGTTTCTGAAATTTATTTGAATCTTTCGAAACTTAGTTGCATCTTTTTAAATTTATCAAAGTTCTTTTGAAGTTTATTGCTTTTTTTTTTAAATTTATTGCATTTTTTGAAATTATTGCATTTTCGAAATTTATTTGTGTTATTTTGAAATGTATTTGTATGTTTTTAGAATTTATTTGAAAATCTCATTATTGGGATTCTATTAAACATGTCAATTAGATTGTGGACCTAAGGCAATAAAGTGAAATGTTCATGACCCATCGCTGAATGCCGCATTTTTTTATTAGGAGGTAAGAAAGATTTTAGGACCGTGCTAATTCACTTGGAAGAGTAGTTATGAGAGAGACAATCGATGGATGATCGATCATAGGCAGGATGCATGTTGAAAGAGGTGGATCTGATAAGAAAGTTTTGACTTGAAATTGATAGAGAGGTAGTAAGTACTAGGTAGTTCCCACAAGAGATTTTTTAAGGCATATAATTGATACAGGTGGGCCCCATAGAAACTTTTTAAAGCTTTAAATTGATAGAGAATAACATTAGTGGGACACACTTTAGATATATGCTAAAAACTGAAAAGAATTCTCTAAACGATCGGCTGGACTAAGCAACATGAGCGGGGCCCATTATCAATACCCTCGTTAAAGGAAAGGTTAGCAATTGAGAGGGTCTTGATTGTCTAGAGTTTGGATAAAGAATGGGTGTTGCCACTTAGATACGGTCATTACTAATTAGATAGGAATGGGTGTTTTTAAAATATGAGAATCCTTAATGTTTAGACAATTAGATTATATTAGATTGCGGCATAGCATGTTTCCATTAAAAAAATTGGAAAGAGTTTGGATCCAATTATGATAAGGTCAAAATCAATTACAAAACGGGCAACCAAATTGCAATCAACTAATTGCAAAATTGAGCTTCAATTTTAAAACGAATCCAATCCCTTTTATATATATATATACTAGAAACAAACTCCCGTGCTAAGCCCGGGCCAAAAATAAAAACATATTATGATCTAAGAGTTCTTTGAAACATTTTATTTTATTTTTTGAATGGTGAGTTTTTTGAAACATTATTAAGACAAAATAAATTTAAGACAAAAAAATTATTATCTTTGAATATTAAAATTTATCATCTTTCAATAACAAGTACAAATTGCTATTCCAGAGGTGGGCAGCCATCTATCTCTCCAATGATGCAAAATAAAAATGGAAATCAACTCGGATCTAATATGTATTCTTGCTACATTCAAGAATTACTAGTCCCAACCAAGGAAAAAGAAAAAAACAGCAAAGACAGATTCACCTAGCTTAGCCCATGAACACCCCTAGTCTTTGAGATGCTAGGGCCCACATAGCCCACTTGCTGACCAAGTTAGGCCTACCAGATTCAAGCCCACCCTTGGTGACCCAATGAGTTGGGTTGATTCATGGGTTTGGCACATCTTTTAGCAAGAACAAATTATAAACTTCTGGTCCAACAATTAGAATTAGCAGTTTTTTTTTCACTGGTTCTGTTGGCACCACGTTTTTTGCTATTCTCACCGCATTTCTCTTCACACCGATGTACAAAATAGGTTTTTTAATTTTTTTTCTCTTTGCACCCATCAATATACCCAAATCACCCCTTTCACTTACAACACAACTCATTGTGCTGGTTCTCTTCCCACACATCTTCACCATCGTCTCACTCCCTTTCTCTCCTCTCTATTGAAACTCAACATAGACCTACATTCTTCTATCCATTTTGACCTACATTCTGGCCGGAAGATTGGCTTAGTGAAAGGATAAAAGTAGATAAGGAAGAGAGGAAGAATCTACTGTTGTAGTGACCTCCATTTTAGTCCAAGGTATCACCTTCCTTCTTCTCCATTGCCATTGTGTTTATTTTCTCAAATAGGTCATTGTAGCAACTATTGTGTGCATCTTAATATGTCTAAAGGGACATAATGACACGTCTAATTAGCTCGAAAATGACAAGTTGTTCAGTTTTTTTTTTCCATTGTCGCGATATGTTCGGTTCTGAAACTTCGAACATCACACAGATGTTCGATCATTAAAGTCCGAACATTTTAAGAATGTTCGAACTATAAAGTTCGTACATTTCAAAATTGTTCGGCTAATAAACTTCGAACAATTCTGACTTGTTCGAACACACAGGGCCGAACAATTCTGACTTGTTCGAACACACAGGGCCGAACACACAGAAAAAATTTTTAATGACTCTTCATATAATATTTCAGGAATGGATAGGCCAAGCAGTTCTAGAGTAAGGCCGACGGCTTCCAATAGAAGGCGCCGTCGAATAAATGAAGAGATTGTAGAAGAATATAGGGAACCGGAATATGATTTAGGAGGAGGAAATGAAGAAGAAGGAACTCATGTTGAACAACATGAAGAAGAAGCTGATGTTGAAGAAGAAATAACTGCGGGGCCAGAAGATCGTTCTTTGCTGCCCAGTTTCAACACGCACATAGCTGCATACATTTGGCATTCACAGGTACGTACTTTTTTTTGTTTTCCTGTTTATGTTACATAAAACTCAACGTAATTGTTACAGTCTTTAATAATGTAATATTTTTGGAATGCAGGAACGGGCCCCGCTGAAGTGTTTGAGCCATGGACAAAAAATACCACACTGGCCATTGAATGAGAGCAACAGGTGATGGATATGTTGTGAACTCTTGGTTTAGCTTACGCAGATGATCAATATACTCTTCTTCTGTGGAGGCATGGACCAGCATATTCCAATGCAATATAAATCTATCCCACTTCTCCTTGGTCTCGAACAATTTCTTACATCTTGCTAGGACATTCTTATTTATGTGCCATTTGCATAATAGATGCGTTGCAGTAGGGAATATGGTGTTGATGGCTTTTAGTAGTGCCAATTCTCTGTCTGTGACAATAACATCAGGAAAAGCATCCTCACCAATGAGAGAACGTAAAACACCCAAAGCCCTGTCTTCACGTTCGGCTTCCATGTAAGCAAAACACACAGAGAAAGTCATATCTGTCGAGGTCACTCCTACAATCTCCAGTAAGGGCATGCGATACCGGTTTGTCTTGTAAGTGCAATCCATTATTAAGACATGAGGAAATGACCGCAACAACTGTATGCTTGTTGGATGCGCCCAAACCAAATCGGTAACAACGTCACTGTCCTCATTGTTCCTGTGACATTCAATGTACTTATGCTCTGTCAACTTTCCCATCAGTTGTTGCATCTGTGTTCTCCCACCCCGCTCAACAACTCTGTGCCTATGACGTGCATTGTAAATGGTCTTCATTGTAGTCACATTTAAGGCACTTCTTTGTTTTAATGTAACCAAAATATCTTTTGGTCGTACCATGCTCTTAGACATATCTACCATCAATTTTGTTTCCTCTTCTGTTAGTCTCCCTGCGAATGAATGACCCTCTAGATACTCTGCAACAGAGTGATTATGTATACCACATGCAACTTCCAACATCCAATCATCAAAAGTTTCAAGCTTCTTGCCCTTCAATGTAAAAGGGCATCCACATTTCTTCGATCCTGTTTGCTTGATCTTCTTTTTAGTAGGTCCCTCGTCTCTGGTCTTACAATGCTTGAATTGGCCACTTCTCTCACATGCTAGGACAACCCTAGCTTTTATTCCAGGCCTCGCAGCATTTGACACCTTTATGACAATGACAAAACCATTTCTTTTACCCACATCACGAGCCCAATTCACTAATGCATCTCGGCTGTGAAATATCTAAACACATAACCATTGAATCAGACATTAGTAATACACAATAAGTATGTATAGTGAAATTTTAATATAATGTCTTACTTCTTCAGTAGTAAACGCATCTGTAAAGTCCATTACATAGGCTGACTGAACTTGGCTTTCTTCTGTAGAAAGCTGCACTAAGGAAAAGTGGTATCAGTATCGTTCGGAAATGAAAATCCGAACATTTGACTTATGTTCGGATATAAAGTGCCGAACAATTGACTTATGTTCGGAAATAAAGTATCGAACAAGGTTGTTATGTTCGAATATAAGTATTCGAACATTTCGGGAATGTTCGGTATCGTGTGTCCGAACATTTCAGAAACGTTCGGACATACCAGTCCGGACATATCGCGAACAACTACAATACAGAACTTGAAAAATTTGACAAAAACACTGGAATACTCAACCATACTAACCTTTTCGCTGCTAGTAGGATTAAAACACACGATTTCCTTTTTCATTTCCTTGTCCATTGCAATATTTGGTTTGATTCAACTACAATAAAATAGTTTGGTGAGAGCAAGGGAGAAAAGGAACAAGGAAGAAGGTGAACTGTGGGTGAGTGGTGCAATGTTGTAAAGAGATTGAAGGGAGGGATAATGAGAGTGAAAGAAGAAGGGAAATGTGGGTTGGAATGGGGAATGAGAATGTAAACCGTGAGTGTTGTGTGAAGAGGGTAGAGATGGGTTATGTGTGTGAAGAGAAATTGTGATTTTCAATATGGTTTATGAGATGTCTATTTTAGTCATTTCACATAATAATTTTATTGTAAAACAAAATTAGCATAATAACTGCGGTGGGAAGAGAACTTTTCGTGGTGCCAATAGAACCACTCTTTTTTTTTTCCAACTGAGACTCATCAGTTCTGGGCTCCGTTTGATGTTCCTCTTAAATCTTATTCTATTGTGATCCATGTTTTCTACATGTAATGTTTTTTTTTATTTTTTATGATTAGTTTAAGTAATGATAAAGATAGAAAAAAGTTATTTGAATTTAAATGTGATGTGATGAGAGGGGGGTTAAGAGTGGGGGGTTAAAAAAGGGGGTGGGGTTAAGAGAGGATAAAGATGAAAAAAGTTGTTTGAATTTAAATGTAATGAGAGGTGCAGTGACCCAAATCAAAGCCAAAGCATTCGATGTTGCACAATATGATGCCAAAAAAGCTAGGGTTTTTGTATGTTGCTAATTTGATGGATGCATTATTACCTTCACCGTCATCTGATCACATACACTTATGCATTGAAGTTAAAACCTTGAAATCTAGAACTTCGACATGCATATGCATTCGATTTTCAAATACACTATCCTGCATGTTTTCAAACTTAAATGCACTTTCAAAAGACGAGTTAATTCATGCGTGCCTTTGTTCTTGTTACACCCCCACCCAAGTTAAACTTGTTTAATACTAATTAATTTTATTTTAGCTAAATTAAATGTGCTTAACTATTAATTATGATGATTTGTGTTAATTAGTCTCTATGAGTTGAGTTGGTTGAGTCATGAGCCTTAAATAGGTGAGTTAGAACCGGTTTGACTCGGTTGAGTAGAACTATGACCTTTTAATTAATTTTGAATAGTGCTTGTGTGTTTTAAATCTTGTGGGCCTTCATGTGCATTTCATCAAACACCTTCCCTACATTATTTCCACAATGAGACCCAACTCATTAGGCCCAACTCAACCCATTTACAAAATCCAAGACAAACCCAAGCCCATTTACATTTAAGAAACCCTTTACCCAAATTTTGTTCAAATGGATGGACTTATATGCAAACCAAACCAAAATACCCATTTTTAAGGCAGCCCATCCTTATCCATTCGGTCATTATAACTTGAGAAGGGAGGAGAGCTCCACCCCTTTTCTTCTTCCTTCCATTACTTTCTCTCCATTCTCCTTTTTCCTCTTCCAATTTCTAAGAGGATATTGCATGAACAATTAGAGATTTGGAGTTATCTTCTCCTTCATCTTCATCTTCTCCAACCTTCTCTTCACTTTTGTTGACAAGAATCACATTCTACAACTTTCATTTTCGGATTTCTAGTTGAGGTATGAATCAACCCACCTTTCTTTGTGTTTTTGAGTTGAAATAGAGTCAAGGGACTCTATGGTAGTCATACTGTTAGACCCTAAGTTGTTTGCAATTTGATGTCTTGCATTTGCATAATATTCATCTCATTAGCTTCATTTTCATTTCACATGTTTCTTCTTGAAAAGCATCTTTTAACTTAACCTAGTCATGTTTTAATTTAAACTCTTTTTGGTTGATTTGAATTTTGATTTTAATCATGTTTTTCTTGATGAAACAATGTATAAAAACACCCTTCAAATCTGAGTTTTCAAATGGTTTTAAAGTTTCATTTTTCAAAAAGATCTTCAGAAAATTGACCTGACCACTCTGTTGGTCAAGTCTTCGGTTCCCATCGGTCGACCCACAAGTGAGCCAAGGTAAACCGATGGCTCCATCGGTTCCCATCGGTCAGCCTATCGGTTCCCATCGGTCAACCGATAGTGCATGAATTGTCAGACCGAGGCTCGTCGGTTCCAGAAACAGACGGCACCTTTTTTCATTATCCTTGTGCTATCGGTTCATCCATCGGTTCCTCGTCGGTCAACCGACGAATGCAAAGGGGTCAGGAGAACTCTAAAAAATATGACCGTTGCATATGACCGTTGAGCCTATCGGTCAACCGGCACCTAGTTATCGGCTGACCGACAGGCATCCGTTGGACCACTTTTTCTATAAAAAGCAAGTTCATTCCAAGAAAAAAAGTGACGATAATAGAGGCCATTTTTGGTGTTTTTAGAGCTCAAGCAAAGGGAATGAATTAAGGAAGCTTAATTGGTCCAAATGGAAAGCTAAAGCTTGATTACAAGAAGTTAAATTCTAGTAAGCTTTAATTTCCTAGTTCATATGTTTCATGCTTTGGTTTTATCCTTTGGAAAATGTTTTCTAGCATGCTAACTATGTTATGTGGAATCCATATCCTATTTAATCTTTGATTCACATGTTTTGGATTTCAACCCTTGATTTCAAACCAAGTTTTGTTTTAAACTTTGTTAATCATGCCTAGCCAAAATCTTTGATTTCTTTATAACATGATACATTAACTTGTTTGAATCTTTCTTTGTTGTTTTCATTCATTTGAACTTTAGTTAAACCTTGTTTTTGAAAACAACAATGAATTTGCATCATATGTTTAGAAATATTTAGTTTCATACAACTTGTGAGATTTTGATTTTCATATCATCAACAAGTTAACTTTTATACATGTGATTTGCATATTGACTTCAATCATATATTTGAGTGCTTTAAACTTTCATATGCATTAAGCATACATTAATTGAGCTTATGTTTTAAACTTGATTGAAGTTTCCACACACACATATCATGAGCATTCATCTTTGCATTTCATTGTGTTGTGTGAGTTAGATTTTCATTTTCATATCCGCTTATTTAGAGGCATTTTACTTAAGCTTAAATTGTAATCTCTTAGAGTGTTTTGTGAAAACACTTTCTTTAGAGAAATCATTTGATTGTAAGGTTATTGCTTAGCCACATAAAAGCATTGTGTATAGGTTGTTGTTTAGCCTAGAAAAACAACATTGTAAGGTTATTGCTTATCCTTGGAAAGCATATTGTTGAGGTTATTGCTTAGCCTATTGCAAAAGCATAAATAGTGGAAATCCGGTGGGGTGTTGAGCACAAGCCGGTAGTGGATGTAGGCATTGAGGCCGAACCACTATAAATCATTGTGCAATGGTGAATTACTTGTGGTGATTGATTAGTTTATCTTCCGCACTTTCTCTCATAATCATCACTAGTTAAAGGTAAATTGGAAAGGAATTAAAATTGGCCATTAATTTGTAGATCACCCTATTCACCCTCCCACCCCCCCCCCCCCCCCCCCCCCCCCCCCCCCCCCCCTCTCGGGTTAGGATCCCGGACTTTCACATACTTGCATATTCATTAGCATTTTCCATGTGTTTTATGATTAGGGTTTGATGTATTTGGGGGTTTTTGATCTCTTGAGCCAATTAGAGTGAAGAAAACTTAAGGAAAAGCTTGATTGAGACTCATCTTCATCTCCTTCATCGCCTTTTACCATTTGTTGACAAGGAACTATTATCACCATTTTTTTATCTTCTCCAAATTCGAAGTCCTTGTAAGAGGTGAGCAATGAACCCTCCCAACTTATGATTTTGAGTTGCATTAGAGTCAAGGAGGCTCATATTACACATGCATAGCATTCTCATTATCTTTTCAATGGAATTTCCCTTATTAGGGTTTGTAATTGGGGGTTTTTGGTCTTTTGGGCTATTGAAGTGAAAGGCTTGGATAAAGCTTGGTTTAGGGCAAGTATAAGCATGAACTTTATTTAAATGTTGGGATTTACATTTGATTTGAATTGAACTCTTTATTAATGATTTTACTTTCTCAATGAAAGAATGATTTACATGGTTTTATGAGTTTTATTTGATAAATAGATTTGGAAAGAATATACGTTGTGGAAGGGAGTAAAGAGACTCTATTTTTACAAGTTTTGTAGTTGGAAAGAGAAGTAAAAAGAAATACACTTGAAGAATTCCAAAAATGGAATTCCGGACAGTTCGCTCGAGCGAATTGGAGTGTACACTCGAGCGAACCCCCTTCTGAAACCAACGCTCGAGCGACCAAGGTGGGCGCTCGAGCGACTAACCTTCTGGATGAGGTCCGCTCGAGCGAACATGAGTCCGCTCAGGCGAACCTGAAACCTTATATTGAGCTTTCTTGACCCAATTCTTTGAGTAAAATTATCACTCTTAGTCTATGTTTAACCATTTTAATCATCCCCAATGGATAATTAAGGTGCACAACTCATTTCCATAGGAAAATTAGATTTCTTTAGTCCACATGTCTTTAATAATGGAACCTTTAACCTCTTTTAAAGATCCAATTTCCATTAACGGTTTAATTACTATGCCATGAAGATTAATATAGAGACTCGACACATTTTCATAATAAGTGACACCAAGTAAGTAGTAATGCGTTGACTCTCTTAATCTATCTTGTATTAGATAGTAATAGCCTATGTGAATAATTAAATTAGTTTGTAAATGCCTTGATTTCTTAAAATGAATTGTATTGCATATTGAAGTTGAGATTTTCATTAATATCAATTTTAATTGATAAGTGGTTATATTATTCATATCATTTGATTTGATTGTCTACTTATCCAATTTGTTATTCAATTATCGTACAATTATTCGATATTTGATGAAATATTTGAATTGAGTAAGTATTCGATCATTTGAGATTACTATTTGATTTAATTTGAGAACAAGTACATAAACTTACTCAAATTCGATTTGTTATTGATTTGATTTAGTTGGCACTACTTAGCTTCGACCTTGTGAATCTCGACGGGGATAAACTTGGTTTAGAATTTAAACGTCGTTGCGTAGTAGACAGTCTAAAGCACCGGAACTCCAGAACCTGGTAGCCAGTTAGCCTTCGGCCGGGCCGCTGGTGACATCCCAACTAGATTTGCTCTCTTTGAGATGATGAGCTTAATGTAGTAGCCGAATTAATATATATATTATTGATTTGATTTTGAAAACATAGATGTACTATTGATTTGATTTCGAAACATGAATTTATCAATTTTAGTACAATCATCCGGTTATTCCTTCACATTGATGCATGTTTTGTCAATCAATTGTCAATTATTTCATTTTGAACATTATGTAATTCATGTTTATTGCCTATACTTGCCAAATCATTGTATTTGAGATACTGCTCTTGGTGTCACAGGGATCCAGGACATCGAAGAGATTAATTAGTAATCTTACAGATTATAGATTTAGTTGGTAAGTTTATTGGTTAGATATGACAACCGGAGTATGTATTCGAGTGGTAATCTTGAGTTGAAACTAAGTATTTCATATTTCACTTAGCTTAAGGTAACGCATTTGATTGATAAAATTGCATTTGCATTGTAATAGCACTATGTTTCTTTGAGATTAAGCATCTAGTAGAAGTTCATTAGAGTACTTATGTACTTTACATTTAAGAGATTTAGATTATTAGCTTTGTTAAAGATAAATTGTGATATTATAAATTGAATAGTGAACTGCTCATGGCTTTGATATTGATATTGTACATGCTTCCGCAATTAAATATTGATTGACAGGTGTCAGTGAGTAACCCTCACACGTGAAATGTGGATTTTTCTCCTTCGTGAATTCGGATTTGGTCCGGAACAAGTGCGAGTTCACGGAAGTACGCGTGTCATTCCTTGGGAACCACCCTAATCAGGGAATTCTCGGGTCTGGGATGTGACATACGTAAGTATGGTATCAAAGCATGAAAAGTCTTTGCTAAAAGACTTAGAAACCTTAGGAGACATGGTGAGGACACGATAGGGCATTGAGAATTATATTTCTAAAGTGGTTTATGGATGTATATTGTATTGTATATTTAGTAAAACCGAAATTATGGAAGATGCCACCTCGACAAACTGCTTGGATCAACTTGAGACCGCCAAAGGTAATTTAATTTCAACCTCCATTGACCAGACGGCTAATGCTTATAGCACAAGATTCCCAGAATGCAACTCAAGGCCAGCAAAAGCTAATATAGCAGAGACCGGTTCAACAAATGACAAGACGCGTATATGCTATGACTCTAGAGGAGACTGAAGAGACAAACGTTGCAGAAGGCAGTAAGTGATATATAATTATTAATTATGTGTATAATATTTGATTGACTCATTCTTCTCACACTCTATCACTTAATCACACTCTGTGATTTTCCTAGTTAGGCTATACGACCCTAGGTTGTCTTTCTAATGACATTTTGATAGGCCAGTGACAGTGGACAACACATCATTTCAACATGAAGTTTAGATTAAGGAGTTCCATAGTTTTAAGAAGTAGTTAAGCATATAAGAAAACTAGAATAGATCTGAGTAGTTATGTGTTGGTAAGACATTCCTTAGGGAGAACTTGAATATTGGATTAATTAACAGACCATTGTGTTTATCTAGGTTAATTGGAGGGTAGTGGCTTGTAGTGATACAAACCTGATACTAGTGTACGATTTTGAGGAATCTAATAATAGTACGATACCAGACTAGTTTTAATTTTTAAGACAAAGAGATGAACCAGTAGTGATTATGAAATCACATAAATTTTTTCTGAGGGTCAACCTAAGGATAGAAAATATCTTAGTAACCTATTAGACTTGTTGAACCTCTTCCTCTAGTTAGAGATAGAACTGTCTATTATTAAAGGTATACTCCACCTTAATTAATTTTAGAGATAACTCTAGTATTGACCCCGATTGGTAAAAGAGGACTTGATTTTATTTAGTCTTAAGAGATTGGAATTAGATCGCACTCAACATAGATGAGAAACAGTGATTTTCAAATGAATGTGATTAGCGCGGTTAGTGATGATCGTATGACATGATTGAACTGATATAAGGTTAGTAGACTCTAGATAATTAGTCTTAAGACCTTGATTACTTAGAATTTTGGTAAAACTACAAACAAGTAAGTCTTAGAATGGAATAGTTCGCATGCCTGATAACTTTGATTCGTAAGCATAGGAATTAGACTGAAGGAGTTGTGAGACTTTTATAGTTATACTAGAAGATAAACCAACTGTATAGTTAGAAATATATTCGCAGGCTGTTGGATTTACTAGGCCTCATTCCATATGAGCATTTAAAATCGCCACCTTCTAGACAGATAAACTTTACTATAGAAGTAATGTTAGGAATAACTCTAGTGATTGACTTACAGACTAAAAGTAAGAGACTTTGATCTATACTAAGGTTAAGTTTTGGATTAGAAATAATTGATGCCTAAAGATCTGATTAGGTTGTGATTGATGTAACTAAGGAGGTACTAATCTATAGGTTTACATAGTTAAAACCACGAGTAGAAGTGGATCACACGATTTAGAATTTTCTATTGTGATTTTTAACTTAGGGCTTCGTAACACCTTTAATCATTGTGGGATTGAAGATAAGACAAATAATAAATTGGGAATAACTTCCTTAGCAAGCCTGGGTATAGAACGAACTTAATTGAGTAGTTTAAATTCTTAGACGTTGAGATTGAGTCTATCTAAGATAAGTAATATGTTGATTAGGCGAGACTATAGTTGTTGTCAATCCAACGAAATTAGGATGACTAATGCCATGACTTTGACTGCTTAGGAGTAGTGTTGAGACCCTTATAGATTTAATTCTAGAATAGTGTACTTACGCATACCATGTCAGACGAGTAGGTCTTTTATTTTATAATTTTGAGACTTATTTTGATCACATGAATTGACCATATTATATTCTTTTAGTGGGATTTAAATTAGAGATAGACCAGTTGAATTGGGAACTAATTTCATTGGCTAGTATAAGTGACGAATAGGTGTTAGTCGACGAATTCAAATAGTTAAGAGATTGAAACCTAGTTCGTTAGAGATTGGTGTTGGAGACTATTATACTGTAGAATTGAGTCATTGACGATTTTATAAATTAGAGTAACCAGTTTAAAAACCTGAACTCTTAGAATTAATACGACTAAATCCAAGACTTTATCTACTTCGTGTTAACATTGATGGGCCATCAAGAATTTTATGTAATAAAAAATGAGTAAATTAGCGAAAGGTCCCTAAAATTGAACGTTTAAAGGCTCTGGTCCACATAAGTTTCGTTTAAGGGTTGTAGTCCATGCAGCTTGACATATTTTGGCGAGAGGTCCCTGGATACGCCGCATCAGACGTTTTCATGACTGATTTTCCCTTTCAACTGTCTAGGTATAAAATTTTGACTTTTGAAATTTCAAATCTTCCATTCCCCCTGACGTCTTGATAAGATACAAAATCAAACGTAGACAGAGAAGAAACATGAGACAAAAAAGAAGAAGACGCAGCAGTGTTGCGTTTGCCGTCGCCGGATCTAGGTGCTGCCTGTTGTAGAAAGAGAGGAGTTTTTGGTTTTGATCTGAATTTGCAGAGACTTGACGTCAGTGGATCGGATTCTATAAGATCTCTGAATTACAATTATGATAGCAGCCAACAGCACTGATAGAGAAGAAGGCCGGACCACAATCATCGCAAGTGCTTCCTAACGCTGGAATCTCCGCCATCCGTTGCCAGTGTCGTCCCATGGCCGAGGAAGAAGGAGACCGAAACTTTAGTCTTCTGTATCTTGTTGCAAAACGAGAAGAGGGAGGAAGAAGGTGACCAGAACGGTTCTAGTCCGGGTTGGGTCCAGGTCAGGTCGGCCTGACCCGTTTTCAAAAGCCCTGAAGCAAACCTATGAAATTTATCTGAGATTTTGTCAAATTTATCTGAGTCTTTGTCAAATTTTTAAAGTTTTTGTCAAATTTATCTGAGTTTTTGGCAAATATATCTCCATTTTTGAAAATTTACCTAAGTTTTTTAACAAATCTTTATGTATTTTTGGCAAATTTATCTGAGTTTTTTTTTTAATTTATATGATTGTTTGGAAAATCTATCTAAGTTTTTTTGAAAGATTTATTTGCATTTTTTGAAATCTTTTTGTGTTTTTTAATTTTATTTGTGTATTTTAAAATTTATTTACGTCTTTTCAAATTTATTTGTATTTTTAAAAATAAATTTAACTGAGTTTTGGAAAAAATACTTGAGTTTTTGAAAAAAATTCTGAAATTTGGAAAATTGGTTTATCTTAGTTTTGAAAAATGTATTTTCATTTTTTGAAATTTATTTTCATTTTTTAATTTTATTTACGTCTTTTGAGATTTATTTACATTTTTTAAAATTTAGTTGGATCTTTTGAAATTTTTTTGCATCTTTTTAAATTTATCTGCGTTTTTTTGAAATCTTTTTGTGTTTTTTGAATTTTATTTGATAATCTAATTAATGGGACGTGGCCAATTAAATGGTAGTTGACCATTATTAATGGCATATCCCACTAATCATGGGATATAGTTTAAAGAAAGGGTAACTTGGACATTTTAGGTCTTCAAATTTGGAAAAAGGACGTACCATACTATGAAAAAAGATTGTCGATCTAAGGCCAGAAAGTGAAATGTTCAGGACCAGGGACTTATCGCCGAATGCCCCTAAAAAAATTAGCCTACTACACAATGAGAGAATTACGTTTAATATACAATCACAAATTTTATCATTTCATGCCCAAAGAGTTCAACTCTAAATAAATGGATATGATACTATTATTATGCATGGCCAATAAGAAAAGGAAGTCCTATATATGGATATTTAAAGGCCTCATATTATAAAAAATGCTAAAATATTGCAAAATAAAAGAAACATCCAAGCAATACAATGAAGGAAAATATATTGCATCAAGAATGTGGTCATATATGCCAAGAAAATTAGGCCCAACCATGCACTATCTATTCGCAGGCTAAAGAATATTGTAGCCTGAAAGTGGCCAACAACAAAACATTTGTATGACATGCCAATAGAGATAGGTCCAACTCCATAAAAGATTTTTTTTAAAGATCCATTTAGTCTCTTCGTTATAAGGACCCAAAAAAGAATTTGGCATGTCTCTGACATAATGTACAGTTCAGATCACGCAAAGATTACTCACAACACTACAACAAGTTGCACTTTTAGCCACGTTTTTTAGCCACGTTTTTTAAAATTCGTCGGTAAAGGGTACACCTTTGCCGACGTTTTTACTTTCGTCGGTAAATGGTAGACCTTTACCGACGTTTTTAATAAGTCTTTACTTTTACTGACGTTTTGTGAAAAACGTGGCTAAAAGTACACCATTTACCGACGTTTTTCAAAACGTCGGTAAAAGTTTACGTTTTTCAAAACGTCGGCAAAAGTAAAAACTTTTACTGACGTTTCGTAAAAAACGTGGCCAAAAGTACATCCTTTACCGACGTTTTTCACAACGTCGGCAAAAGTACAGACTTTTACCGACGTTTCTAAAAAATGTGGCCAAAAGTGCACCCTTTACCGATGTTTTTTAATAAAACGTCGGCAAAGGCCATTCTTAAATTAATATCTTTTTAAAATTTTTTTTTTTTACCTTTACCGACGAAATTAAACGTCGGTAAATATGTTTATTAATTTTCATTTATTTTTACGATCATGTTACCAATGAAAATAAACACGTCGGTAAATATCTTTTTAAATTTTTATTTTTTGCTTTTACCGACAAAATTAAATGTCGGTAAATCTGTTTATTAATTTTTATATTCATTTTACCGACGAAAATAAAATAATTATATCCATGAAGAATCAAGCGATAAGATTTGACCAGATAATCATTGCTGACCTCCTAAAGAGGATTTTAGGTTTAGATCGGGAAAAAGTGGCCCACAAAAATTAAAATTGAACCATTAACCCTTTGGTCCTTTTTGTCAATATCTCAGAATACATGAAGGATCAATCGTTGGAATTTGATCCAGTAAACGTTACTTGCCTTATAAAGGGGGTCTATGGTCCATATCTTGCATTAGAGATCCAAATTGTTCGGAAATGTAGAAAAAACGGACTGCATGTCTTAACTCGTGAATGCACTGTAGTAACCATGCATTAATCCAACGATTGATATTTATTTCAAATATATTTCATGATCCATATTGAATCAACATTTGGGGTTGGGACCTATAACTATAAATGACCTTTTGAAGATGACTAAAAATTTGGATTGCGAAAATAGGGCGTACAAAATTCCATAAATGATGATCTAATGGTCTGTACGTTTTCATCAATACATCACAATCTATAATGATCCAATGGTTGACTTTTGGTATCATAGCCATTTTTAGCCCCCCTAACATGATCAACGGTTTGGATCACAAATGTTTGTCTTAGTGCCATTTGAAATGGACACAGTAGAAGCTTCATCCAAACATGCTAAAACCGGATTCCATCAGTTTTAAGCCAATAAGAAGAGAAAAGTAGAGATGCCAAATTGAACCTAAGTGTTAAAAATCCAACGTTTTAAGGGTTAATTCATTATCCGGGAGTCCGATTTACGAGCCGTCAGTTCCTGCAAGTTAATTTCGCCTCGAGCGAGGTGCTCGTGTTGGTTTCCAATTTTTTCGGCCTATTCCGTACGCCCTACGGGCCGTTTTCGAACCTAAGTGTTGGAAAATCCTATGTTTTGCTTCTAATTCTCTAACCCGGAGTCCTATTTGCGAACCGTCAGTTCCGTCAATTTACTTTATCCTCGAGCGAAGTGCTCGCGCCGGTTTCCAAATTTTTCGGTGGCCGTTTCCTGCTCCGGACCCCCGGCGGGCCGTTTTTCGATCCTAAGTGTTAGAAAATCCTTTTTCATTTTTATTTTACTTCGGTAAAACTATTGCTAACATGGATGATAGAGTGAGGCCTTGAAGGATGTGGTGTGAAAGTGATTGAGATCTAGATCTAGGTTTATGGCCTTCTTCTCTTAGAAAGAAAAAGAAAAAAACCGGTGCTAGTAGCTGTTGGGATATGAATTTTGGCCCAATAGTTTCAGCCGCTTGTTTGAAGAAATGGGAGCCTCATTATGATGAGTACCGGGCTGAGATGTGCAATGCGATGTCGATTAATGATGAATCCAAGAACATAGTAACCAAACGAATCTACAAGAAATATAAGCAGGTAACTCCAGAAGATGCATCATCTCCTCAGTTTTTAGGTGTACCTCCCATGTCATCTGTTTTTAAATTCTAAATGAAATATATGAAAGGAAAGAAACCGACTCTCAAACAATTCAATCTGAATTTGGTCACAGGACAGACTTTTGGTCCACACGTGACTGTCAAGCTTGTACATTTGCCATACTTCTTTTATTTTAAATAAACATCGAATTTGAAGTCGTATGATAAACTTAAATTCTACCATTATATTTCTATCTCCGAAGTTGAAGTCGTATGATGAACATAAATTCTACCATTATAATTCTATCTCCGAAGGTGGTGCAAGGTGAGTGCAGTGGCTATGCAAGCCGGGTGGTGATGGCAGTGCAGTGGGTGGTTATGAGGGAGAGTAAAAGAGTAGGAGAAAGAATGGAAAGAAAATAATGGAGAAGGAGACGAAAATTAGAGTCGGAAAATTTATCACCGATGTTTAATATAAAACATCAATAAAGGTTGGTAGTCTTTTTTACTTGTTTTCAATTAAAAAAATTAAAATAATTTTTATTGACGAAAAATCTATTTTTTGCGACGAAAATAATCGTCGGTAAATTTACCAAATTTTTTTCCCTCTCCCACCACCGAAACCCCTCTTTTTATTATTAACATCATTTTTAAGGAAAATAAATATCAAAGACTATTATTTACGAATTCTATTATCAACGAATTTTATGAAGTCAGTAAAATAAAATTTTAGTGATGTTTTTCTGTAAAAGTCTGCAAAAGTAAAAAGGAAAATTTAAAAATAAAATAAAATTCTTTTGCCGATGAAAAAAAACGTCGGCAAAAGTAAAAAATAAAATTTGAAAAAATAAAATTCTTTTGCCTACGAAAAAAAACGTCGGCAAAAGTAAAAAAGAAAATTTAAAAAATAAAATTCTTTTACCTACGAAAAAAAACGTCGGCAAAAGTAATAAAGAAAATTTGAAAAAATAAAATTCTTTTGCCGACGAAAAAAAACATCGGCAACAGTAAAAAAAGAAAATTTAAAAAAAATAAAATTCTTTTGCCGACGAAAAAAAGCGTCGGCAAAAGTAAAAAAAGAAAATTTAAAAAAATAATAAAATTCTTTTTCCGACGAAGAAAAACGTCGGCAAAAGTAAAAAAAAATATTAAAAAAAAAATAAAATTCTTTTGCAGACGAAAAAAAACGTCGGCAAAAGTAAAAAAATAAAATTAAAAAAAATAAAATTATCTTGCGGACGAAAAAAAACGACGGCAAAAGTAAAAGGAAAAAAAGTACACTCTCCCGCCTCCCCTTTTCATTTCCCTCTCCCGCCTCCCCTTTTGCCCTTATCCCTCTTATCCCGCCTCCCCTTTTCATTTCCCTCTCCCGCCTCCCCTTTTGCCCTTATCCCTCTTATCCCTCACTCATTTCTTTCTTTTCCTTTCCCGTGAATCTCGTGAATCTCGTCTCCTCTCATCTCCTCTCGTCTCTCGTCGCCGCCTCCGTCCACTCCCAGTCCCCGCGCAGCAGCTCCGGCATCTTCCTCACCCTCCCCTTCCTCTCCATCCCCATCCACTCCGACGACTCCGCCGCCTGCTTCGTCCCCTCCCGCGCTCTGCCCTCCAAACCTCTTCCTCGTTATCAGTTGAAAAAAAAACCCTTCTCTCTCGATTTGCTCTGGCGACCTCCATCTCCAATCATCTCTCTCGATTTTGCTATGCCAATCTCCATCTCCAGTCATCTATCTTCTCCGCCTCGCTCTCGGTTTTCCCTGGGGATTTCGCTCTCCAATCCATCTCTCTAAAAAACCCTCTCTTTCAAACCCATCTCTCTCCCAAAACTCCATCTCTCTCAAACCCCGCCCCTCAAAACTCCATATCTCTCAAAACCCCATCTCTCAAAACCCAAAATGAAGAAGCTACTGGTCTCAAGCTTTCTGCACTCAGGACTACTGTGATTTCTAGTGGCCTTGGGATCTCTAATGGATTGGCACAACATATCAATGCCCAAATCACACCTTCAAAGATTGGATTTTGCTTTGTCTCCATCGTGACAAATCAATGCCCAAATCACGACATTGATCCCAAGGTAATCTTCTCTGTTTCCCTTCATGAACCTGTTCGGAATCAGGTAATCTTCTCTGTTTGGACATTTATTTTTTTTCTTACTGTTTGATGTTTCAATTCAAAGTATTTTTTTTTACTATAGATTGATTGGTAATGGTTGGTTTATTGTGAATTAATTTGAAGAGTTATTTTGCAGTATGATTTTGAAGGGAGGAATGATTTGGTGAAGTTTGTGAAGACAGTGGCAGATGCTGGACTTTATGTCCATCTGCGGATTGGTCCGTATGTCTGTGCTGAATGGAATTATGGGTGTGTTGGTTTTTTGGGTTTTCTTTGGTTTTTCGCCTTTAGGAGAAGTGGAGGAGGTTTTTTTCTCTTCATTTGTGGCTAATGTGTTCTTATTTTGGTACAGAGGCTTTCCTCTTTGGCTGCATTTTATTCCTGGGATTAAGTTCAGAACAGATAACGAGCCGTTCAAGGTTTGCCCAGCAAAAAGTTTCTAAATTGCAAAAGTTATCTTGTGTGTTAAGCGATTACGGAATTTATACTGATTCATTAGTCAGTGTGAAGGGATTTGCTATTTACTATGGAATTGGTGCACCCATTTCTTGGATTATCCTTTAAGTTCACCAAGATATGATTTTTAAATTTTATTTTTGAATCTGCCCTGGTTCACTACTTCTGTTCCGTGTTAATTTGTAAAAATTAATGAATCCTCAAAACACCACCCAAACTCGAAGTTTGTCTACAAAAGAAATCTAAACTTAGGAAAATCATAAAGCGTGGAGATGAAAGTAGGATTTGGACCACAAATTGGTGACCACGGGAATCACTAGGAATCAACATATTAAAAGTGTGAAAGAAAGAGTTTTCAGTTATTTATTTGGTCAGTAAGTGTGAACGAGGTTAAACAGAAGCAATCAAACACTTGGCAAAATCCTAGTGCACTTATGTATTTTTCTCGTGTATATTGATCATCATCAACATCATCATCCACGTCATTGACTGCTCTTTCATCTGATGTGCTTGCCGGTTTCAGAGAGAGATGCAGCGGATCACAGCAAAAATTGTGAATATGATGAAGCAGGAGAAGCTCTTTGCATCCCAAGGTGGACCCATCATCTTAGCTCAGGTCAGCGTTTCACCTTTTGAATATGGTTCAATTTTCAAGCAGTAGTCTGTTAAGTAGATAATTCCTAAGCAGCATGCCTTTCAATGTGATCTCAATGAATATCTTTTGCTGTGTCACATGCAACTTGAACTTGAACCACAATTGGCTTGGTAGAGTGTTGGTGGCAGCATGAAATTTGGGTGCCACATTAGTTGGGAATTGGGATATTGTTTGTTGTTTTTCTGTTTTCTCTACCCAGATAAATATATGGTGACAGAATAGGTGGAAAACCAGTTCAATGATTTTTGTCATCATCATTGAAAATACGTATGTTTAGAAAAAGAAAACTGTATCCTACCTGTAGGTGCAGAAAATAATGAGCCACAATAACTGGGGTGCCTTAGAGGACTTATCCAAGGTGATGAAGATTAGGTACCCCCCGAAAGCCTGAAAGGGAAGAGCAAACGGTCAGAGGACCCTGGCCTGAGCGGCGCAAGGCTCTCCGATGCCAAAGTCAGTGAATGAACTGGAACAGAGGAAGGAGAGGAAGAAGAGGGACAGAGTAACGGCTCTTTCTGTTGGATTGTGCGTACCTTGCATGTGGAATGAGGCTCTATTTATAGAGGTTTGGGTCGTATCTTTGGATGATATTTTGGCGCGGGTCCCATGACTCGACTGGGAAGTCATGATCAGCCCACAAAGTAATTAATGCGGTCCAATCCAGCCCGCTTTGCATTTAATGCCGGTCGGATCAGCCCACATCGCATTAAATGTGCGTCTTGTTGGGCCAGATCGTGTTGGACGCCTTTGGCGGTAGGGGTACCATCGGATCCGCCCTCGGGCCTTGCCCTGATTTGGCTCCAGCCGCTGGATGCCGCCCTGTCAATGATCTGGCGAAGATTGTGGACGGCTGGATGTCGCATCTGTCTCACTGGCTCGCGCCCCTATTCCTCTACGTGTCTGATGACGTGGGGGGCGAAGGGCGCGAGTGGAGATCCTTTCCTGCTTCGGCTTTCGTCCCGGTTCCTTCGGCCGAGGTGGAGCTTTCAGCCGAGGTGGGCACCTGAGGTAGCCGAGCTCGGCACTAGCGGCCCGGACCTGCTTGACTTCGGCCGGGCCCCCTGACCTGGTGGCCGAGGTGAGTCTGGTGCCACGTGGGCGGCACGCGGATGGCACGTGAGAATGCTTAGTCTCATCTGATGGCTGTGATTAGCGTAATCCTGGAGCTCTGGAAATCTCCCCACACAATTGCCCCCTAGCTTTTGACCTCTTAAGCATCCTAGCCTTTAGTGGTCGAAAGCTAGAAAATCTGTCTGGGGATGCGGCGATCATTGCCTGGTGTCGCTTCAACTTTTCTGAAGCAATAAATGCTCTGTCCTGCCCGTTCTGAGAAGCGAACCGACGGCTACACGTGTAGCTCCTCTGCTGATTGCGTTGTCTCATTGATGGAACGGGCGCGGACTGCGAAATTCATCCCTTCGAATTCGAAAGTGGCGCGCAACGAGGGTTCCCTTACCATAAATAGGGTCGTCTTCTTTCTTTCTTGTTTCTGATTTCTTTTGCCTTCGCCTTCACCTTCGATTTCTGCTCTGCTGCTTGAGATCTGTCTAGCGCGGACGACCGTAGGACACGCCCGGACCTGTCCTTGACTTGCCCTTTCATCTCTGTAAGTTGCTTCGTGCCTCTGTCTGGTTTTTCTTGGGGTTTTGCGACTTCTAGGGTTTAACTTCGCTGTCATCCTTGTTAGACATGGGCACCCCTAGGTTTGAGCTAGATACTGATGAGGGCATAGCTAGGTTTAGGGCCGCTTTCAGTATTCCGGAGGGAGTCCTCCTCAAGCCGGCGGACCCCGTCGACTATGACACGCTTCGCTGGTCCTGCGGCTGGATGCCGTTCCCTCTGATCTCCGTGATCGAGGGCGGGGTCAGATTTCCTCTGCACCCCTTGCTTAGGGCTTGCCTTAGTGTCTGGTCCATTACCCCGTGCCAGCTGATGCCCAATGGCTATAAGGTCATCATGGGCACGGCGAAGCTGAATGAGATTTTGGGGACCAACCTGGGTGTCCATGATATCGAGGATACCTATGATATCTGCAAGGCTGGGGAAGGAAAATACTATCTCCGGGTGAAGCCGCAGCGAAGAGGCTTCGTCCTCGCCTTGGAGGATTCAAGTAAGAATGCCGAGGAAACTTTCTTCTGTGTGTCGGGGGGACTGGGAGTTCGGCGCTGGCGAGAGTAGGAGGCTGATGGTCCCTCGCCGCCCCGGGACTGTCCCAAGTAAACACTGCTTCTTTTCTCTTACTTGCTTTGCTTGATTTCGATGATACCGAGCTGACACTCTTATATTCTGTTGTGCAGAACCAGGCGCGAGGCGACGCCGAGCTGCGAGCGAAGGCTGGAGGAGGAACGTTGACGACATCAACAAGGTCGAAAGATACAAGGGGCACGAGACCAGATCGGCCTGGAAACTGCTAGGGTACACGCCGAGGTACCGCGGCCACTATAGGAGGATCGGAGCAGCCCCGGAGGACGAGGCGCAACCTGATCATCCTGCTGTTACCGTTGCCGTGCCCGCCGGGATCCCTTTGAACGATCCGGCCGCGAGCCGAGCTGCGACCGGCGCTGAGGCATCCACCTCTAGTTCGGAACCGCCGAATCTGACGGAGGTAGTGGACGCGTATTCGTCCGGCTGGGAAGAAGGAAGGGAGGGAGGTTCAAGGGCGCCCGGTGTCAAGGATCTGGCAGCCAAGTTCAGGCAGAGATCTTCCTCCTTTGCGACACCATCATCCGCCAGCACCCGCGCGCCTTCGGGCTCGGGGGGTGTTGGCGCCACTTCTGCTCCTGCCCCTACTCCGAGCGAGGGAATGCGGCGACGCTCGCCGGATCGCCCGAGGGAGGGGTCCCCGCCCAGGAAGAAGTCCAAGGTGGGGGAGAAGGACTCGGGGGCTGATCAGCCTCCGAAGGGTAAGACTCCTGTGCGGGCACCCGGAGTTAAGGCTCCGTCTGAGAAAAGTGCGCCGGCCAGCGGGGCGGCACGCGAGCTCACCATCTCGGTGGGGCAAGGATCCGTATCGGCCTCCGGGCCTCGAGCTGCCCCTGCGGCATGGAGACCCAGGATGGAGACGCAGCCTGGGAAGCCTCTGAACGTCGAGGACCGGCTGATGGGGAACGCCAATGTCATTGGGGCCCTCGCAAAAGCCTGTGCCTTGCCGCGAGACATGGAATTGCACGGGAGGTACGACGATGAGAGCCTGATGGTCTCGTCGATCCAGGCCAATCTTCTGGTGAGTATCTTCAATGCTTTTCTTCAAGTGCCTCAGCGTGGCTGCTTTTGTTTGACATACTTTCTCTTTTTGTAGAACGTGCAAAGGCTCCTGACTGTGATGGAGAGGAGTGACATGAATGTCACAAAGGTTGCCCAGCTAGAGTCTGAGGGAGAGAGGTTAAAGAAAGAGCTGGAAGGGCTGATGAAGAGCAGCGCCGAGGCGGCTACCCAGCTGGAGGCGGCCTTGGCCAACGCTGCCGGCCTCACGTCGCAGGCTCACCACCTGAAGGGCGACATCTGCACAAAGACCAAGAGAATCGCCGGGCTTGAGTCTGAACTAGCCAGGTCGAGGTCTGAATCGGCGGTTGAGGCGACGAAGCTGCGTGGTGAAGTGCTGGCTGGGTGCGCCGAAATCGAGAAGCTTAAGTTGGGGAATGTCGAGCTGAAGAAAGAGAAGGCTTCCTTGCTGTCTGGGGCGCAGTCTTCTTTCCAAAGGGGGGTGGACCAGGCCACCGAAGAGTACGAGAGGCAGGTGGAGGAAATTACCTCCATCTTGTTCGAGGAAGGATGCTTGGCCGCGCTGAGGCGCGCGGGGGTTCCCGAGGACCACCCGGTCTATCGGAACCTGCCGAAGTACTCAGACCCGGTTCCTGAGCCGAGCCCTGCTCCTTTGGGCGAGAGCGCCTCGGTCGGCGCCGCCGCAGCTGACCCTGCCTCGGATGCTGCCCCGGCCCCGAGCGGCGCCCCGGTTGCCAGCGATGCTTCGGCCGCGCCTCAAGGCGAGGCCTCTTCTGCCCCCGCTTCGGGTGAGGTACTGGTCAAAGCCTCTTCTGCCGGCGACACTCCAAGCAAGGCTGCGGACGCGGCTGATGCCACTGGTCCATCAGATACGGTGATCGACCTGGTGGAGTCGCCGAAGCCACAGTAGTCTTGCCTCTTCTTATTTTTGGCCTTTTATATGTATTGCTTTTCAGCCCTATAACATCCTTCGCTTTTAATGAGAACAGAGCTCCTTTACTTCTCTTTTGTTTCTGGGTGTGGTATTGAATGCCTTTAATGTGACGCGCGACCCTCGAGTCAGAGAGAGTCGAACAGTCTTCATGGCTATCTGTGCCGATTCTCCGTATTCTGGAGACCATAAATAGCAGTAAGCATGGCGATACGACCGATGAGGGAAACGGGCGAACGGCTCCACGTGGCGCCATAGGGATCGCTGGTCGTCAAACAGGAAGACGTACTTCCCGCGTAACGCGTGGGAGACTTCACCCCATAACTTCCTTAGGAGACCGGGCCCTTCTGCCTCCTATAAGTAGAAGTGGTAGGCTCGCCATGGGAGAGGAAAAGAAAAGAAATTAGGATAGCTTAATTCACATAGACGTAGGAGCCAGGTACGGTAGACATTTAGAAATATTCGATCCGGTGGGAACCCCTGCGCCTGAGGACGGCTCTCTCCGAGGGGGGAAGCCCGTCGTGGTCTGTGCGCTATCTGAAAGCGTTCCTCGTGGACCACGCGCTCTCTGAACGCGGGTCCACGGCCAACCCTCCCTGGTCAGGTTGCATGGGAGTCTTCTGCAACTGTGGGTTGGTGGCGCCCTCTGCGTCTGGCGGTCCTGCAGGGTCCTGCGTGAGAACGCGCTCCTTGCGGTATAACAAGACCGCCGAGCGGAGGGTAGGATCGAGGCCCCGCTGGACCGAGGGGCTCTTCAAACTTTGGTCTCACTGACCGGAGGGTGTTGAAGAGCTCAGCGAGGTCCAGGGCCTCCGAACTTGAGGGGCTCTTGAATGCTTTGGTCTGACCAACCACAGCGTATTGTAGAGCTCATTGGAATTCTGAGTCCCTCAAAACCTCCAAACAGCGGACCGGAGTCTTCGAGCTTGCATCCTGAAGAGTCGGTGAAGATCAGAGCCTCCCAGTCTTTATTTCTTTTTCTGCTTTTACAGGACTGCGAGCCTCCTTTCTGTGCTTTGTTTTCTTTTCTGTAGCCCTTGTAATGAAGTAATTACAATGAATAAAAAGGATGAGTTTTGTGATCACTCAATCTGTGTACAGTGTTTTTGTATTCTTTTCTACTTTCTTCGCACTGTTTTGTAACACTTGTTTGTGCTGCTTTTTTGCACTTCAGTGCTTGCACTGCTCTTTCCTTCTTAAAAACTGACCTTGGCCGAAATGGACTAGCATTGGTCGAGACGAACTGCCTTGTGCCGAGGTGGACCCGGAATCCCGTTGGTTTCGGCTGTGTGAGCATGAGTTCGGCAACGGTCTCGAGGGGTGTATAAACCCGGAACTTTAGGAAACGACTGAGTGTTTGAACTCGAAGCCTTTTCCAGGGCGGTAGACCCAGGGCTTTAGGAAACGACTGAGTGTCTGAACTCGAAGCCTTTTCCAAGGCGGTAGACCCAGGGCTTTAGGAAACGACTGAGTGTCTGAACTCGAAGCCTTTTCCAGGGCAGTAGACCCAGGGCTTTAGGAAACGACTGAGTGTCTGAACTCGAAGCCTTTTCCAGGGCGGTAGACCCAGGGCTTTAGGAAACGACTGAGTGTCTGAATTCGAAGCCTTTTCCAGGGCGGTAGACCCAAAGCTGCCGGAGTCAGTCAAAGAGAGGTGACAGATTGATGACAGGGCGAAAGCTGCTTTCATTGATTCTGAGGCTCATTACATCTTTAGAAATAGAACTTCTTTAAGTGGGATGCATTCCACGGCCTCGGCAGTGGCTTGCCCTCTAAGTCCTCGAGCTTGTAGGCTGATCTTCCTGCCAGTGAGACTACCCTGAACGGGCCATGCCAGTTCGGGGCCAGCTTCCCTTCATTTGGCTCTTTGTCAGCTGGCAGGGTCTTTTTTAGAACCAACTCTCCCACGGAGAAACTTCTTTCTCTGACACTTTGATTGTATGCCATGGCCAGCCGCTGCTGATAGTCGGTCAGTCGCAGGGCTGCTGCTTCTCGGCGTTCGTCTGCCAGCTCCAGCTCCATTGCCAGGTTCGTCTCATTTCGGCCTTGGTCGACCAGCTCTGTCCTCGGGGTGGGTAGGCCGATTTCTAAAGGAATGAACGCCTCCATCCCGTAGGCTAGAGAGAGAGGTGTCGCCGAGGTGGAACGTCTTGGAGTCGTTCTGTATGCCCATAGCACGCTCGGAAGCTCCTCTACCCATCTTCCCTTTGCCTTGTCCAGTCGCTTCTTCAGGCCGTCCAGGATCACTTTGTTAGAGATTTCGGCCTGGCCATTGCTCTGTGGATATGTCGGAGTAGAGTAACGGTTTCTGATGCCGTGCTCTTGGCAGAAGTCTTTGAAGGATTTCGAGTCGAACTGAGTCCCGTTGTCCGAAATCAGGGTCCTGGGGATGCCGAACCTCGTCAGGATGTTTTTCCAAACGAAGTTCCTGGAATCCCTGTCCGTGATGGAGGACAACGGCTCAGCTTCTATCCATTTTGTGAAGTAATTCGTGGCGACTATCAACCATCTCTTGTTCCCTGGAGCTCGGTGGAGAGGCCCCACAATGTCCAGGCCCCATTGAGCGAAGGGCCATGGACTAGAGAGGGGACTCAGATCTTGTGCTGGCTGATGGAGAGAGTGGGAGAACTTCTGGCACTTCTCGCATTTCCTGGCGTACACCTGCGCGTCCTTCTACATATAGGGCCACCAGTAACCCTGGCTTATAGCCCTGTAGGCCAGCGATCGACCTCCTATGTGACTGCCACAGATTCCTTTGTGGATCTCATACAGGAAGTTGTCCACCTTGCTCGGGTGGACACATTGGAGGTATGGACCTGTGAAGGATTTCCTGTAGAGTTTGCCTTCGGGAGAGAGCCAGAATCGAGCTGCCTTGAGTCTGATTTGGTGGGCTTCAGTTTTGTCCTCGGGGAGCTGATCGTCCTTGAAGTAAGCGATGATCGGGTCCATCCAGCTTGGGCCGAGGTCAGCGCAGAGGATTAGCCGAGATGAATGGAGTTCTAAGCTTGACCTTGATATCGACCCAACCTCGACGGTCCTCTTTTTTCCGGCTTCGACAGCAGAGGCCAGGTTAGCAAGCGCATCAGCGTGCGTGTTGGTATCTCGGTAGATCTGCCTGACCTCGGCTTTCTGGAAATGAGACAGGAGTTTTTTCGCGAGGGCTAAGTAGGCCGCCATCCTTTCGTCCCTGGCCTGGTAGTCTCCAGCGAGCTGGCTGGTTACTAATTGGGAATCGCTGAAGATCACCAGGGGCCGGGCTCCGAGGGTTTGGGCGCTGTTCAACCCTGCTATCAGTGCTTCATACTCTGCCTCATTGTTTGTTGCTTTGAAGTCCAAGGTGAAAGCCTGCTCTATGACCAGACCCTCTGGCGATTGGAGGACTATGCCTGCGCCAGCTCTCTTGGAGGTGGACGATCCGTCGACAAAGATCTTCCATGCCGAGGCGGGAGACTGTTCGACCTCGGTCACTTCTGGCTCGTGCCCTATGCCCCCCAGTTCCGGGCCGAGCTGGGTTGGAGCCGAGTTGGGCGAGATGAATTCGACGATGAAGTCTGCCAGGATCTGGGCTTTGATCGCAGTTCGGGGACGGTACTGTATATCATACTGCCCCTGTTCAACCGCCCACTTCGATATTCGTCCTGAAAAGTCAGCCTTTTTGAATATTGAACGGAGTGGATGCTCCGTGATCACCACAATGGTGTGGGATTGGAAATAATGGGAGAGCTTGCGGGAGGCACTGACGAGAGCCAACGCGAGCTTTTCCAATAGAAGGTATCTGGTCTCGGCATCCAGCAGGGTCTTGCTCGTGTAATAAATTGGTTTTTGAATTCCCTCGTCCTCCCTGATGAGGACGGAGCTCACTGCGTGATCCGAGACCGCAAGATATAAATACAAAACCTCCCCACGAGTTGGGGTGGACAGTAAGGGTGGTGACGACAAATAGGTTTTGAGTGCGGCCAATGCCTGGTCGTACTCAGGAGTCCACTGGAATTTTAAATTTTTCCTTAGAAGCTGAAAGAAAGGCCTGCACTTATCTGATGACCGGCTAATGAAGCGATTGAGTGCTGCAGCCATTCCTGTGAGCTTCTGGACTT
This sequence comes from Litsea cubeba, assembly GCA_012931725.1. Classification (NCBI taxonomy): domain Eukaryota; kingdom Viridiplantae; phylum Streptophyta; class Magnoliopsida; order Laurales; family Lauraceae; genus Litsea; species Litsea cubeba. The sequence goes on along the minus strand of CM022954.1, from coordinate 28,697,433 downwards.
CTTTTGTGGTAGAGGGGCTCAGAATGCCCTGGATCGCGGTGATCTGGTCTGGATTGGCCTCTATCCCCCTCCGCGTTACCAAGCTTCCTAGGAACTTGCCAGAGGCTACGCCGAAGGCGCACTTGGAAGAAGACTTGGCCGAGATCCGCCAGGTGGTCGCTGGAGTGCACAGATTTGACGACCATATCGTCGATGTATACTTCCACCGTTCTGCCGAGCTGAGCCTGGAACATCTTTGTCACGAGGTGCTGATACGTTGCCCCCGCGTTCTTAAGCCCGAAGGGCATCACCTTGTAGCAATAAGTGTCGTGGGGGGTTATGAATGACGTTTTCTCCTCGTCAGGCTCGTGTAGTGGAATCTGGTGGTAGCCTCTGTAGGCGTCGAGGAAGCTCATTCGGTCATGGCCAGCGGTGGCGTCGATCATTTGATCAATCTTTGGAAGGGGGAAACTATCTTTAGGGCAGGCCCTGTTTAAGTCTGTGAAGTCCACGCACACCCTCCATTTACCAGTTTTCTTTTTAACCACCACCGTATTAGCCAGCCAGACCGGGTACTGGACTTCCCGGATGGCTCCTGCCTTCAGCAGTTTGTCGACCTCTTCGACGATCGCGTCCGTCTGCTGCAGCCCTGTCCTTCGGGCCCTTTGCACTACTGGCTTGTGGCTGGGGTCCACATTTAGCTTGTGGCACATGACCTCGGGGTCGACCCCAGGCATTTCGCTTGGGCTCCAAGCGAAGACATCGACGTTCTGCATCAGGAACCTTGAGAGTTCGGCTCTCTCCTCGTCTGGCAGCTGAGTGCCGATCAGGAAGAACCTATCTGGGTCCGCCGAGTTTAGCATGACCTCGGCCAGATCCTCAATACTTTTATTCTCGGGATCTCGTCCGATTTCATCTAGCCCTTTCTCGAATTCGGCGAGGTTGACGCGCTCTGGCTCTTTCTCCGCTGGGACCGCGGCCAGCATGCACTGCCTAGCCTGCTGCTGATCTCCCTCCACTGTGACCACTTCCATCTTGCCCTCCCTGTTCTCGAGTACGAACTTCAGCTTCTGGTGGAGGGAAGATGGGACTGCTTCCAATTTGTGGAGCCACGTTCTGCCCACGATGATGTTGTAGGGAGAAGGGGCGTCCACGACCACGAAGTCGGCCGACACAGAGGCTCCGCCCACTCGGGTTTCGAGGGTGATTTTACCCTTGGGATAGACTGGGTTGGCGGATAACCCTAGCAGGGGTGCGCGGACTTCCGTGAGGTCTGCTTCCGAGAGGTTCATTTTTTTGAAGCACTCGTAGTAGAGGACCTCGGAAGAACTGCCGGAGTCGACGAGGATCCTCTTTACGGTAAAATCTCTCAGCTTCATTGTGAGGAGCAGGGGGTCGTTGTGGGGAAGCTGAATTCCCTCCAGATCCATATCCGAGAACGAGATTGCAGGTCGGTCGCGGCGAGCTCGTTTGGATGCCGGTCCAAGCTCGGCTTTCATCACCTCTTTCCCGTGCGATGCCCTCCTGGCTTCGGCACGGGCCTGGGAGCTGCCGCGAGACGAGTGAGTGGGAGCTGAGGATGCCAGGTGGATCACGTTAATGATTTTTTCGGAATCCTCGCTGTCTGGATCCCGAGCCGTGCTCTGGTGAACTCAGCCCTCGCCGCCGCCGGCATCTTCTGCCTCGACGAACTCTGAAATGCGGCCTTCGCCGGCTAGCCTCTCCAGGTACCACTTCAGAGACTTGCACTCCTCGGTCTTGTGCCCGTTACCTTTGTGGTAGGAGCAGTAGAGCTTGCTTCGGCTGCCGGAGGTGGGCTCATTCCTCAAGGGCGGAGGCCACTTGAAGAACGGCTTGGTCTTTATTTTGTTCATGATCTGGTATATCGGCTCCTTGAAGACGACGTTGACGCCCTGACCGGCGTTGGTGGGAGGTCTGGGCCTCCAGGTGCCCCCAGATCGGGACGACGTAGGCTTCGCCGAATTAGCGACCCAGGCCTGCTTGGGCTCCTGCTTCTGGAAGGGCCTCCCGCCTCTCTGCCGAGGCTGGCTACTCTTCTGCCCGGGCCCCGGGGTTTCGTCCTCTTCCCGGGCCTGGATTTCATCTTCCTCCCGGGCGACAAAGCGCTTTATCCGGGACATTAACGCCGGCATGGATTCTGGGGGGTCTCCGACCAAGTCCTTCCGGAGGTCGTGGCCGAGGATCAGGGCATGTTGGAAGGCAAAGATTGTTATTTCCTCCCTAGTGCCTTCGACCTGGCTGTAAACCGCCCAGAATCGTTGGGCGAACTTGGCGAGGCTCTCGCCCTGCTTCATTCTCAGGGCGAGAAGGTCCCCCTCTGTCTTGGGGACGACGCTGTAAGCTTGGAACTTCTTTAAGAAGGAGAGCTGGAGCTCCTTCCAACTCGAAACTGACTTCTCTGGGAGGGCGCAGAACCACTTCAGAGGGAGGTCTCCCAAACTGGAGGAGAAGATTTTGCAGTTGAGGTGGCCCTCGTTCCCCCAGATGGACATCTTTTGGGAGAAGTGACGGAGGTGAGCGGATGGATCAGACAGTCCGTCGTAGGGGACGAACCGCGGGACAGAGAACTTTTTGGGCAAGGGGGTCCGTTCAATGTCTCGCGTGAAGGGTGAGGCCCCCTGGTCGGTATGGCCACAGACCTGTTTCTGGTCCCGTATGTGTAGGTTGTGCTGAAGAGCCAACCTGATGCGTTTGTCGAATCGCTCCTGCTCGTCGTCCTTCTCTGGCGTCGGCGCTCTTGGTCTTCGCCTGGAGTGGTTCGGGCTGTGATGACTATGGGCTCGGCCATCGCGGCTATGATGACTTCAGCTGTTGCTTGAGCCTTCATCATGGATCTGGCTTCGCTTGTGGTCCAGATGGTTTCTCAGATCCTCACGAGGAGGCTGGGCTGCCTTGCTCGGGGTGTCCCTCTTCTTTCCCTGAGGATCAGAGACCTGCCTGAACGAGGGCGTTTGCGCTGCCCTTAGTTGCTGCTGGAGCTCACGGATTAACCGCTCCTGCTTCTGGAGGAGAGCATTTTGAGCTGCGACATCTCCTCCAGCGGCAGGAGGTTGAACGCGGCGCGTCTCTTCTACGGCCATGGCTTTATCTTTGCGAGGATGCTCATGCCGACGCTCGTCGCGTCGGGGTGGCGTGACTTCGTCTGCTGAGAGCGAGGCCTCGAGTCCCTCTTGGAGGGGGACCTCGACATAGAGCTGCGAGCCTAGGCGGCCCTCGCCTGCAGATGCACCATGCACCGTTCGGGATCGCCCTTGAGGAGGGACGTCCGTCGACGGTGCTGGCTGCTCGAGCACTGCTCTCGAGGATTCTCCGCCCTTCCTAGCTTTCGGAGGCATGATTTCTGGGAGATTGAGAAGGTTGGGAAGGTTGGGATATTACTTTCCCACAGACGGCGCCAATTGTAGGTGCAGAAAATAATGACCCACAATAACTGGGGTGCCTTAGAGGACTTATCCAAGGTGATGAAGATTAGGTACCGCCCGAAAGCCTGAAAGGGAAGAGCAAACGGTCAGAGGACCCTGGCCTGAGCGGCGCAAGGCTCTCCGATGCCAAAGTCAGTGAATGAACTGGAACAGAGGAAGGAGAGGAAGAAGAGGGACAGAGTAACGGCTCTTTCTGTTGGATTGTGCGTACCTTGCATGTGGAATGAGGCTCTATTTATAGAGGTTTGGGTCGTATCTTTGGATGATATCTTGGCGCGGGTCCCATGACTCGACTGGGAAGTCATGATCAGCCCACAAAGTAATTAATGCGGTCCAATCCAGCCCGCTTTGCATTTAATGCCGGTCGGATCAGCCCACATCGCATTAAATGTGCGTCTTGTTGGGCCAGATCGTGTTGGACGCCTTTGGCGGTAGGGGTACCATCGGATCCGCCCTCGGGCCTTGCCCTGATTTGGCTTCAGCCGCTGGATGCCGCCCTGTCAGTGATCTGGCGAAGATTGTGGACGGCTGGATGTCGCATCTGTCTCACTGGCTCGCGCCCCTATTCCTCTACGTGTCTGATGACGTGGGGGGCGAAGGGCGCGAGTGGAGATCCTTTCCTGCTTCGGCTTTCGTCCCGGTTCCTTCGGCCGAGGTGGAGCTTTCAGCCGAGGTGGGCACCTGAGGTAGCCGAGCTCGGCACTAGCGGCCCGGACCTGCTTGACTTCGGCCGGGCCCCCTGACCTGGTGGCCGAGGTGAGTCTGGTGCCACGTGGGCGGCACGCGGATGGCACGTGAGAATGCTTAGTCTCATCTGATGGCTGTGATTAGCGTAATCCTGAAGCTCTGGAAATCTCCCCACACACTACCTAATTTTCTTTCCATATCTTATGCCACCCCAAAAGCATTGTGGAGGCAGATGGGCAACTATCCAACCCACTTCTGGTTTTTTAAATCTGACCTGACCTTTTCCTTATCTTCGTTCATCGAATTTTTAGTGTCATCTCTGTTTTTAACATAGCAATTCTTATATTTTTTTGTACACTTCGCTCTGTTTTATGGAGTAGAGCCGAAATCGGCATGAGCACTTCGCTCGAGGATAGAGTGACTTGTAGGAACTTACGGTTCGCAAATAGGACTCCCGGTTAGAGAATTACGACCGAAACACACGATTTTCCAACACTTAGGCTCGAAAACGGCCCGCCGGGGGTCTGGAACGGGAAACAGCCACGGAAAAATTACGAAACCGGCACGAGCACTTCACTCGAGGGTAGAGTGACTTATAGGAACTGACGGTTCGCAAATAGGACTCCCGGTTAGAGAATTACGTGCGAAACACACGATTTTCCAACACTTAGGCTCGAAAACGGCCCGCCGAGGGTGCGGAACGGGAAACAGCTGCGGGAAAATTCCGAAATCAGCACGAGCACTTCGCTCGAGGGTAGAGTGACTTGTAGGAACTGACGGTTCGCAAATAGGACTCCCGGTTAGAGAATTACGACCGAAACACACGATTTTCCAACATTTAGGCTCGAAAAATGACCCGTCGGGGGTCCGGAACGAGAAACGGCAGCGGAAAAATTCCGAAACCGGCACGAGCACTTCGCTCGAGGGTAGAGTGACTTGTAGGAACTTACGGTTCGCAAATAGGACTCTCGGTTAGAGAATTACGACCGAAACACACGATTTTCCAACACTTAGGCTCGAAAACGGCCCGCCGGTAAGGGTGATGTAGACTTTAGTGACCAATTACACAACACTTGGTGGGACCTGAAAGTCCGAGTTCCGAACCCTAGAGGGGGTGAATAGGGTGAGGTAGACTTTAGTGAACAATTATGCCAAATTTAAACTTCTTTAAATTAATTAGTTACCAGAGATGATATAGAACTAAAGTGTGGAAGCTAACAAAAATAATCACCACAACTCATCCACCATAACACAATGATTTATAGTGGTTCAGCCTCAATGCCTACATCCACTACGGGGCTTATGTTCCTACACCCCACTGGATTTTCACTATCTATGCTTTTGAATAGGCTAAGCAATAACCTTTAAAAAATGCTTTTCAAGACTAAGCATTAACCTTACAATATGATTTCGAAGGCTAAGCAATAACCGCTTGGGTTTTAAGGTTCACCCCTAACCTCAACACTTGTGCTTTTTTAAGGCTAAGCAATAACCTTTACAACAAGATTGATTGTCTCAAAGAAGTGTCTACACAACACTTGAAGAGATACAAATTTAAGCTCAATTACAATGCCTCTTAATTAGGCGGATATGAAAGTGAAAATCTAACTCACACACACTATATGAATGCTCAATGCGTATGCATGAAAAACTTCAATCAAATTTAAAAATGATAGCTCAATGAATATAAGCTTAAAGCTTTTGAAAGTTTAAATCACTAATATTTTGATTGAAGTGAAAATGCTAATCACATGTTGAATGAGAAACAACTTGGTAATGATATGCCTATCAAATGCTTACAAGTTGTATGAAAGTTTCCAAAACTAAAACATGTGATGCATAAACTTGTTGTTTCCAAACTAAAGCAATTTAACTATATGTTTCAAGGAATGGAAAACAACAAGAGATTCAACCAAGTAATAGAATCTTGCTATCAGAGAAATCAAATTTTTAAACAAAGCATGAAACCATTATGATAGGAAAGTTAAAACTAACTTGGTTTGAATATAAATGAAGAGTCCAAAACATCAAAGCAATTCAAAGTGAAATACATGTAATGGATTCATCAAATCATAGTTAGCATGCTAAAATTGATTTACCAATCATTTAAACAAAGCATGAAACATATGATGTTGAAAACAAAGCTTTAAGAGATGTAGCTTATGAATCCAAAGCTTTGCTTCCCAAATCCCACTCTAGCTTTCCTTAGCTTTCTTCCCAATCCTTGGTCTAATTTCTCTTCAAATATTTTTCCAAAAGTGATAGCACAAAACCCAAGGAAAGACTCAATTTTATAGAGAGAATTTCTAACAGCTCTCTTGCTAGTTAACCGAATTTTGGGTTCGGTTGTCTTTTGGTCCTTCTAGCCAATGGAGTATATAATTTTAACAGGTCGTCTGCAGGCAGGACCTACATGTTGAGGGCATTAGATGCAGAACAAGTGGAACAAGTTGAAATAAACGCTACATGTGCGGACTCCCATCATTCCTTAATAAACAATCTCTCTAAACTGATTTAATGATCTAATTTTGTAGTAAAGTTATTTCTCTTTTGTCACTAGGAATATAATGAATGCATAACAAGGTGAAAATGACTATTTAAGTAGCAATTGTTTGCATTTAACATATAGCATCCTGATCCTGTATATATTTTGAAAATGTTTTTGTTCTGTTTTTTTTTTTTTTAGCTCAATTATAATCCAGGTGATGGACTGGTAGGCTCGGTTCATGAGGAAGTAGAAAGATGGAGAAAAGGGGTGGTGATGGAAAGTGATGGGGCGAGGAAAGAAACAGAGGGATAGATATTAGAGAGATGGGTGCTGGTGTGATGGTGACAAAGTGAAGGTGGTGAGTTAGGTTGGGGAAAGGGAGGGGAGGAAAGGAAAAGAAGAAGAAGAAGAGAGGAGAAAGAGAAGGAGGTGACTGTGGGGTTGGTCATTGGTGTTTTTTGTAGGCTGAGACTGAGAGCGAGTTGGCTGGGTCGAACATGTGAGTTTGGTGGCTGAGTTTGGGTGCTCAGTGCAAGCGAAGGGGCCGGAATGGGCATTGGTACGTGAAGGGTAATGAGCGTTGCAGAGTGGTAGGCTAGGTCTGGGTTAAGAGAAGAAAAAGATGGTTGGTCTGGGTTCGAGTGGTTTTGTCATAGGTATTTGGCGTAGTTGAGTCATGAGTGAGGTAAGGGCTAGGATTAGGCATAGTTGGGTTGCAGGGGATATGATGGTGAGTGATGTTTGTTTGGAGCAGAGAGTGATGAAAGTTGGTAGCAAATGCTTGCACGTTGCAGAGATGAGAGGAAGAAGGGTCGTGTTTTATTAGGAGGGTTTGGGTTCTAGCTGAAAATTAGAATTTGCTAGAACGTGAGATGGCTGGGGTTGGTGATGGTGAAGTTGTGAGAAGGAGGGTGAAGATAGTTGCAAGTGGAGGGCATGGCTTTGCAGGGTAGTTTTGGAATTTTGAAAAATAAAAGGGAAAAAGTCCACGGATGGTGGCTTATTTGGCCGGATGTCCTGATTTGAAAGAGAAGTGGCAAACTTAAGGCATCTAAATGGGACCCATAAATGCATCCCATAAAAAGTTCTCACGGTGACTATGTGAGAACTGTTCTCACTAGAACAAAGCCCTAATTTGAAGGGAAATATTCAAGTGAGAACTAGTTCTCACCCTGCTTCCGTGAGAACTATTGGTGGGGCCCACTTAGAAACCAATCCAAACCGTGCATAAACAGTGACCTTCCTTGATAGTTACTAATCCTGAGGTTTGACACCCATCCAAATGGATTGGGCCGTTGGATGGATGATTAAATTTTTGCTTAATATGAAGCCATTAAACTCGCGAGCAATGGATGAAGGGGTTAGAGGCATGAGATTAGGGTCAAACTTGATACTTGGGGTGATCTCACATAGATCTTTCCATCCCCTCTGGTCCCATCCCTAAATGGGACCCAAAAATGCATCCCATAAAAAGTTCTCATGGTGACTATGTGAGAACTGTTCTCACTAGAACAAAGCCCTAATTTGAAGGGAAATATTCAAGTGGGAACTAGTTCTCACCCTGCTTCCGTGAGAACTATTGGTGGGGCCCACTTAGAAACCAATCCAAACCGTGCATAAATAGTGACCTTCCTTGATAGTTACTAATCCTGAGGTTTGACACCCATCCAAATGGATTGGGCCGTTGGATGGATGATTAAATTTTTGCTTAATATGAAGCCATTAAACTCGCGAGCAATGGATGAAGGGGTTAGAGGCATGAGATTAGGGTCAAACTTGATACTTGGGGTGATCTCACATAGATCTTTCCATCCCCTCTGGTCCCATCCCTAAATGGGACCCATAAATGCATCCCATAAAAAGTTCTCACGGTGACTATGTGAGAACTGTTCTCACTAGAACAAAGCCCTTATTTGAAATGTGCATCTTATTTCCCTTTTTGAAATGTTCCAGAAACTTAGGCCCCATTTTGAATTTTTCCCAAATTTAAATCATGCATAAAGGTCAAGTCTCAAATACATGATGCCAAACATGTAAACTTTTAATAAAAATGCGTGAAGATTTTCAAGAAGCAAAGTATGAGTGTACGAGAGATCAAGCTATGATGAAAATGAATGCTTCCAATCAAATTGCAACAAAAATAGCTCTAACATTTTCATAAAGGCTTTGGAAATGCACCGCGTTTTGACGAGTGCGACTACACTCACATGCATATACTTGGTCTGCCCCTGCACACACACACTCACACCCCACTTCCCTTTAAGTGATTTTTTTTTATTTAAGTTAGAACCTGTTGGTGCTACTAAATGTTATCAGCCTTGTGTTCTCTAGTCACAATTAACAAGTTAAAATAAACACAGATTTTATTATAGGTTATGGGGACCAATATACAGGTAAATACATGTCTACAACAAAATTTATAAAAATATAATGATTTCTATTATTTTATGGAATATTCTTTTAATATATTATAAATAGCTTTTATAATGATTTTTCCCAAATTCGGCACAGGTAAAAATCTATAAAATCATTCAACTCAAACCCGACCAATTGTCTTTGCTTCAAGTTGGAGTAATTTTATTTATTATTTATTATTTATTTCTTTTTACTCTTAGTTAATTGCATGTATCCACTGAAGTTTGGTGTACAAAAAGAAAAAGAAAAAAAGAACTTAAACTTCTAGCTTTGAATGAGAGCCTAACCATCAGAACTCTACAATTTACTGATCATGAAATGTAATGGGTTATAGGTTACAACATCAGAATTTTGATTTGATCCTGATTTCATTTGTTTCAATCACTTAAAGATCCTAAGCATAAAGTATACAGTGAGATAATTCGGAATATTGTTCATCTTCACTATCCAATCAGTGGACAATTACCTATTGCTTTGGATCGTCTAATCAATTATGTATTTCAAGTTTTTTTGGTTGGATGGGTGGAAAGAACCATTTCATTATATTTATGAGTACATCAGATTATGGGAATCAATGAACAGGTAAATACAATTTGAAAGTTTATGCCAAAATATAAATAAAATCATATGATTTTTAGTATTTAGGTCTATTTTATTCAGTCAGTTTTCTTATGAGAGAAAGAGAGGCAGGGATGGAGAGTTCATCAAATTGTTAACGAGTCAACATGATGTTGGGGAAATTACTTACGAAGAATGTGCAATCATAAAATCAAATAAACAGTTAGTATAAATAATTAGTGTATAAAAATGAATGATTGTGAATGTGAGAAATTAATTTAAGAAAGCAATAAAAATGGACAAGGCACATCAATTAAGATGCTTTCTTAAAGACGTCAATTTCCCACATGCAGGTGGTTTAGATGAAATTATGGTCCCAGGATACAATGCCCAACTCTGATTCGAAGCCTGCACACTAGATCAATCAGAAATATGGAATTGCCCTTAAAATCAAAGTAAAAATAAAAGAGAATAAAATACTCTTTGACAATATGCTTATGAAAATACTACATTATACTCATTTGGATCTTCTTTTGAATCTACTTCAATTCTTTGAAAACTTCAAATAACCTCAATTTATAATGTTTGAAGTAACTCTTGGAAATAGGGTCACATCCATTCAAATGGGCCCAAAAGACACATCTCATCCAAAGGGCACAAAACATTTGATTTTGAAAAGACATATTCAAATGTCTCTTGGAATTTATTTTTTAAATAATTGGGTTTTAGAAAATATCGAACAATCCCCCACTATTTTCTAAAAACTCTTTTTAAAGAATAATTAATAATAATAGAAAATAACTAAAAAATTATATAATGCATTCCTCACAGGTGGATGTCCCTTGAACCTGAAGGTAGAATATGTATCATAAAACCTTAGTGTGAAAGTGAGTGACCTAAGTGAAGTTCACGATACATATTCACATTATACAATATGGTCGGGCATCCATATTCTCAGCGCCGCGCTATTTCATAGGCCATGCGCTAGTCCTGGTCTTAGTGAATGCTCTAGAGTCTTACCGACAAGACCCATGGGAGGCGGCCAATGACCTCCACATTCGCAAATGCAAACCCATCTAGAGTGCTTTCGCTCACTCCGCACTAAGCCATGAGTCTGTTAAGGGCTAAAAGTTCAGCCTAACATAGGCGAAAGCTAAACGGTGCATGAACCTCGAAGATGGGCAAATTTGGAACACATCAATTTCCCCCACTAGTTCCAAATAAATGCGCACCGCGAGGAATATCTCAATATACCCTCTAGTGGACGGTACATCCGACCAAATTTCCTTTGAACTCTAACTTAGAAGTTAAGAATAGGCTACGGTCAGGACCATTCCTCTATTTCGGTAAACCCATCTCCCTCGAGGTTTATATTCTCACTCTCAGTGATAAAAAATCACTTGAGAAATAATGGGGGTATTCACCACAATTTATACTTTATTTACCTCAATTTTACCTGTGTCCATCATTGACATTTGTTGATGAAAGAAGTACTTCAATTGGTTGTCACATTCTTTCTTTTTTCATTCATATCCATGATCTATACTCAGATCCAATGGATAATGATGCAATATCCATGATTTTGTGATCTGATCAACGATATTATGTCCACATCGGTGATCTGATCTGATGGATGTTGATGATGCACTATATCCAATCAGAGAGAGTCATAATTTGTACAAAAGTTAAAGATCCCACATATAACAAGTAGAATAAATGAAGTTGAATTTTACGGCCAACATTTAAAGAGCCCAAAGGTATATAAAAATTAAATTTGAGCATAAATAGAGAGCCTCACATGCATTTTTAGTCATCATGGGCCTGGTAAATGGAAATAATGTCATATCCTTTCAAAAGAAATTTAACCAAATTTTAATTAATAGGTATTAAACAATGGGTAGTTAAAAGGTAGTTTATATAAAAACAAATGGTGGTTAGAGAAGAGACACATCCCTTGGATATAATCGGGGCCGGTTCTGAAAAATTTCAGGGCCCAGGGCAAGAGTAAAAATTTGAAAATGCAATTATCTTGAATCTCTGCCTTTATACTTATTGGT